>OX463851.1:19520365-19867865 GCA_949825065.1 Odontocerum albicorne | reverse complement strand
AACCAATGGTTGCAGATACATATTTGAAATGTTTTTATCCACACTGTTCATTTTACTTACTTAAAAAAATAATAATCACCATTAAACTGAAATTTTAATGCGGTAATTATCTAACTAAAAACTTCATCTCTATTTATCAAATGACAACATAATCCACAAATGGGACCGAGCATTACCGGCAAGTACAGTCCTAACAAACCGTACGCTAATTCCTATACATCCGTACACGCAGGCCACGTCATTATCGTTGCTCGGAACAATTTCCATTTTTTTTTATTTCACGGCCAATGTCAAGCGTTTACCTGTTCACAGAGAGTCAAGGGCAAACCGACACTCCAGCGAGCCCCCGCTTTGGAGCCAAGCTGTACTAATATTGTTCACCAATGACGGTATATTGAGAATTGTTTTGTTAAATAATTTTCATTCCATGCAATTTTTAATAAATTGCTTACTTGTATAGCGCTTGATTGTAATCGAATATTACTTGTAATATGCTATTTATCAATGTTTAGTATTCTCAGCCAAAGAGCAAACGTAGGCTTAGATTAATCTCGTTTTAATTACATAAACACGTTGTGTTCAGCATCTAAATATCGTTTAATTTTTGCCGGGCTTTTCCTGTGTTTCGAAAGGAACTTGGTAATTGCACGATATTCAGTTTTTAAGATTTCAGATTATAACGAAACAACACGTATTTTATCGACTCTTGGCGACATACTATTGAGAGTAAATTATCAAATTTTAACTGTACGAGTAACCTCGCCTAATCATACTACCTTGATCAAAAAGTTTTAGGACCGGCCACCGTGTGGCGCTGTCAGTCACCCGATTGGAATTCTTTTTTTTTTAGGTTACCACATCTATCATTTACACTTCCCTTCAAATTTCAGCGCCATAGCTTGACATTTGTAAAAGTTACGCTGTACTGAGTACCTTTGTGCGTGTTTTCGATTTTTTACAAGTTTAAAAATGGTATCAACTTTGCATTAACGAATTTGCATTAAATTTTGTGTGATTTAACGGTCCGCAGACCATGGAAATGTTGAAGTGTTTTTCGGTGGCACGAACGCTTCAGAAGTGGTCGTGAGTCGGTCGAGGATGACGAACGCAGTGGCAGTCGAAAACCGATGAAAACATCGATAAAATCAAAGAAATGTTGGCTGAAAACCGCAAATTGACCATCAGAGATCTGGCAGAGCACTTGAACATCGCTTATGGATCCGCTCAAGACATTTTGGTTAATGATTTTGGCCTCAGACGTGTCGCTGCAAAACTGGTGCCGAAAGACCTCAATTTCATGCAAAAAATGGACCGCGCTGAAATCGCAAAAGACATGATTTCCATGAGTTTTTGACCAAAAACAACACGAATACTATCCAGCAGCCTTCGAATTCACCTGATCTAGCTCCCTGTGACCTTTTCCTGTTCAACCGACTTAAAAAACCGCTTCGCGGAACGCGTTACAGCACTCGAGAGGATGTCATGAAAAAATCGAAGACGGCTCTGATGGACATACCGAAAATTGAGTACCAGCGGTGTTTCGAGTACTTTGAAGGGGACCATTCGACTTTGATGAATAAACTTGTATTTTCGATTTTATGAATAAAGTCCTAAAACTTTTTGTTCAAGGTAGTACTGTTAGCGTGGTCGACGTGGTATCTGTCCATACACGCTCCTCTCATTTATTCAGGCTAGTAACTTTTGAATCTTTGTGATACCAAAACGTACAAATTGTTTAATAAATATCATATATAAAACGAGTCTTATAAGTGCCAGGATGTTAATAATAAATATCAATTCTACCACCAGAATATTTATTGGGACTGAAATACTATTATGTTGATGTTTGGGATTGTGTTGTGTTACACTTTCGCTGTATAGAGTGCTAACATATTGGCGGATTAATGGTTTTGGCAATATTTTTCAAGCAATAAAGAATATATTATAGACATTAAGTGAAACCAGACTAGGATCCGGATCGACTTGCAAAATAAATTATATCGTCTTTTGGAGCAAGAAGAGAAGGTGGCACTGGCCTGACCATGTTGATAGGATGTACGGAGACAGAATCCCATACATAGCGGTACACGAGACATCCGCGGGGAATCGCATGCCAGGAAGGTCGCAAAAAAGGTGAATAGACAGCTGGTGCTCAGACTTCCAAGAATAATCCAAGATCTGCACCAACAATAAGATAAGAAAAAACAGTATCAAACTGTACTAACATTGGCATCATACGACTTGAAACATTCGAATGTCTCCTTATGTATGTTATTTATATACCAATACAAATAAAAAGTTGAAAAGAGAACCTTTAACTTGTTTATAAAAACTCTAGTCAGATATGCGTGAAAACTATTTACCAAAAATATTACAAAAATAAGAACAATTTAATATTTAGTGCATTTCGGTGGATTAATTTAATGCAGTTAAGTTTATTCTTCAATTATGCATTTGATTTGTGGGTTCTTTGGCAATATTTGTTAGAAATACAATAATATACGTGATAAAAGGATGTTTTTAAACAGGAAGGGTTTCAACATTTGAATATAGATATCACATTTTATAAGTAGAAAACGTTATGTTAGTTAAATTAATAAATCACCCACTGGTTCATTTATATCACTTTTATATAAAGCTCGAACAGAGATTGACTTTTGGCATTGCCAGTTCATGGCTTCTTCTTCATCACATCGTCCTGTCCATTCCGTCAGACTTTGACACTAATTACCGGCTGCTATAGTACTCTCAAGGATCTCGATGGTTCGTTTCAAAAAGCAACTTAAAATATAATATTTCATCTCTCATCGATGACGAACATTATTTGCTTACCCTTCTTCATTATTTGGTGACATTTGCAATTGTTTTTTTTCTTTTGTTATTTAATGCTTTCAGTATGATGCCTTAATTTTTTTTCTTTTTGTAATCTTTCATCCAGCAATTGGCACGAATTTGCGTAACTATTGACTGGTTAGTTGCAAGATATTGTCTTATTGCAATTATCTCGCCATTTGTATACTTACTATAAAGTCTTAGTAAAATGTGCCACTTTGGTTGATGGGCTTCCTAGAATCAACGTGAGATATCTAAATGATTGAAATAAAAAAGTGGATCTGGCACGGAGCTCGACGTGTTGAAAATGACTGTAACGAGTGAAGTAGAAGAGTGGGAAGCTTACCGAGAACTCTTGTAGTTTTATAGAGGCCTACAATATATAATTCTTTACGATGATTGATGCAAAGTTACGTCTTAAATCGGACTGTATGAATCGTAAGTTAATACTATACATATTCAAAATGCAAGCAATCGTTCCCATTGCATGTATTGCATAAACAACCATTGTTGTTCATTTGCCTCGTGCAGTAAATGCAAATCATAGATGTAGATATGCTTATCCGCTTAATCTGCCGTGTACTTGAAATCTGAATGATTGCACATGTTACTTGTACAGTCCAATGGAATGTTCCGCTATAATTTACCCATTAGAACCGCGGGACCTAATCAAGATTTCAAACCTCCACTGTAGTAGGAAGTAGTTATTTAAAAACCGTTGATTTACTTCATTTTCATATCAAATCAATGAAAAGAGCCGAGTAAATGTAGTTCAAATGCGTGCACCGAGAAGAATATCTGGTGACATCCATGAATTACAACAGCATATTAGTGCCAATATTGATATATGGGAGTAATGCGTGGACAATTAATGAAAAAAGCCAAGTAAATATGTCTATGTATGATTGAATAAAAAGTATTTTTGAAGGGTGAATGAGAGCTAAAATTGATGTATTCAATAGAGTGAAAAAGAGGTTGAGGTGGTATGGGCATGTTGAACGGATGGGCGGCGAAAAACTGACAGATTTATAATGCAAGAATGAGTGGGAGCCGTGGTTGAGGACGACCGAGAAAGTATGGTTGAACTAAGTGAATGAAGTTTTGAAAGAAGGAAATGTAAGGAGTAAGATAAACTGAATGAATGTGGAGAAGGGGAAGGAAGTATGACATGATAGAAAAGGTTGGCGCTCTGTACTATAGTTTACGCCAACATGGAAATGGGTCGGTTATACTCGTATGTTTATATCTATGTATTTATTTCATTTTATTATTTGTGTCTTTTTCATTGTTTTCGAAAGAAAGGCAGATAATCAAATACTTTATTATCATTTTTTTGTATTATTGTATAAGACTTTCGTTTTATATACAGGTTGTTTTTTTGGGTGTGATATGATTTTGAATTGGCCGCCAAAATCGTGCGATTTAACGCCTCTGGATTATTTTCTTTGGGGTTATGTTAAATCACAGGTTTACTCCAACAAACCCAAGACTCTTGATAAACTAAGGCCAACGTTTGTCGTGTTGTTGGCGCCATACAGCCGGAAATGATCCACCGAGTCACTGAAAATTGGCGTGATCGAATTTACCAGTGCAAAAGAAGCCGTGGAAGCCATTTGAACGATATCGTGTTTAAATCATAAACGGCATGAAATATTCTTTCAAATGAAACCTTCAGATCCGTTTTGGTTTATCGATTTATTAAAGTTCTATCGTTCTTAATGGGAAACCCACCTTATGACCGGTTAAGGTACATAAGAGCCAGCCACGGTCAACATATAAATAAAATTATTTTCAACCAACAATTTTCATTAAACAACCTATCAATTGAATTCAAATACACGGCCATTTAAATAATTTATATGTGTTTTATTTCAAAAACAAATCCTGTCACACCCTATAGTTGCACTCACTGTAATATATAACAACCACGGTGTGTAAATAGTAGGTAAAATGACAATATATAATATGTGTTGTTGTCCACTTTGATGTATGGATGTGAATCTTGGATTTGGTAGAAGAATAATGAAAGCATTAGTGCACTAAGAGAACAATATGGACTGTCAATGACTGACAGAAGGCGGAACGTTGGCATAAAAAATGAGTGCATGAAAATGGATGGTTTAAATGGATTTAAGATGAAGAAATAAGCTTTACTCCACATGCATACATCTCGACATAGAATATGTCGAGATGTATGCATGTGGAGTAGGTGAAAGTTGTGTAATTGGATATAAAAGTATGGAGATTTCCTGCAAGGGACACAACATGATCATGATACTCGTATATGTATAATATATTAAAATGTGTAAAGTAAAATTTGTTCTATTACCTTAATAAATCAAGGATTTTAAACCAGTTTCTTTCCATGTCAACTCAGTTTTGAATTGCTTATTTTTTTACTCGCCAAATTACATTAGTTTTAAAATAATATGCAATAATATTCAGTTACTTTACGAGTCGATTCGCCACAATGGAGAAGGTAATCGTACAAAAAATGACCGCGTCCGCCTGCATATTTTTTTGTCCCAGCACAACTCGATGAACCCAACCCAGATAAATGAATGACTCCTCCGAAGCCTCCATTTCCTTTGAAGCTGTATTTCTACTTCAAGCACCATTAGCCCACGAGTCGACGATTACTCATTTTGTTTTGGTGCACTTTAATTGCTTTGGCCACCTCAGGGCTTGTGAAATTTATTTGGTTAAGATGTACGTGTATATTGGTTTTTGGCGTTTTAAAAATGGTTTTATGTTTATTTAATATATTATTCAACTTGGATATATGGGAGTGAAACGTGAACATGGAAAAATACTGAAAGAGTCTGAATATATGCTGCAGAAATGCGTATACTGAAAATAATATATGGGGGTGACAACGTACACATGTGGCATAATACAGAATGAGGTGATTATGGGTGAATGTGAATTTAATGCTGATGTGTTGACTAAGATGAAGAAGAACACTCTGGTATGAAAAAATACTAAGAAATATATAATTTAAATATGAGTGGAAAGCGTGGTAGATGAAAACCAATGAAATCTAATCGTATCGTATCAACGCTTGATGTGCTGGAGTGTTGTTATCTGTCCATGTCCAGTTGTATTTTAAACACGTAGGGTGATGAACTGTATCAATTATTGAGGTCAAACACAACTTTTTCTCCCTGCTACGCTCGTCAACATGTCTTGATCACCTTTTCGGATATGTCGAGGGGATAAATAAAATGTGTTATCCAAAAATAATTACTTCGTTTTAAATTATTAACTAGTTCTTTAAGATTTTCCTGAGAAAAAAAATCCTCATATTTAGATCAAAGGTTCCTCGATAATTTATAAAGCTTTTTTCCAATCAACCAGCTTTTATTTCAGAATTATTATCGGCATTTATGACCGTATCTGATCAGGTAAATAAAAATAATATTTGAGATTAATAACGAAAATTCAATTGAAAGATAAATTCAAGGAAAATAAGGATTTCAATGGGAATTGTATATGAGTTATGGGCGAGGAATATTTTGAAATAAATATTAATAACCTTCGTGACATTGTTGGTAGGACGCCTGTCTCCTAGCCTGAGGGTCGCTGGCTCGATTTTTTTTACCCACATTTTTTAAAAAGCGTTTCAGTTTGGTTTTCACAGAATGACACATGTCAATAACCCACCAGGCTGCACGGTGTACAATGACATTGTAATACAATACAGTGCTTCTTTAGTTTTTTTTAATAATGATAAGGATGAAGCACATATAATTCAGCCAGAAAGGTCCTTATAAAGTTAAGCCGAGTAAAATGCAAAATATATGTAACATATAATGATGTGGGATGCGTTTATATACAAAGGATTCTGCCGTCAACAGATAGAAGAGACAGAAACAGTTCATGGTCGGAAAGAAAATGAGTTTTTCACGCTTATTGACGCCAAGAGCTGGGGAACTGTGTTTTACATATATGATATTTATATGAGTTATTATAAATTGTTTTTATTATAATCTGTAAACAAAACTTATCTATAAACACAAACGAATTAATTACTCTCGATAAATTAAATGCAGATTGCATGCACTGTGCACATAAGTCATGGTAGAACCGGTCAGTGATTATTTTGGTTTTTTATTAATATTTTTGCCATTTTTTTAACATCGGTCAATTTCGACCATTGACGTCTTTATAACACATAATCAAAATCCAGAGTGCAGCTGAATACAGAAAAATAAAATTTAAATATCAAGACACTAACATGACTAATATAATATGCAAAACGAAGTAAGTGCATATGTAATACTATTCACAACAGGCCAGATCTCTCAAGGCCTTAAGTCGTATGCCGTGCAAGAAAATATATGTAGAGAAAAAAAAACAACTCAATATACATATTTGGCACATTGCAATGAATACGCTTAGATATATGTGTATCAACATATAATTTATTTTCCCTTCTTTACATATTAAAAAAGCTATTATAGAATTAAAAAAATGAATCAAAACCTTAGTAATAATTATTTTTGCAAAACGAATCTATAAACTTCCATAGAAAGCATATTTAAAAGTACTGAATACATATTGAATTTACTAAATCTGCATTTACTCGTATTTCAATTAAAAAAACTTTCAACTAAAAATAAATATCTTCATACGTTTTCAAATTATGTTTTAATTATATACATATGGTATACAGAACACACAACTTTAGTTTCCCCGAAACCTTCCGAGACAGAGCTAGTTGAACAAGATATACAACATTTTAGCTCGCACACGATCTTTAGAAAAATACCTCCACTAAAAAATTGAATTTTGTATATGCTTAAGTGACAAATATCCATAATCATGGTAGACTCATTTCATAGGCGGTGAAGTCTGTTTTGAAAAAAATTTGCCCCTGACTGTGCAATCATAAGTGTATCTGTCTGTCTCGTGTCCCTTGTTGGTACATGGAATCTAACGAGCTCAAGAGTATCTGAACAGTCAATACCGCCATTAATGATTTTATGAAAATGTTTATGTTATATTAAATCACGAATATTGCTGTATTAGAGCATGATGTTAAGTCATAGCAATCGAAACGAGATTATGAAACGATAAATATTATGTACAATGCTCACGAATCACTTAGCGCTGTGACCTGGTGACAGGGCACTTGACTACGTGTGTGGAAAAGTGACCAACATTTAGATACATTCAAAAATTTATAAGATACAATATGATAAAAATCGATCTATAAGTGAAAAAGTTTTTCGAAGAAAGAAGAAATGCAACATTCATTGGTCGCGGCAACGATATGACATTTAATAAATCAAATCTGTCATATAAAGGACAACCTAAAAATACACGTGTATAAGAGATACGTGTATCGTTATTGTAAAATAATTTTTGAGATTGAGTTAGAGAAATGTGTAAGTGGATAACAAATTCGATTCTTCGTTACGTTTATTGAGTTTGAAAAATGTGGGATCTAAAGACAAGGGTTATAAGTCATTTATCAAAGGAACGGGTTTCTTGTTTGTTATGCTTTCTGGTGAATAATTTGACTCATCATTTGTTTTTGTGTAATGTTTTTGATAGACGTTTAAAAGTATTTAAAACGTTTAAAATATTTGCATACGGTGTTCCCTCTTTTGTAGACATCCTGAATATGGTATCACATAGCGGTATTATATTCTTGGCAGTAGCCAAAGTGTTAATTATTGTCTTGGTAATTTGATACAAGAAACAGTGCAAAGAATAAGGAAGTTTTAACGAGCCCAGCATTTTGGCACGAGTCTTGTATTCGATAAATAAGGGAATATTGCCAAGTTGTGCGCGTCATCCATTTCTTAAGACTATTCTGAAACTGATTTCATTTTAAAACCTTAATAAGTTTTACAACTTAAGAAGCGTTCAAGTGTTGTAGCAGAAGTTCCATAAAAAATATTCTGTTTTATTATTTTTGACAACAAACGTTTACTTATAAACATTGTAATACTAATAAAGTTTATTCTTGTCAACATGGAAAATTGTGCATTGCAACACAGGTCATAATTTAAAACAATAAATATATATTATTCATTCAATCTGATTGATATGATATGCGATAAAATAAAGGTACTGAAATATTTTAATTGAAATGTAAACATTTAATAAAAAAAATATTAGAAGCACGATAATTTTTCGCTATTTCTTAAAATTGGTCACTAAACCCAAAATGATTAAAAGTAGATTAATGCTGTGGAGATGTCTTTATTAGGGAATTTTGTGTAGTGTTAATGTATGAATGAAGTCATAATAAAGGCATCAGAAATGAATACATAGATAACATGGATGTTGTAAGTAAGATGAAGAAAGGACCCTTAAAATGGTTTGTGCGTGTACGATAATATAAAATAAATGACTATGTTAGTAAATAAGTCAGAAATTTACAAGTTATGTATAGAGAATATAGACTGAGAAATTGTGAATTTATCAAGTGGACCAGATTTTGAAAGGCGGTTATTTTATCTTTATTCAAAGTGACATGTGAATAATAGAAGATTGTGTGTAACGCGATGTATGAATATGAATGAGGCGAGCGCCGTGTGCATGGATAGAAAAGCATAGAGATTCGTTTTCTCGGCCTACCCCCAAATGAAACATGGCGTGATGGTATGTATGGTATATATGAATTTAAATAATAGCAATGTAGTTCTGTAGTCTTAACGTTGTTTATTTAAATCAATTGAACATATTTAGCTCAATACTTGTTATTTTCAACAACAGAACAATTTTTAAACCTTTCACAATTCTACGTTTAAATATGAAAACAATTTGAAATAAAACTGTATAAACAAATGTATATGTATTTGCGTCCGTTTATACTCTATATAAATGTGTTGCAGTACTGAAATCAGAATAGCAGAATACTTATATACATATTTTCAGCAACAATACGCACACATACATAATTCCTTTTATCGTTAGCTATTTATGCCTGTGGATTGTCGGGAGGGGAAACGTCGGGCAGGTTGCGGTTGCGGGGCGAGGGGCGGTCAATGTCAAGTTCAAAGCTTGTTTAGGTTGCGTCGGGGGAGGGAGGGGGGAGCGCGGGCGGGCGGGAGGAGTTTTATGGTCTGCTTTAAGAAGCCTTCCGCCCGATTCGTGTTTATATCTAAATAAATAATTTATTTACGTTAAAAATATGAAAAGTGTTTCGTTTTATAAAATGATTATCCTATTATGGGTTGACTTAACATATAGTATAAAAACTCGACACACTTGATTTGGAAAAGATACGTTTTTTATTTTAGAAAATCTCATTTATTTTAAATGAACTCTTAAAATTCTACAATAAAACTATAGAACAACGTTAATAAAAACCTTCATTAATAAATTATTTTATTCAAAATATATAAATTAATCTGTTTGTTGAGAAGAAATGCCACATGGCAATGAACCTTTCAAATGTGTCATGTATTAATTATCATGAACACAAAATAATCAATAAAGTGTGAAAGGATGTTTCTTGTTTTATGATTTCCTGTAGATAGTCGACCATTTTTCTCTAACAAATGGCTTCATTCTATTGGAAACATTTCAGTATATCCTGATAAGAAATAAACATATATCATAACATAGATAAATTTTTTAACCGAGATTAATTTCGGAGTCTCCTGATCATGATCTGACAAAGTGCATCGAAATTTTCCGGAAGTTGCGACTTAATATCATTAGGTAGTATTTCTATCGAAATTTACCTTAAAAGGAATATCATTATTACAATAGTGTTAAAATTTTGCAATTTTTTATAAATCAAATAAGTTCCATAACTATTCTATTAGAATTCGAAGCATATTTATTCTTATTATAATGTGTGAATTAGGTCATTTATTTTTATTTTCAATCGATGTACATGTCTATGAATTAAATAAATTGGTTTAAATGTTAGTTCCTTTTAAGAATGCTAAATTTGTTTTTACTTTACGGTCATTGAAATGTGCCGACTGTAGGCATTATCACAATTGCGTAACGCTCAGGTTCGGTCCTGAAGGTACCTCTCCCGCACACAGCTTGGCCGGATGTCGTCGAATCGCGAGTTCAGCAGGTGTGGTTAGATCGTAAAAGGTTTATATTATAACAATGTGCCATAAAATATATTAAAAAATCACGTCTATCTTTTTTACTTCTGCTCACTTTTCCCAGGAATTTCCTTTCATTTTGTTTTTCACGAGCACTTCCGTAGTAAATTATCGTACTCCAGTGTAGTAAATTGGGCGTTTTGGCAAGATTTTACTTTTGCCACCTTAAAAAAACTCGTTTTGAAATAATCAATAACGCTCTGATTTATATAAATTTCCGTCATATTCGTAAATTTTTAGTTAGAAGCGTGGATTTTCCTTTTATCTCAGCATTTTATTGGACCGTACGTTTTAAAACAACAAATTCGCGAAGAAACTTCTGTGAACAAGTTCTATATTTTTCTATGAAAATTACGCCAGCATTGAATTACTATATATTCATTTTTTGAGGTTCGCGTTTTTATTACGAATCTTTTTCAAAAACTGCTTATTTTCCGCTCTTTTTTTAGTTCACTCAATATATTTTTAGTTATATTGACTTGACTTACTACTAGGTACACCGAGGAAAATTGGAAAGAGATAGTAGGAGAAATTTTACATATGTAGTTACATACAAATTATCACGTCGTGTTCCGTGAGGGGTAGGCAGAAATAACAGATCTATATAAAATTTTATCTAACCACGATTAATTTTATAGTTTATGAGTGAAATCCTTTATCAGCCGTCTTCAGAACATTGGCTAATTTTAATGAACTACTTTGTTTCCCGTTTCCGCTGTTCTGCCTACCGAATATTCGGTAAAAGTGAAAGAGTTTTCAATTATAAAAAAACCTTTCCCTTTAAACAAATATATACATACATACCATCACGCCATGCCCCTTCTGAGGTAGGCAAAGGTGAATTATCTAAACTCATTTCTTTTCACGCACATAGCTCTTGCCCTGTTCATACCCATACATCTTGTCAGACATAGTCTTATGTTTCTAATAATTCTTACTTTCCCAGAGTTAAAATATGTAATAGTGTGTTGGAGCACTCTTGGCAGAAGAAAGATAAAAGTAAGATTAATACCGTGGAGATGCGTCCTCTTCAAAGAATTTGTGGAGTATCAACGTATGAAAGAAGGTAGATAGAAGACATTAGAAATGATTGCTTGAAAAAAAAATGTTTTAAGTAAGATAAAGAAAGAGGCGTTAAAAAGGTTTAGACATGAATAGAGAATGGCTAAGCAAGTATACAAATCAAAGTGCAAATGTGTTTGTGGAAGAGGAGACATAGGTAAACGTGACTAGATCAAGTTGACCAGATTTTGAAAGAAGCGAAAGTTAGAAGATGGATAGTAATATATTAAATTCTAAAGAAACCACATTTTTTTTTACCCTTTTCCTGAACTGTAGTATGTTTCCAAAATACTTAAATTGAATTTATTGACTGCGAGGAAACAGTGGAATGAAATAACTGTTGAAATTTTGACACATAAAACGATAAGAAGTTAGAAGAATGGAAAACCATATATTATTACATTTGTTTATTTCGATGGAGCAAAAGTCGTTTACGTGTGTAAGAAAAGTTCAGAGATCTATCTTCTCAGCTCATACTAAAACGAAGATAGCGCGATATTTATGAAAGTGTGTTATATATTTTGAAAATACTATTTCTCAATCGTTCGGGGAATTTTAATGATTCAATCTAAATTTACTGCAGCTTCGTGTGTGACATAACTGAGTGCTAAAATAAACATATTGTCAAAATATTGCCAATAAATAAAGTAGTTCAGCTGTTTATTTACCGTCTTATTTTTAACTTGCTAATTTTAACTCGCTGACTATTCGGTTATATTACGTAAACGAGTAAAGCTAAATTTACAAAACATTGTGCAAAATCTACGAAACCAAAGAATTTTTTTTCATGTGTAAAATTAAATAAATACAGACAAGGCTATGAAAATATTGATAAGTTTTTTTATGTAAAATTAGTTCGTTTGTTATGACTTCTAAAAAAATGACTGTATTATGTTTCTGTCCAACTTAGTTCATAGTACCAGCAAATCAAGGAAAAAGGCTGTCAATCTGTATTATAAATATTGTCTAAATATCATTTAACATAACAGATTGCTGCATTCACGAAATCTGTAAAACATTTATTTCCCCTTTATTTACATGGTTCGTTAAAATTTTCGGTTTTGCTTTTAGAAACAATCATATAACTACACATATATTATATTTATTGATTTTTTCCTATAACACTTTTGTATATTTTCTTTTTTCAAACGTATTGTGTCCAAGTTTCTCTGTAGACTCAGAATTAAGTGGCATTTTTATGTCAAGGGTGAAAAAACATTTGAATAAATGTCACATTTAATGTCCAACTACTCGTACTTAATACATATTTTATATCATCACGCATGTTATTGACGGGATAGGCAGATATGACAGGGTGCTGGTGCTACTCTTTCTAACCACAAATATACTTCTTTTGCCTCTTACACATCCGTAAATCTTTTCATACGGTTCCGTCTGTTTATTTATCAATTTCTATTATAACCTTTATAAAAGAAATACTTGTTTTTTATTATATTCTTAGGTGGTTTTATTGCACCTAAGGATAATACGAGTAGTTAGAAATTCTCTTCGTTGAGTTTAGTTATTTTACAGAGGAGTTAATATTATTGTTTCACATTCATTATACCATTGTGGTCAGACAATTCAACGTATCGTTAATATTATTGTTTCACATTCATTATACCATTGTGGTCAGACAATCCAACGTATCGTTAATATTATTGTTTCACATTCATTATACCATTGTGGTCAGATAATCCAACGTATCTTTAATATTATTGTTTCACATTCATTATACCATTGTTGTCAGACAATCCAACGTATCTTTAATATTATTGTTTCACATTCATTATACCATTGTGGTCAGACAATCCAACGTATCGTTAATATTATTGTTTCACATTCATTATACCATTGTGGTAAGACAATCCAACGTATCGTTAATATTATTGTTTCACATTCATTATACCATTGTGGTCAGACAATCCAACGTATCGTGTAGAAGTGTTTTCTTAGTTTTTTCCTGACTATATTTCAGAGCTTCATCCTACAATGTTTATTTAACACATCATTGTATACCCATCTGACGGACATATTGTCGCGTGGCAATCTCTTTCGACCCACCATGCGAAAGTAAATAAAGGTAATTACACAGTCGCAAATTATTTTAAATAATTAATTTGTACAAAATTCACATATAACATAAATTATAATAGTGAAATATCGTGAATTAAAACCGAAGTAAGGAATGCTGAATAAGAAAGAAAAATTGGAAAGGTAACATAACTAACTTGAAATTAAGAATTTTTGCAGTCGTTTTTTGCCACGTGTCAATGACGGAGCTAACCTATCATTAGTTGGTAACAGTTTCCAGAGTTACCGTGTCGGCATATACAGTAAAGGGTGACGTAAAAATAAAGATTAGTAAATATTAGCTGTTAGTGCAAACTGATCTGATGATGGTGACACAGCAAGTGTTGAAATGCATTGCGATTTGCAATAAATAAAGTGGAATAAAACACCGTAACCGTGTTTTAATGTCATATTTATTATTACGTTGTTGAATGACATGAATTTGGAAATATAATCTTTTAAATTCACGAGTGATCTTAACAAAAAAAAATCATAATAGTTTTCCATAAGACGTAAAGTTAAAAGTTTACCCTCTCTGCGTGTTGATCTCCTCATCTACCTTCCCTCATTCCCTTCTCCCTTTATCACCTTGCTGCTCCAGGCCGAGATGGATTGGTAACAGAATTAGATTGACTGAATACTTGGGTGCTCCGTCTAAATTTTATTACACTCAAATTTTCATCCTCTTTTTTCTCCTTGAAAAGGAATTCTAAATTAATTAAAAATATAAAAGTTTGATTAAGTTTTGTTTTCCTTTTTCGTAAGAAACAACACGCTTTTAATAAGTTTTTGTGTTGTATATAAAGCCAACTACTTTATATCGATGAATTTTCATTACGTGCGTGGTGCTTTTTATTAGAATAAAACTTTTATAATCAGTATATATAGTTTTAATTAATATAATTATAAAACAAATATTAAGGACATTTGGAAAAAAAAGATAAATTGAAAGAAATTGCAGTGATTCATATAAACTAATGAACATTGAAATGGTTCAGCCACGTAAAAGGAATGAATGATGAAAGGGTCTTAAAAATTATCTATGCAAATAGTAAATAAGGAATGAGAAGTTTAGGAAGACGTGGCACGGCCAAATTAATTAATTTTTGAAAAAGGGAAGAGTTAAAAGTCTTAATAACAGAAGAGTATGGGCATGGCAGAAGCGAATTGAATTACGTGGAGATCTGTTCTCTCTGCTTAGTTAAACAAGGACATGGCATGATGGTGATAATGATGACAATGATCATTAATTGATTCCCTAGAAACACGGGATAGAAATCTGTATGGAATTTATAAACCGATTTTTTTTTGTTATAATTTATATAATATGTATACAACATTTATATGATATTACATTGTTTTGGTATTCATATTTATATAAAATAACAATACATAATTGTTGGTATGGAAACACCTTGAAGTATGGAAGTGAAACTTGGACTTGGCAGAAGGATAAAAATAAGATTTATGCTGTGGAGATACGTGCACTAAGAAAAAATGGTGTAATGTCAATGTATGAAAGAAGGCGGAATGAAGGCATTAGAAATTAATGCTAGAGTAAAATGGATATTTTATGTTTTATGAAGAAAGGAGCTTTAACACGTTCAATGCGATCAAATTATTAAGGTAATTCACGTGTGGCTGACTAAAAAATCACTAGTCTTGAAATCACTTGACGTACACGCGTTCATAGTATCTTTGGTTTGCATACGAGCGGTAATAGTATCTTTGGTTTGCATACGAAAACGTGTAAGGCGCGTTGTTACCACCCGACGGTTGCGAAGAAGAACGCACTAGGCGCGTTGTTAGCATTGAACGTGTTAAAATGGTTTGGACACGTAGGCAGAATTAAAGACGAGATAATGACTAAGCGAGTATAGAAGTCAGAAGTGCAAGGTTTGCGTGGAAAAGCTAAAATTGAGGAAAACGTGACTGAATTGAGTAAACCAGCTTTTGAATTAAGGTAAAGTAAACAATGCAAGTTTAAATAAGAGGAGCATGGCCGCGCGATAACGAAATGGAATTCCGTGCGGAAGGTCGTCGTTTCGATCCTCGCGCTGTGCTACTCCCCTCGAACGACACAGGTACTTTTTCCGCCTAGTGTTCGAGGGCAAAAGTATACCTATGACTTCGGTCATATCTATTCTTTTAAAAAAATGTTAAGTAGGTGAAAGTTATGTGCTTGAATATGACAGTTTAGATATCTGTTGTGTTTGCCTACTCCACAAGAGGTACGATGTAATGATATTTATGTACTCGTATGTATACTTGTGTTTGACTTGACCCCTGGAAAGCGTGGTACGCTGAGATCGTCGTATTCTCAGACATAAACCGACTTATTGAAGCAAATCGAGCAACAATCCTTAGTATATTTTTGGGATTTCCGGATTTACTATAGACCTATCGCACGGTATAGATTTCATCTAAAGTGTAAAAATGAAATATTTCTTAGTCAATGAACCCTCATCACTTTTGGAGTGACTACTGGCACAGAAACGAAAGATTTATTACAGTAATCAAATTAATCGTTTCATAATAAAACGCTGTTTATGATCGTTAACACATTTCAAACAAAAATCGTTTTTTTTACGTGACCTAAAACTGTTTAAACAACATGACGAGCTGTTTAATGTTGTTAAATAACTCATTTATATAATCACTGTCTTCATAATTCTTCTGTTTAATTTCAAACTTTAAATTTTACTATCGTCTTGTCAAATTGAACCCATCCAAACGACCGTGTTTCATGTTAAAGCTACTTTGTATCTAGCAATATTCTGGTTCATGTCTGTCGAGTGCGTCGGATTAAACGAGCCATTGAATTATCGAGGACAGTGCAGTTAATACACATCGTACAGTATTAGGCTACAAGTGGAGTGTGTTGCGTTTCTCATAATAACGACCCAAGAACTAGAATGACAAACTAGGATTGGGTTTCTTGAACCGAATCAACTGACTTGCAGTTGTAGGTAAAGGGGTTTTATGTTAAATTTAGTCAGTTTGATCTTCGATTTATTCTGATTTCAATGTGCTAATGTCGTTTTTTTACATAGTGTTTACACGTCAAAATCAAACGCGAAATTTAAAGGACCATTTTTATATTGTAGAAAAATCTCGATGAAAATTTTTTTTAATACTTTTTCATGATTTGAAATCTTTCAAATAATGTACTAGTATTAAATATAACTATGCGAAATTTTATACTCTTGATTTTCTGGGGCTGCAAGTTCTATTCTCGTGAGGCCCAGGTTTTAGAAAAAGTAATCAGTTCATTTGTCACTTATAAAACATCTTAGTAATTGGTTGAAAGTTATGTAATATCAGTAAATATATTTAAATTTACAATTTTTACAGCGCTTTCTCTATAAATTTATTTAACCGAGATGAAGTGTTTTGCGTTTTATATGTTGCTCTCTGAGTTCGATCTTAACATTTCAAATCTTATAAGACTTATTTATGCAACCTTTCTTGTAAAATACACTTGAATTTAAAGCAAGTTAACTAACAAATGCAAATATCAGATAGGTTCGTATATTCCAGATTTAACATTCTATTTATGGAAACATCGACGTCTAACCTCAAGATTATTTTCACAGTTCTGTGGTTTATCTTCCTACTGTTGAATTTTCTGGTGTGTCTGTCTGCCTTTTTGCGGTCACTATGACCTTCATGCGATAAACGCTTTGCAATCAAGTTACGGTGTTAAATTAATTCGATAATTACGAGGGAATTAGATTTGACCTTTATTAAGATCGTATCATTTACAAGATTGGGCCTATCCTACAGTTTCTTGATATTGATATTATTTTATCATCATGGACTTAGTAAATTGATGAAGCAAGGGGAGTAATTGTGGTGGAAATACGTGCTCTAAGAAAAATATATGGTGTGTTGATATATGACAGAATAAGAAATATAATTTAAAGGAGGAATGTGAGCTATCAATAGAAGTTATCGTGGTAGTAGATGACTGAGAAAGTATGGTTTGAATGAAAAGAAAAGATAAGAAGCACCAGAAACAGAAAAATTTGTTATGGGAAAGTATGGATATGGAGAAGGTAAAGGAAGTATGTCTTGATAGGAAAGTTTGGAGCTTCTTTCTCTCTACTCAATCTCGATTTTGAATTAATAATTTACAGGATGATTGTTGATACGAAATCTTAAAAAAAATACATCACCTAACACGTAAATACTCATTTATCTACACCTAATACGTAAATACTCGTATGTGTTTCACAATAATCTTTCAGTCAGGCATTTCGGACTGCTATTGATATTGAATTATCGCATGGTAATATTTTTTATATTTATTCAATTTAACGCTTGATTTATTCCGATTATTTGTTCATACTGAGCTATAATTCAATATTAATTTACTTTTTTCTACTAAAAAAAAGAAAACTCATTAATAACCCTTGTTTGTGTATGAAGCGTTTTTGATTAACGACTGGAGTAACGTGTTTTTATAACGCTTGACATTTCAACCGAATCTCGTGATTTTTGTAAGTCATACCAAATTTAAAATTGTAAATATAATATTTTACCGTTTGAAAATATCATTAATATTTTGCCTTGATTTGAACCCATTTTCGCTTATTATTTGAATAAGTTGATGCACACAGTAAAATTATTTATTCATATGGTATAAAACTTTAATTTATTTATTTGTATGGTATTAAACTTTTCAACTTACCCAAACTGGTGGTTCAGACATATGTCCAGGAGACAATGTTGTCTTCGGTCCCAGTAATTGAGAAAAAAAGGTGCCAATCTAGTAAAAGAGTTCGTCTGGTAACAATACTCGCACACATCGAGCGGTAGTATGGCCAACACGTTTAATAACGAACCGCGAGTTGTGTGTCTACTCCAGAAGTTCTAAACCCGAAGGTTCGATTACTGGGGACGAACCACGCCCTTTAATATGTCTAAAACACTAATTCGGACCTATTGAAGGGTACCACACGAAAAAAATCTATCCTTTGGGTTAAGAACCATTGTTGTAGACAAGCAACTCACATTTGGCTATCGCACGTATTGAAAATACTAGCGCACATGAAGTGGTAACAACACTGGCACGTGTGAGAACTCCTTTTGTCAGACACTTTTTATTTATTTTTTTGGTACCATAAGCAGTTTAACCCGAAATCCTCGGTTGATTGAATCCCTTACAAAATAAACTACGTAAGTCGATAGGACAATAAATAGAGTTAATTGTTTCAAAAACAATTTATAAATTGGACAGAAAAAAAACACTTAAATCGAATTATATTATTTGTTTATGAATATCGTTTTCTCAGAGAGACAAGAATTTTATTAAAACGGGTACGAGAATATAGCATTATAATAAATAAAATAATTGGGCTTACAACAAAATAAGCAGTCGGGAAAGTTGCGTATTTTCCGAATTTCTCGGAAAGTCGAAAAAGCAACTGTGGCGAAAACAAATTACTTTCGCTAAGCTCTCCTATTTGTAGAATATCGTCTTCTTCCACCGAAAAGTTGTTCGGTATAAATATATGAAGTCTTCTCTCCTTCCTCCCCTCTTCTCTGGGCATTATATTTTCCTGTGTGGAACTGAAGAAGTTTCATTATTTAGTAAATGGAAAAGTGCCATAGTAATCTATTCACTACCTATTCCGGATGACAATAGAGAAAGATGAACGCAAAAAATAAGGAATGTTTCGGATAATAGGCTCGACCTCAGGAGCGGATTTACTGTATTATTTGCTTCAGGTCTTTTTATGTGAAATGGACCTTATACTTTGTATCCGAGATAAGATAAACATAACTCGTTTTTATTCAACTTTTTAAATTTCATAGTTATCAATCTTTTGATTAAACTAATGTTCATTTTTGTTACTTCGAAAGATACTCGGTTCAAAATAAGCTGCAAGGGAGTGGAAACAGAGTTTGTGTACCGTTCACAATAATATTAGAAAAGAGAAAAAAAAATAGATAGTTTGTATGTTATATACCTTATTGACACTGTTATATTTTTTATATAAAAAAACATCTGAAATATATTATTGTAATGATTCGTTAAATCGTGATCTCCCATCAAATTCTAATATGATTCTACGAAATTTATGAAAATGTTAAAGAAAATATTTAATCCTCGCGGTCGAACTCACCTTCTTTTGGTGGGGGTGTATCTCGATTATGGTGTTGAAGGGGGATACTCTTTATACTATGAACCACAAGGCCCACCAACGTCTGTATCACCCAAGAATCGGAGATTAGCGAAAGACTTTCGATAACATACATAAAAATAATCTTTACATACAATACTTTGGGCATGTTGATAGAAAGAATGACGAAAATCTGGAGAAGCTGGTGATCAGAGGAAAAGCGGACAAAAGGAAGGTGTCTTATAAGATGGACGGATCAAATAAAGGAGTTAACAGGATACTCTTTAAGCGCTGCATTCAACATGGTCCAGGACCGGGAGGGATGGAAATACGAGTAGATAGTGCGCTGAGTTAGCAGAGAACCATGACAATCAGCGTTGAGCACACGATGACGTATCTCGATTGGGAGGATGTTATGAGATGTCATACTTTTTGATAATTTCTCTCTAAAATCTATTATCCTTTTAATTGTAATAAAATGTTTGTGTAATTTTAGCGTATACTCGTATATTTACATACTTGTACTATGTTGGTGTCAATAAACCGTTTTTTATTATTTAAGCGTTGCCGATAGTTTTGCAGTCCAAATCGGAAAATGAGACTCCTTTCTAATCTCTCCTTCTCCAGTCATTTACGAGTAAGTTGTCCGCAGCAGCCACCTTTCAATATTTATATGGATGTTTAAATTAATTTGGTGAAGTTTTTTCTCCATGAAATTGTTATAACTTGAATAGTGTTATTACTCTTGCTCTTAGAGTAGAGTGTACGAGTAGTTGGCCCATCCGTCACTGACCGGCAGCCGAGCGGGTGGGTAGAGAAAGGCGACTCGTGCTCTTTGGATTTTATTAGATATCCTCCCCGTTTCTGCTCCGGTAGAGTTTACCCCGCGCTCAGGAGGTACATATTCACTTCATCAGTGGCGTGTGATAATATTTTAAACCAAGCGAGCTAACATATTATAAAAATCTTCTTTGGTGTACACGCAGCATGATGTGAAGATTACGGCGTTGATTTTTTCCAGTTTTGTATGTTCTGTTATGTTTTGATCGTTAGACTTTTTGATGGAGGCAAATAGAAAAATGTGGCTCGATGTACCGACTTTTTAGATATTCGTTGTTTTTTAACGATAATTATGTGTTCTGTACGTTTGGAGAAAATTGAATAACAAGTATATTGGTTAGATTGACATAGCTTCCAAGAAAAGTCAGTTTAGTTTGTTGCTGAATTTTCGATTGAAGAGATGAAGATTTTTAAATTACAATATGTAATTTTAAGCTAATAATATCTAAAAAGCTTGTAAGGTGCGTACGCCTATGCGTTTCATAACCTAAAGGATATCGCTGACGGTAAAATATTAGCACAAAGACGCCATCGATCAGTTATGTTTATATTGTCAGAATACGCTCTTTGACCGACTAATATTTTATTCTTTGACACATCCGCATTTTATCCTCAGTGCTTACATTACACATTCAACTGAATAGCTTACAAAGATTTACATCCATACGGCATACGGCATTGATGTATGTACGAACATTGAATGAATGAACCATTGTCATCTAAATAGTGGTACTAAATAAAAAAAATCGGTTTGATTCAGACAAATACTTTTTTACTACTTTTCATCAGTGTTTTATTTTAACTAATCCATTGCTTTGAGAAATATAGTAAATACTTTCAAGTTTAAGCCATTGTTGAAAAGCGAGAGCACAGGTAAATAATTTAGTATGAAATATACTTACTACATTTTTGTTTGTTTGTTTAACGTGTGTTAAACTAAGGAACAACTAATTTATTTCAACTTAATGGTTTTGTTTTTCATTGTATCAATTTTAAATTAACGAAAACTGATCATCATTTTTATTGATATTAAAGATTTATTACATGTTTTATTTTACTTTTATCCTTTTCACCCTTTACCCGTTAGGTTCGGGACTGCGGCGCTGCCAGCTGCGTAGCTTGTAGCGTAGCGAGTCCGCTTTGAACTCCTTCAGGAACGGTCTCCTAGTTCAGTTGGATAATGTTCACAAACAATTCTCGTTCTTCCTATTGGACGTCCTCTCCTGGGCGCTGCCTCCAATCCTCTTCGGGATATGGTCATCTGGTATATTAAACACATGTTCCAATCAAGTGAACTGGTATATATCAACCCATAAAGCGAGGAATTCCACACTTACTTTCAGGCGTATTCTGCGTTTCTTAGCGCATTTATAATTTTTTTGCTCCATGGGGATATTTTACTTAGGGTTTTTTTATTTCAACCAATCAAATTCTTTTGTGTTTTAAAGCGTCAATAATCCTTTTTTTCTGTTACAGGTGAGTGGGTCACGTGAATTATTCTACAATCATATGTTGTTGGCGGCAAGTTTTTCATTTTATTTCTTAGTATCTGATAGAATATTGTCCGTAAGCTTGTACGATGCTGATTTTTTTAGAAAATATAAAAAAAATATATATTTTTGTTTATGTCGAATTAGGTGATTAGGAATAAATGCCGACTTAAGGATGATGTATTACGTTAGATGAAGGTCACTCTGATATGGTTTGGTCATATAGAACAAACGAATGAAGAAATACTAACAAAACTTGTACACTGCAATTGTGAGTGGAAGGTGTGGTAGGGAAGACCAAAAATGTATGGTTGGATCAAATTAATGATATTATGAAAGAAGGATGAGAAATCGTACAAGTTGTATGAAAAAGTGTATGAATAAAGAAATAAAATATTATATGTGTACCACGATAAGGATATCATTGCAAAAAATGTTAGTTTATATTTGCTCATAAATTGTGATAATTTAGATCTGATATCTGGTAAGGCAAAAAGACCGCCGCCATCTTGTATTATACCTAGAAGATAATTATTTGTTATTATATATAATGTAAATATATTAAATATATTCTCGTACAAACAGTTTTATTGCCAAATACAAATGACAAGTCACAAGGCTTGCGCAATAATCGCTTTTTTATGATAAATTTAATTTTTAATCTTCATCGTAATATGATAGTGATAGTGTTTGTTTTTAATAAAAAATATTATTTATTCTATTGCCGAATATAAAAGGTTAAAATCACTTCTTAAAGTTGTCTGCTTGAGTTGAAAATTTAAATTTTATCAAGACTAGTTGTGGGATACTCTCTGACTTTTCCATTTTAAGTAAGGTCCTTTTCTATGGATGCTTTGTAATGTTTTGAGTGTCATCCCAAATTCCTCAAACACTCGAGAAGGTTGGCACTCGATACAACGATAAAAGAATTCTTCGGACTCTTTTAATCCTTTTTTATACAATGTCCGATTGTCACAGTCAGTCGTGTTTGTAAAACTGAGACCTTCGTTACCCTTTGCAATTGATTTTTTGTTAGTTTTCCATTTTTTGACAGGCAAACGTGTATCGAAATAAGCGACAAAGTATATAAATTTAAAGGAGGGGTTTTTTAAAGTCACAGAACTTCATTGATCAGATGTGAAAATGAGACATTTTATGTCTGAAAATCGATATTTTTAATAGAAAATTGATGTGACATTTGAAAATAATTGACATATATATACACATATACGAGTATATTGACATGTATAATATATGCCAGTAAGATCGAATTTACTTCAAACTGTTTTGAGATGTTTGAGCGAACATTATATATATTATAACATTCAGATTGATTTTTGTTTTAATTTGTTTTTTTTTGTTTAATAATAATTGTTTTTTTTTTTGGTAAAGACTGCGTTCATTAAAAATAAATAAATAACGTGTAAATAAATAAATAGCTTATGTGGAATGTTATTTTTAATGTTTAACTTGATATTACTTTTTGCAAATACAGCATCGAAGTGATGTTTGAAATTAACGAACCATATAATTATTTATAGGTTAGATTCTTTTTTGATATATAAAAATGTTCATATTGTAAGATCATATTTATCCTTAGTAAAATAATACATCTTATTCAACGTAAATAATATATATGTACGACATTTTTAACAAATCTGACGCCTTACATTACTTTAAAAACCTTTTCCATTAATATAGTCGTTTTGTTATCAAATTATTTTTCCATAATGTACACGACACTTGGGAATTATTAATACCTGAAAGAATTCCTGAAATAAACCATATATTTTTTTTTCTAGCATATGTAAGATGGAGATTAAGTATAATAAATTTGAGATACAATTAATTCTTTAAAGTGTAATATTAAATTATTTAAATGTTTTTTTTAAGTATATAAACTGTGTGTTGCTATACGGCTAGCTCTTCCAACCAACGATAAGAGTTCCAAAAATTGAAGCCAATCGCTGAATGAAAACGTTGTTACATAATTTCTAAAAAAAGAAAAAAATAATTTTAGCATTAAAAAGAAATTAAAGAATAAACGAAATTTGTAAATCATACCAAAAACTGGGAAAGGACAAGAAAAATAGGAAAGGACAAGAGAATATAAGTTATAGAGAAACCTAGACAATGTCCTTCGGCAGCTGGTAACTGGTTCCAGAGTCTGATGAAGTGAACATTAAAAGACAACGGGAAGAAAGAGGTGCAATGCACTGAAAATGCCAAAGGCAATACCTTGAGGATAGTGCAAGTCCATGACTGGAGAAGCGAGGAACGTTTTCGGCAAAATATAGAAAAGCGATGAATCTTCTTAAAAAATGCTTCTCTTTTCTTTTTATTTCAAACGATACATTTATTTTTCTTGTAGTTGCAAGAACTACAACATATTCAAAAATGTTTTTCTTTGGAGATTGCTTAAAATTCAGGGAATAGTTCACTTAGTAATGGAATGGATAAAAACACCAGTATTTTTTTAAAAATAATAACGTTCTTCCTCATGATAGATGATGCCAGAGCTACGTGATTTACAGGACAGTGTAAAAATATACAATTTATTATAGGTCATAGTGTACATCGGCCTCTTTTTTGAACCATGATTCGATTTCCACCCTTGTGCACCTATTTCTAAGGGATACTTTCACTTGTTCTCCATTCCCCAGTACTATATTATGCATGCAGTTTTCACATTGTTTACCCTCGGACACACCTATCCTAACTGACCACATTTTATGGTTAGAATGAGACAAATCAAATTAGTTTTTTATTGAATTTTTTTGTACACATTTAAGCATTTTTTTTTCATGTATTGTACAATACATACACTACTTTTTATATAACAGTACAATAATTGTTTAACTAATGTTTTTTTAGGAATTTATATATAATAATTAGACATATGCAAATTTCTTGTGAAAGTCTTTCAGAATCTTTTTAGTTTTTTTGCATTCTTTTGTCATTAAT
Source organism: Odontocerum albicorne (assembly GCA_949825065.1). Taxonomy (NCBI): domain Eukaryota; kingdom Metazoa; phylum Arthropoda; class Insecta; order Trichoptera; family Odontoceridae; genus Odontocerum; species Odontocerum albicorne. The sequence continues at coordinate 19,842,392 of OX463851.1, read as the reverse complement.
TACATTTAGAATTAGAACTATATAAAATTACTAGCAAAAATGTAACAGTAATAAATAACAAACGATATCACTCAATGAATTCAATTGAATTAATTTCAAAAGTAAATTAAATGCTGAGATTTGAATAAGGAGCAATACTTTTACTATTCACAAGAATATTGGTACCGGATGCTACATCTGATGTAATCTAGATCAATGCTATTTAAACTATGGTATTCGGCCCAGTGCTAGTGCCTAAACAGTTTATTACTAGACCGCATCGAGATAAAAAACAAATAGCAAAAATGATGATGTATTATGAGCGAGTTGGATACAGGCAAAAGCCTAGTTTACTGGGGGCATGACAAATGAAGGGCAACAAACCCAGATCCATTAAAATTGTGTCCAAATTAAATTACTTGTTGTTTTTTCGCAATTTGTGTATATTTCTTGTCATGTGTAAATAAAATAAAATAAATAAATAAAATAATAATAATTATTATTTAATATCACAAAAAATATTGGTCAGCGATTGATTAAAATGAAAAAACTACTCAACGAATACAGAAAATTTTTGAGAAGCGCTGTTCTAGATAATAATGATAAACTTCGGTACGAAATTGGGAAGTTGTGGCCAAGTAAATTCATACTTCTCTCTTCTCCAACCTCGTACAATCCATGTTTAAATTATTTTACTTACAGCGAAAATATTCAGTCTATCTTGATTTTCAAAATCGAATGGTCATCGCTTTCAACCCTTGTGCTTCCATTTTCTATGTTTGTCTGTTATTTTATTCTGTTTGCCCCGGCGTTTCTCGTCTCCGTCTGTTTGTTTGTTTGTTTGTCATGATTCTCGAGACTCGTGATACACGTCATGGTTCGGTGCAAGATTTTATTTTCTGAAACTATTCCATGCTGCTTCGATTTACTGCTTTATTGCTGCCAGGATTTTCAATACTCCTCTTATCGTTTTTCATTTCATTCTTTTCGAAGACTCAGGGGCTGAATGCTCTTTTAAGATGCTTAAATCTGTTACCCCATTCAAGGTTTTTTTATGCCAATTTTTACGCCATCGTACCGCTGAAAGTCATTTTAAGGTGTTATCAGTTTTTTCGTTGGCTTATCCTAGCTTAGCTATGGTAATTTACTCTTCTTTTTTATGTGCATTGTACCCAAAAGAATGGCCACAAAAATAAGGATGATTTATACAGTGTCGTTCAGAGAAAAAGTTGTCTCGAGGGCACATTGTAAAATATCATTTTAACAGGAATCGAACACATGTTTATAAAGAAAAAGAATTATAAATCGAATATAAAAAACGACGAATTATTCGTTTGGCTTCCTTCAATACATTCAAAATTGTGATTTGACCATATTGAAGAACGTTGCTGAGAAACAATACTGTCTTCGACCCCAATCATTAGAGTGTGCACGTTACTTGCAGTTCGTATTCGAACGTTTTGGTGATACTTCCCACATGTGTAGAGGCTACGCAACACTTACACATGTCAGCGTTTGTGAGTATTTTTATTAAATTAATCATTTTACCAACTGGGTGTCTCTTTATAAAAAATAAAATTGTTTTTAGTAAAATATGGAAAAATAGTTTTTAGTAATATTGAAATGAAAGTTTTATTTTTATTTTGCTTTTTTAAATATTAAAAACATGTGGCTCTCGGTCTAGTGCAAAATATCTTATGTGGCCCGTGGTGTAAACGTATTTGGCATGCCGAACGTATATGATTATATAAAATAAACGCCGAGTCTATTGGGGCTCTGTGTAGAGAAATATTCAATCCAAATTCTTTGAAATTCACAGTTTCATTTTTATATCTACTTTGTATAAAATAATATGAAATTAAAACACTCCGTTTCTTGTATCTACGCTGCGTTGTTGGATAACAAGTATTTTGGTACAGAAAATGCAAAAAATTTAAAACGATTGCGTGTGTGCGCTAGTGAATAAATAAACTGAATTTATTTAGGGGATAACTTTTCAGTGAGTAGGCCGAGACCCACTTTGATTGTGAATGTGATAGAAAATTCAATTGAATATGTTAAGAAATTGTGTTTGTTTAAAAAATGCAACGATTAATAGGTATATTTTTTAAATCTATATTTCATGTATGTTTGGTGAATGAATAATATCACTCTAAGATGGTCAGTTAAAGGGCACTCTGTGAAGAAAAACTAACAAATGAAATATACTATTCACGTGTGAGTGGAAGGTGTAGTAGAGGAAGATCAAGAAAAGTATGAGTAGATCAAGTGAATGATATTTTGAAAGAAGGAAACGAAAAAAGTTAAATATATTGTTGAAGTTGTATGAGATTGTATATGAATGTAGAAGAGGCGAAAAATGTGTGTCATGATATGAACGTCTGGCACTCTGTCTTTTTTGCTTACTCCGAGAGGAAAGCGTGGGGATAGAAGTACGAGTATATCTGAAATACAATAAAGTTATTTATTTTACATATGGCGGCATTTAATGTGTGACCTCAATGCAAGAAGAAAATATGTGAAAAATAAAACGAAATCGATGTGTGTAACGAGTTTATTTATAGTCTAAATTTGATCTCACTTTTCCTTCTTCTTGATGTAAATTTTGATTTTTTTTCTGCATTATTGCTGTAATGTGGACTGCCAGCTTACCGCCCAACTCTATGAGTGTCTTCCTGGTGATCGGTTTCCTATGAGGTAGCAGCCATCAGACGGGAATTCCGGATCTCATCCAATCTTTGAACATGATCCCTCCTATAGCTTGGCCCCTGTCTTCCCCATCATACGGTGTCTTCGATTTCACACAGTCTAATTATTTCTATATATCTTATCGTATCTCTGTGCCTTTAACCAGGTATAAATCACGGAACATTTTTTTCCGGTCTTCTAAGAAGTGCCTTCATATTGTATCAACACTGGTATTAAAAGCATGTGTCATTATGTGTCGAACACATACTTTATATGTGTAGATCTTCTTAAAAATAATAAACTATATTTGAGGCATCCAGATATTGCACGGGTGTAGTGCACCTGCCCTGTAATTTTATTTTATAAATCATTGTGGCTTTATCTACTTCAAGGTATTTAAGACATCGAGCTATATAATTTTTCATGTGAATTTCACAATGTGATAAATTACATTTATTTATATTTTTAAAAATTATAAAAAACGATGACTTAATTTCAAATATTTAAGATTCCTTGTATTTGTTTCAGAAAAGATTTACGTACAACATTTTTATCATGAATACCTATAAAATATTCCATATCACACGCAAACTGAACAGTGAAATGTCCAATTCATAAAATAATACGAGGGTTGCTACTTAAGTTTTGAGATATGGCAACACCAGTATAGGTACGTCAAATGTGACGTAAAGTTTGACGGTTTTAATGTTATACGTGCTCAGAAAGTTTTGTCATACGAGTGTTATTTGTGTTGTTTACAGTGACTTGGAAAATTCATCTCAGCCAAAAATGGAATTAAATCGTGAACATTTTCGTGCGATGATTTTTTATGATTTTCGACGTGGACTAACTCAACAACAGTGTGCCAATCAACTCGCTTCGACTTTTGGTGATGACGCACCATCCCGGGTCACTGTGTTTTGCTGGTTTTCCGAATTCAATCGTGGTCGTAGTTCGCTCCAGGACGAATTTCGTGAAGGTCGTCCAAAATCGGTATTTGTGCCAGAAAACATCGATGTTGTGCGTGAACTGATATTGCAAGATCATCATGTGACTTATCGTGAGATTGAGGCATGTTTGGGCATTAGTTCCACTCGCATACATTCAATATTGCATGAACATTTGGCTGTCAAAAATATTTGTTCGCGTTGGATACTGCATAATTTGACAATCGCTCCAAAAAAAGACTCGTATCGATTGGTCCAAAGAAATGTTGAAAAAATTCGATCGCGGTGCTTCAAAAGACGTCTATAAAATCGTGACAGGCGACGAATCATGGATCTATACATATGAGCCAGAAACTAAACAGCAGTCGACTGTATGGGTCTTTCAAGACGAGCCAAATCCAACAAAAGTTGTTCGCGCACGAAGCACTTCGAAGCAAATGGTGGCTTGTTTCTTCGGTATAAATGGTCATGTCGCAACAGTGCCTTTAGTGGAACGTCGTACGGTCAATTCTGAATGGCACACCACCATTTGTTTGCCAGAAGTGTTCGGAGAAATGTGGAAATGAGGAAAACCAACCGCCGAAGAAGGATCATTCTCCACCACGACAATGCGAGCTCTCACACATCGGCTCAAACAAGTGACTTTTTGAGCACTCAAAACATCAAATTGATGGGTCATCCGCCGTACAGCCCTGATTTGGCACCCAATAACTTCTTTTTATTCCCGAACATCAAAAATATATTGCGAGGTCAACTTTTTTCGACGCCTGAAGAAGCGGTTGATGCGTTCAAAACGCATGTTTTGAAGTTTCCTCATTCGGAGTGGAAAAAGTGCTTCGAAAATTGGTTCAAACGCATGCAAAAGTGTATTGATCTTCATGGAGAGTATTTTGAAAAACAATAAAGCCATTTTCGATGATAAATATTTGATTTTACTTGTCTGTCTCAAAACTTAAGTAGTAACCCTCGTACTACTTGTATGTTATACCTTCATTCAACGCGTTCAGATGCTTCTACAATATAAAACAAGAGCAATTTGCGGTGAACATGATTGTCGATTACTAAGAAAACTATTGCGATTTTATGCGTGAATTAAATGAACTTGCAGTGTGCTTACCATTAAAAAAAATACATGCAACATGAGTACAATGTCTCTTCATAATATTGTGTGAATTTGTGCAATTAACACGGGGACTCAAAACCTGTTTTATGTTTTTCTGAGAATCCACTCACAGTTGTACAGTAAAAAATCACTATATACACGTAAGTGCCAACTTCACGCAATTCAACAGGCATTTAAAAAAAATGTTTTGTACGGTCCTATTCACGCTGATATTTATGTTGATCAATTTATATTTTCCACATTGGTATTTTATTTTATGATGTTATCTTTCCTTACTTTCTCGTATAGTTTCTTGTTCACAGTCAGATGTTCATTTTTTTATCCATAATACATCCACAGGAGTAGCTCGATAGATATCTTCTAATCCTTGATGATCTGGACCATTCCACATGTGAAAAATGGGGAATCAATGAAACCTCACTTATGCAAGGCGTGTACTCTGCAACCGTTCCAACCAAGATAATTCAGGGTACACAACAATCGTCGTGCCACGTCGAATCCTTGGATAATCATGTCCGGATCCAATACAAGGTGGAGATTTCCGAACGAGGATCAATTCCATTGGTTTTGCTAGGTATCTGGTTAACTCACTTTCTCTCGCTGTTGTCGACAGAATCTACAACGAGTTATAGGCGTATTGGAAACACCCACCCACATTATATTTTTTCTGATATTTATGTTCTTTTTAATTTCATTTTTGAAGTTACCTCAAGTATTCTATTCGTATAATTTCTTTGATTTATTCTCGTGTAATTGTTTAACCATTATATTCCCTTAAAATAGCGTTTCGCTTGTTTAATGTAATTACTTGTGGATGTCTTCATTTATACACATCATTTTTTGTTTGTCAACAAAATAACCCTTAACTCGAGTTTTTTAAATATTTGTATTTTTAAAAAAATATGTGCGTGTGTGTATCACTTTACTATTATATATCAATCTGTGTATAACGAAATCGCGAATAGTCACATTTTTTGTAATTTCAAATGTAACTTTTTTCAAAACTATCATGTTGTAACATGTTTTTTATCTTATCCACAAAAAAACTTTATTTATTCGAATCAATCGAATGAATTTGTAAAATTCAAATCGAATAAATAACATTTTCTAGTATCATATCATATATTTATAATATTTTTTTTCGATTGAAACAAACTAAAAAATATGATTTTTGAATAAATCCGTGTTTCTTGAATTCCATTTATTTTCACGTTATTATAAATAGCTTTTACTCAAAAACCCTCGCGACCTAGTTGGCAAAACGTCTGTGTTCCAAGCCAGTTGTTGTGGGTTCGGTTTTCGTTAATGTTCATTTTTTTTAAGTTGTTCATTCAGATGTGGTGCCCAATTATTTAAAATTTGTTTCATTCAGATTTAGCATTTTTCTGTTTGACTGAAAGATATTGTCATACGATTGTAAACGTGAGTTTATGTACTGTATACATCGAACGTGATTTTTAACTGTTATTTTTTGCATGAATATTTTTTATCTGATATTTTTTGTTTAACAAAGTGGCAACTTAAAAACAAATTTTAAAGTTTACTATTTTCAAATGTGCACTTGTAATAAAAAAAACTCCGAAGCTTTTTTGTTGGTGTTGCAATGGCGCTTGCATGACGTTAACGTTGTGTGCAAGTCTGTGCCATTTCCCCATTTCAATAATCACCGCGTTCCTTTACGTGCACAAGTAGTAATAGTATAATTATCCTCTTAACGCCGACACCACGGCCAATAAAACTGATATCTTCGAAGTGCAACTCAGTAAAAACCCTCGAAAGACTGTTGGAAATGTTTTTTCATTGCATATTACTTTGCTAAATATAATAAGAATTACACAGGTCTATCCGGAACGCTTTGAAGTTTGTCCGAAGTAAAAATAAAATAAAATCTAAAACAGATATCGCCCAAATATCACATTATTGTCGATTATAATAAAGATGGTTCTGATTTATAATAACGGACGTCGCAATATTTCATTTTTGTTAAATAAACTATAAAATTTAAATAATTAATTTTTATCCACGTAAATATGATAATAGTTACGAATGAAGATTTTATAGTTTTGACATTCGACTGTCAGTCGATGTTTTGGGGTGGTATTGTTGTATTTAATACGGTCTTTATTTTTGGGATATTGATATAAGATGTGTTAAAATTAATCGGTATTATTATATTAAACTGCGTGAATATTTATTTTAAGCATCGTTTTGTAACAGTTCCAAGATGTTTAAAAACACCTCTGAATCCTTGCATGGCACGGGTCAATCGTCTAGTCTATTGATAATAACAATATGTACTGTATTACACTTTTTTGTTGTTTACAATACACCCTGGTGGGTTTATTGCCAAATGTCAATCGCTTCCATTCAAACGGAAAGATCATTTGTATAATATCACATTGCACATTATTCTACGCCACTCATATTTTGCAGTTACTCGGCTCAACTTTGGAACCATATTCTTGAACCAATCAAATGTGCTTTATTATTCTTAATTTTTAATAAAAAAACTAAGGAAGTATTATTTGTCTAAACATCTTCCTGGTCCCTAACTCGTATGCAATTACCAACTTATTCATATGTTCCTTGAGATTAATATTGATCTTGTTACTTTTATTCAAATATCATTTTTATTAACTTAGACACCAGAAATGAAGAATACATGGGTGACAAAGTATGACAGAATACGGGATAAAATAATTAGGGTTGAATCTGAACTTTAGTCTCATGTATTAAATTTGACGAAGAAGATCACGTATGTTAGAACGAAGGGCTTGTTGCTTTGTGACAATCACTTCAAATCAAAGAGTAAAGAGGTTTTAAATGAAAACTAGACTAGAACCTTTTAAACAAAATATATACGAGTGTCTATACCAGAGGTTCCCAACCCCGTGCCCGCGGGCACCATGGCGCCCGCGGAACGATTCGTATGTGCCCGCCACTATTCGACAGAGACAGAATTTTTTCATAAACATTAATTAAAAATGTTAATTATTTTTATTTATTTGTTAGAGTTTTAATTTTTTTGAGTGCCTAGGTTTTTAAATACGTTCGTATGTTTGCGATATTGTATGTATGAGTGGTTCCTTTGCTGACAGTACTTGTCGCAACTTGTCTAGCGGCGAGCCAGACTGCACTCTTCACGCTAGCCTGGAACGGGGAGTGCTATTTGCACATCACTCCTTGTACACGCAGAAAACCCGAAGTGAACGAACGCCACGAACTGAGCCTATGAACGCCGAAGGCGCCAAAACACATGGCACATGACTCTGACAGCTCTGTCTGTCAGTGAAAGCAATAAGCATGGCCCCGACAGCCAAACTGACAGTAGTCACGGGCTCGTACCGTCCCGATAGCTTCGGCGACCATCGGCTCACTTCGGGTTTTCGGCGTGTATAAGGAGTGATGTGCAAATATCATTCACCGCCTGGAACCGCGTTGTTGTCATTGTGATTGCGATTGCTGCCCCGTTCAGGTCGCGACAGTTAGCTAGGAGACATCTTCGTCTGACGAAACACGAATTAGGAGTTTTGATATTCCTTCTGAAAATGTTTAACGGGCTAAAAGCGAGGTGCGTAATCTATTATATTAATAAGCGATAATTTATTATGATTGTGGGGATAGTTATAGTCCTTGTTATAATACATTTATGCATATAATGTAGAACAGACGTGCGCTATAACATTGATATTATATTGTAGTTTAATTACTATTTATTTTTTTAGTCCTAAAATGAGTGGACCTAGTAAAAGACAACGAACTTATAATTTTAACACTGACTGGGAGGAATCATATTGTTTCGTTAATTTGAAAAATAAATGCGTTTGTTTGTTGTGTGGTAGTAGTATTGCAGTGCCGAAAAAACATAATGTTGAACGACACTTTCAGACAATTCATGCCACTTTTGATGTGAATTATCCACTTAAATCTTAAGTAATAAAGAAAAAAATATGTCAACTAAAATCAAGTCTAACTGCACAACAGACTGTTTTCACTAGACATGTGGAAAATTCTAAAAAGGCCACCATTGCTTCTTTCAAAATTTCTCACATGCTCGCAAAAAAGAAGAAACCTTTCATTGATGGTGAGTTGTTTAACCCTGAGAGTGCTACGAGAAAAAAATATAATTGTCTATCTAGTGCCGAGATATATTTACGATTCGGACGTTTGTGATAAATATTTATTTTAAACAACAAAAAAACAAAAAAATATATATTTTTACAACATAAATATGTTTTAGAATATGTACCCTTGTATTCTAAATGAATAATATTCATTTAGAATACAAGGGTAGAACAAATTTCTTCCACTGCTATAGCAGTGCGCCGATCTCTCAGGGTTAAAGAACTATTTTTGACTGGTGCTGATTGCTCGTTTGATGGATTTTCTAACAAACGTGAGATTGTCTCAGCAATACAAGACTTACAGTTGTCAAATAACACCGTCACAAGAAGAATACATGCAATTTCAACAGACATACAAACTCAGTTAAAGACTGACTTGAAAATATGTGACTGGTTCTCGCTACAATTTGACGAGTCAACAGATATATCAGACACCGCACAGTTAGCAGTTATGGTGAGAATGGTATTTAGTAACTTAACAGTAAAAGAGGATATGTTGCAAATATTACCTATGAAAGGACAGACAAGGGGTGAGGATATTTATAATACATTCAGAACATATGCCAAGTCAATAAATATGCCTTTGCACAAGCTGTCTGCGATAACCACCGATGGGGCACCAGCAATGGTAGGTAAAAACAAAGGATTTATTGCCCTCTGCAAGAAGGATGAATCATTTTCGAACTTTATGTCCTACCACTGTATTATCCACTAGGAAGCTCTGTGTTGTAAAATATTGCTATTTGAACACGTTATGAAAATAGTTACAAAAATAATCAATTCTATTCGAGCAGCTCCTTTGCAACACCGACTTTTCAAGGCCCTGTTAGAAGATACTGAAGATAAAGAACATGATCTTATTCTGCATACTGAAGTACGTTGGCTCAGTAAAGGAAAGGTTCTTACAAGATTTGTGAGTTTAATTGAAGAAATAAAAACATTTATAAACGATAAAAAGGAAAATTATGATGAACCAGCTGACTCTCGCTGGCTGATTGATTTGGGATTTCTCACAGACATCATGGAAAAATTGGGAAAGACAAAAACATAGCTGAAATGATAAGCTCTGTAAAGTCATTTAAAGCTAAATTGGATTTGTTGATATCACATCTGCAGATCAATTCTCTCGTGCATTTCCCACATATGAAGAGAATGCTAGGTAACAATGAATTAAACGGGTCATTATTTATTAAGCATCTTCAAGTGTTAAAAAAACAGTTTGAAGAGAGATTTTTGCAGTTTACACATATCGAGCCAATTGTTTCCTTCTGTATCAATCCTTTTACTTGCCAAATAAATATAATGGAAATGGCCGCATGTATTGCAGATTTTGTTCAAGGTAAGACAGAAGAACTAGAGTTAGAAATTTCGGACCTTCAGAATGATATTTTGCTAAAATCCTTAATATCAGAGGACTTTTGCAATACAGTGGACAGATAAAAGTTCCCATTTTTGAAAAAAGCGGTATATCAAATTGAATCATTTTTCGGCTCGACATATTTATGCGAATCATTGTTTTCAAACATGAACTTAATAAAATCAAGATATAGATCTCGACTCACCGATGAGCATCTTTATGATTGTTTGCTAACAGGATTATCTGCTATCGTCATACTCTCCTAATTATGAGGCACTGGCACTGGCCAATGATATGCAATGCCAAAGAGATCACATTGACATATTGATATTATATTTTTTTATAAAATGTTTTCTTTGTATTTGTGTTTTTTGTTTACTTTGTTTACGTTTTGTAAATACATTTCTCTGGGTGTATGCAATTTGAATAATAATTTTATTATTTTGAAACATTTTTGTTTATTATTTATTAATAAATTATGAATATAAGAAAAAAAATTATGGGAAAATGAGAAGTTATGGAAGGAGTTTGTCGATTAAAAATAGATGGTGCCCGCCACCCTACCGATATTTTAGAATGTGCTCTAGAGTACAAAAAGGTTGGGAACCCCTGGTCTATACAATGCCTATCCATCGGGAGTCTGACATTCTGGCTACGTGTCCTGCCCATTGCCACTTCATTCTTTTGCACACCTTTATAACGTCTTCTACCTTTGTTATATTGCGAATCCAGGTGTTTCGTTTACGGTCTCTTTTAGTATATTCCAACATGCATCTCTCCATGCCCCTTGTGCGGTCTAGAGTTTTTTGTGTTCTTTACTGTGAGCGTCCATGTCTCGCAGCCATACGTAAGTACTAGGAGAATACACTGGTTGTAGACCTTTCGCTTCAAGGATATTGGGAGATTACTTTTGAAGATGCTATTTAAACGTCCAAATGAGCTCCACGCTAGTTTTGTTTTTCGTGCTATTTCCTCCGATATGTCACCTACAAAGGAAATAAGTTGGTCCAGATACACATATTCCTGGACAAGTTCTAGTGGCTTTCCATACAAGTTTATTGGTTTTGGGTAGCAAAGCTGTTCATCATATATTTGGTTTCATCATACATCCGAAATAATCCAATGGTACCCAAGAGGCATAAAGAGGCCCACAAGAAGACCGAAGGTACGCTGGATAGATGAAATCAGGAAGCATGGGAGCATCACATGGCATCAACGAGCAAAACACCGAAATATTTGGAGTCAACTTGGGGAGACCTTCATCTAGCAGTGGATCGACCCTGGTTGACACTGATGATGATGATGATGATACAATGTCTATATTGTCACAGTTTCATCAAAGGAGATCGACCTTTTCGAGCACAAGCAAAATATTTAAGTATTTTCTTCTTCTTTATACTCGTATGTGCCTAGTTTATATGAATTCAGAGGCAGCTGTTGAGGGTCTAAAAAATTCTTATATTGATTTTCCAACTTATGCAGTTGATATATTGCGAGAAGAGGTAGTTGTTAACTAATCGATAACTGCAATTGAATAGTTCATGTTGGCGTGTGAGCGTTTAATGCATTGATTTTAACACTTTCTGCATTATATAACTCGTTTGCGTGTGAAATTTTGGACGTTAAACAAGTCCAATGTTTTGCAGTTTCATAACTGAAGAAAATATTTCTGATATATTTTAAAGTTTTCGGGTTATTTGGCAGACCTCAAAACGAATTTATTCGTAAGTGCAAGCAAATGCGGGACAGCTCTGAAGGTAATTGGGTCGCGTGTAAACATTTCAGATTCAGATTTCATAAAATTGGATGCCAAGCTTCTGCATCGTGTCAAATGAGCCTGTTACGAGTATATCAAAGAGATGTATTGCACTTGTAACTGGCTGTTGCAAACAAACATGACGTGTTTAATCTTGTCTTTAGCGAAGGATTTTGAAAAAAAATATATACTAGGCGTATCCAGAAAGTAAGTGTACTGAGGTTCTCACGACCGGATGGATTTTATTTTCGACATGTTGGCTACACTTCCGTGTAGCCTGACCCTTCCCCTCCACAACGAGACCGGTTCGAGGTCATTACGTTGAAAAGTGTCGACGCGACAACACATTTCGTGAAAAATGTAAATCCAATCTCCCGCCAAGTGCGAAATAAATAATGCCGGGCAAGAGTTTTTGAGGCGCTGCAAACTCCATGGAGATGAATTTCTCCGCTTCATCGTTACTGGAGATGAAACTTGGGTTGCACACTACACGCCTGAAACCAAAAGGCAGTCTCAACAGTGGCGTCACACCTCTTCACCCTCCGCCAAAAAGTTCAAAACCACAATTTCAGCCAAGAAAATCATGGCATCCGTGTTTTGGGACTATCAAGGCATAATTTTAATTGAATATATGCCTCAAGGGGAGACCATCAACTCTGCAAGATACTGTGAGACCCTAAAAAAATTGCGGAGGGCGATTCAGAACAAGAGGAGAGGCATGCTGACAAAGGGAGTCTGCCTGCTGCATGACAATGCCAGACCACACACGGCCAACGCCACGAAGGAACTGCTCGCCTCGTTTAAATGGGATGTCCTGAACCATCCCGCGCATTCCCCTGATAGCACCTTCAGATTACTATCTCTTTACCTCCCTGAAGCTGCACATGGGTGGAAAAAGATTTTCAATCGACGAGGAGGTAAAGGAGGAGGTGGAGAAGTGGACGGAGGGGTTGGCGGGAAACTACTTCGAGGAAGGCATCAAAAAGTTGATACCCCGCTTCACCACCTGCATTGAGAGGAATGGCGACTATGTCGAAAAATAGCTTACATATGTAGTACGGTAACCATGTAATTTTATTGTTTAAATTAAAAAAAATGTAACCTATAAAAATTCAGTACACTTACTTTATGGATATGCCTCGTAGATCACTTTAGTGTTTGCCTAACATGTCACCTTCATAGTCTAACACTCAACTTATTTAGTTTTTTCTAACATTGTATTTTTTAATCTGTCAATAAGAGTGCTTTTGTTCTTTGATATAAACGTGATAAGTGTGGTTAGAAAAAATATATCCAAATGTATTTGTAAAACGGAGGCTGGATAATATGTCTACGAAGCAACTTAGAATACAGCACGATATATGTCACCTTCGCAAGTTTCAAAATAACGAAAAGAAAACGAAGGGAATTGTTTGTGTAATTAATCAGTGATAAACCTTACGTAAAACTCAGTACTTTATCTGTTTGAGGTGTGTGAGAATGCGGCCCAAGTTTTGGAAGTCAATTGACGTGACATTTTTTGTTGGTGTTGTTCCCTTTGTTCACTAGAGAATAGATAACCTCTGTAGCCTAGTGGTAACATTCTTGACTTCCACCCGGGAGTTTTGGGTTCGATTCCTGATGGTTCCCAAAAAAAAGGGTGCCGGTCTGGTAAAACAGTTCGTATGATAACAATCTTCGCACGTGCCAGCGGTAGTGTTGCCAACACCTTCAATGTCGGAACGCGAGTTCCGTGCCTACTCCAGACGTTCCTAACCCGAAGGTTTACTTTCTGGGGCTGAAGATAATATTGTCTCCTGACCACGCTCTTCAATATATCCGAAACATTAATTCCGATATATTGAAGGGTACCATACAAAAAAATTGAGAATTCATTATGATTATGTATTTATTTCTATATTTCATTGAACCGTATTGTAAGCGACCTCTGTCGCCAATTTGGTAAATCACCTGTCTTCCGATCTAGATGTTGCAGTTTCGAGTACCGTTGGTACCCAATTTTTTAAAAGTGTGTTAATCTAGTTTTCGCTTCAGGACTTTTAAACATGTTTTTGGTAGGTTGTAAGAGATTACCGTATGACAATGAACCCGCTAGATTGTACTGTGTACAACGAAAAAAAAATACAAAATTTGACGGTCGTGGTCTAATCATTATTCACGCTAAGCAAGCGGACACCCCAGATTCTATTCCTGACAGATTCAATTCCTGACTGGTGTTACATCTGAATGTTTTTCTGTACTTTTTGTTGATTATCATATATATATAGCACTATTAAGAAAATAACGCTATGGAAAAAAACGCTTTGGAAAATAAACCCTTTCTAATGAAAGGCTGCAGAAGATTTAACCTGCTGATTCTTTTGGAACTTTAATCTCCTTGCCATCGGAGCTATGAGTTTGATCTGTTATGTATACTTGCTGAAGTGCAACAGCGTGCTCACTACTTATACATGCACATACGTCTTCCATTCACATAATTATTTACAATCAGTCGATCAGAGGAGATTGCCTATCGTCATCATTGTCGATTCAATACAATTAATATTTCACTTAAAATTTAAATTTTTGGCTCAGAATTTTCGTTTGATTTTAATTTGGAATTGTTTCAAATTCGTATTTTTTTTAATTCAGTGAAAGACCCATTTAGGTTGGTAGACTTACTACAAAGTGGTATATAAATTATCTTCAAATAAAAATAAAAGCTAATTTTATAAAGCCATTTTATGTAAATCATTTCAAAATGACAAACCCTTACAGGCTAACATTATACCAGTTGTCACCCCCTATTTTGTTTCCAACGTAAAAGGACACCCGTTTAGGTCACGTGCTGCGGTTGCATTATTTTTACGTGCTAACCTCCATCTAACGTGTAGGCGACGTTTCGTTTTTGATATTCCGACATTATAATGTTATTCGGACGGCGAGCATACGTGCCAAGAATGTTTTAATGCAAACATAACTCCGAATGCAACTTACTGTTTTGCACCTTCACGCAATTGTTTGAGCAATTTTAATTTTAAAATTATAAGTGCGATATTTTCGCTCGAGCGAGCCAACATTTGTGTAGGTTGATTTGACGAATTGATTTCAAAACTTCCAAGTCCATTATTAAAAAAAAATCAAAAGGAAAAATTTTATGTGAAGGAAACATTGTTTTACAATAATTTATATGAAATTAATTTACACAATAGTGTGTTTCTGCCCACCTTGCCGTATATTAGTAAAACTTAGACTTGGCAGAAGCAGGATAAAAGTAATATTAATGTTGTGGAATACGTGTATATAGAAAAAAATGCTGTGTTGATGTGCGAAGGAAGGCGGAATGAAAACTTCGAAAATATTTTGAGATGTGTTATCTCTGCCTTCCCCGCATGGGATATGGCTTGATGCTATGTATGTATGTAGTTATTCTATTATTCTTTCGTTTTATACATTACAACCTGGCGGGTTTTTTGCTATACGAGTATGGCAATCTATTTTAACCTACCAGAAATATGTAAAGATGCCTTAAGTGAAAACCCGTTAAGTTGGAACCCACAATAACTTGGGTTCCGACGGGAATCGAACCCGAAACTACCGGATCGGAAGACAGGCATCTCACTAACTAGACTACGAATGTCATCATTATCTCAATTCTAAATACGTTTTTCGAAATTCTTGGTTACTATTGTTGTTTGTTTAGTAAAATACTGTTGTGTTCTCTTAACATAACAATAAAATTCTTCTAGTTTTTACCTCATCATCAGGGGAGCGCAAACAATACTGAGTTTTGTTACAGTGCTAATGCCTTATACAATCTCAATTAGAAGTTCAATTTAACCCTGAGAGTGCTACGAGAAAAAAATATAATTGTCTATCTAGTGCAGAGATATATTTACGATTCGGACGTACGTGATAAACATTTATTTTAAACAACAAAAAAACAAATATTTTTACAACATAAATATATTTTAGAATATGTCCCCTTGTATTCTAAATGAATGATATTCAATTAAGAATACAAGGGTTGAACAAATTTCTTCCACTGCTATAGCAGTGCGCCGGATCTCTCAGGGTTAAATAAAATGCAATTCAATTTAAAGAAGACTAACAAAACAAATGTGTGCTGTAAATGTGAGGGAAATGCGTGATATAGGAAGACTAAGTAAATCATGGTTGGATCAAGTGAATGATATTTTCTAAGACGGAATCGTCAAGTCAGAGAAATCGTAGGAGATCTCTGAGAAGGTTTATGGATTTAGACTGGGTGAAGCATGTTTGTAGAGATAGGAAAGTTTGGCGCTCTGTTCTTTACCTAACTGATTCTATGTATTCATGCACGTAGTTCAATTTAACGTTTTTGAAATGTCGTAATGCTATGCATGAAATTCAATTTAACATTTTTGACAATTTTTCATGTCTGTGGTTGCGGGGCAAGAAGAATACGACCTACATTTTTTTCAAGAAGTATTTTTCGGTAGTCTGCAAGAGGCAGATATTCGCCAAACGAGGCTCCAAGATGAGCTCTCCTCAGGGTTTCCCCCAGATCTTGGTGCTTTTGGGTTTATCCCCCAATGCCCTTTAAATAAACGATTAAAATAGCCATAAATCGCATCGGAATTGGTTCGGCTATGGCTTCGAAGGACGTGAAGTGCCAGGCTTTAGTCCGAACTGGATGGAGGTGTTTTATGGCATCCTTGTGTTCTTGATGGAATGTATGGGGTGTTATGAATAATGAAATGAATGGAAACAAGTATGTGACCATTAGTATCTAACAAGACTATCATCTTTTGTTGAGTACAGCGTGCAATAAATAACAAATAAGGAATCGTATTATATTAATTTATCTGTATCCAATTCAACGTGGAGTCCAACAAGGTTGTCTTTTGCCACCTATGTTATTTAATCTGTACTCTGATATAGTTTTCAAGGAAACACTATATAACTTGAATCTGGGGGTCAAAGTGAATGGTGTGTGCGTTAATAACATCACGTACGCAGATGATACGGTTATTCTGGCAGACAGTATTGACGACTTTCAAACGCTTATAGATAGAATTAATGAAGCCGGTGTGAGGCTGGGGCTGAACATGAACGTGAGTAAAACTAAGATCATGGTGTTTGGCCAGTAGGATCACGCAGGAGCACGTCTAACATTGAACGGTGCTGATATAGAGAGTGTGAAAAAATTTAAATACCTCGGAAGTATCCTAGTGGAAGACCTCGACCCAGAAACCAAAGTCAAGTGCAGAATTTAATCATCTCGTGCGACTTTTAATAAAATGACAAGCGTATTCTGCGATGATAATCTAAACTTGAAACTTCGACAACGGTTATTCAAATGCTACGTTTGGTCAGTTTTATTGCATGGAGTACAATCATGGACTCTCAAAGTAAGTAGTATGAACCGACTGGAAGCATTCGAAATGTGGATGCACCGGAGAATGCTACAGATACCCTGGACGGATATGGTCAACAACACAAGGGTTATTCATAGAGCCAAAGTTGATAGAGAGTTGCTGACTAATACTAAAATCCGAAAGGTGTCCTACTTGGGTCATGTACTTAGAGGAGCAAAGTACAAATTACTGCACCTGATCATCCAAGGCAAAATAGAAGGCCGAAGTGGTGTTGGCAGGAGGCAAATCTCCTGGCTCCGCGACATACGTGATTGGACTGGCATAAGGGGCGTTGGAGATCTTTTTCGGGCTGCCGGGGACAAAGATATCTACTCTCAAGTGATATTCAACGTTGGGGGGACCTGACATGACGCTGAGAAGAAGAAGAAGTATCGATCAGTATTTTTTTGTCGTAGCTTATCGTTCCTTTTCATCCGGATCAGATCTTATGCCTGTCCAATCACAGATATTCCTTAGCTATTAAACCTGCTGATCCAATAGATCATATTGTATTTATTATTTGGTTCGATTCTTTCCTCAGTCGTTTTACATCACTATCTCAGTTTAAATCATAGGTTTTTTAAAAGGTATTATGGGATTATTTTCTTTGTTTTCTCTCTTCAAAATTTCATTTCTTATACACAATCTGAAATATTTACTACTTAAGGCTCTTAATTGTTTTTGATACTTTAATAATCTAGTAGTATTTTAATTTAAAGGACAATTTTATATTGCACCATTTAGAGAGCAAACTATCCTCAAGAGCGGGCACTCCATCTCTGAACTCGATCCTACAATCAAGAAACAAATCACGTCTGGCAACTATAGCAGCATCCAAGCATTAAGAGAGCAAACTATCCTCAAGAGCGGGCACTCCATCTCTGAACTCGATCCTACAATCAAGAAACAAATCACGTCTGGCAACTATAGCAGCATCCAAGCATTTAAAGAGCGAACTATCCTCAAGAGCGGGCACTCCATCTCTGAACTCGATCCTACAATCAATAAACAAATCACGTCTGGCAACTATAGCAGCATCCAAGCATTTAGAGAGCAAACTATCCTCAAGAGCGGGCACTGCATCTCTAAACTCGATCCTACAATCAAGAAACAAATCACATCTGGCAACTATAGCAGCATCCAAGCGAATCATGTATTACACATTCGTTGTTTAGAACACAACCTTGTGGGATTACCGCCATGCCGCAATCTCCTCCAACCATCGAGAAAGCTAGCTGTTTATGAGGCCTTTAGTGAAACCAGACTGATTTTTTTTAAATATCTGGGTTTTATCGAAAATAGAGCCCACAACCTCCGTGTTAGAAGACATGCGTCTTATCAAGCAGGCCACAGAGGTCGCTAAACTTTGTAATTTGTAAAAACAAGAATTTTCGTGACAGTGATGTTAATAGCTCTCTTTCTAATCATCTTTTAAGATTACCTCTTTGTTTGGATTGTTTTGTCCTTTTAAGTAACTGACCCCTTGCAGATTACTATAATGTCTGCTATACACGATCTTAAAATCGTATGTTATTTTTCTAATGGTATGTCCATTTTTGTAAATCACGTGTTAATATTGATTTATTTCACCCACGGTCGATGCCGACATCTTAATTACATCCCACATTTTTTATGCAGTTACCCAACGAAATTGAAGGCGTTAGAAATATTTATTGTTTAATAGTATGTGTAGTGGATATTTAAGAGTTTTTCTTGTTTAGTGATCCGCGACAGTTCTAATAATTTTAAGAATGAATCAGACTAAAGTCATATCGCTTAAATGTCCATCTCTAAAGTGAGGATTTCAAGACGGGTTGCGGTTTCGCGACCTTCCGCAACGAAGTCAATTACAAAGCCAACATAATTAAGCACCTCAAATTTGATTTTAATTTTCTTCTAGAGGTGAAGTTTTCTATCGGTTTGTCATAGCAATCCTTATGCTGTTCACTGCTGCCCTGAACAACGCAGTAGATCTGCACTCAAACCATTCCCGCAAGTTCTTTATCTAAGAGATGTGACACCATTCTCTGCCTCATTTGCCATTTATTTTCTCTGAATTTAACACGACCTGTCCAGGGAATTTCGAGGATACTTCTTAGATCCACATTTTAAAAGCTTCGGTCCTGCGTGATGTTTGCTGGTGCAATGCCCCCGCCTCCATTCTATAGAAGAGAGTTGAGAATATGTAGCATCGAATCATATGCATTTTCAATTCCATGCTCTTTTCTTGGTTTGTAAAAAGAAGCTTTATTTTAATGAAACCACTTGTCGCTATTTCTATTCTCACCTCTATCTCCTAAGACGGATCCCTCGTTTTCGTTTATCCACATTTCAAATTATTTGTATTGATTCAAATGTTGTTAATTTTATTTATACAAATTAAAAAAAAATTCATGAAGGAAAAAAGTGAATGATGGATTAAACAATGTTTCTACCGACCTAAACATTTCAAGAAAAGCTGTCTACTCATAATGTGGGATTGGTCCCAACATTAGAATATGCGTAATGAAAGTAAGATAAATGAGTGTTGATAAAAGTAATGAAAGTAAAATAAATGAGTGTTGCGTAGAATGGGTAGAAAAATATTGTGTGTCGGAATAAGAAAGGAGAATATTAGGAAAGAATGCGGATTCAACGAAGATGAAAGGCTTAAGATGAAGAAAATAGCATTGAGGTGGCTCAGTCATGTAGAAAGATTGAATGGTGGAAGATTTACAAAAACAATCGATGTAACTGTTGAAGATATGAGAAGTTTAGACAGACGTGGCACGATCAACTGAATCAAGTTCTAAAAGAGGGAATAGTGAAAATTATTTTTAATGAGAGAGTATGCGCGATGAGGTGTATGAACGCGGCAGAAGCAAAATATGTATGTCAGGATCAAATGAAGTTGTTATTTTTTCTCTGCCTACCTCAATAGAGACATATCGTGATGATGATGATAAAAATGCCTTTAAAGAATTTTGGAAAATTAGCGTTCACAAGTCGTTGGCCTGCTATTTAAACGGCCTTAGGTTTAAAGCATTTTGGAAAATGAGTGTTCACAAGTCGTTGGCCTGCTATCTGAACGGCCTTAGGTTTAACGATAAACAAATTATACTCGGCGTGACAAAAGTGCTCGCATGCGGTGTGAAGCAACACAATATTGCTGCCGTTGAAGTGTTGTGCTACCCGCGCTCTTGCCTCCTGCCTACTGCCTCCTGCCATAATAACGGCGATGATTTATGAGCAGTTAATAATAAAACACCACTCCATTCTGACGATCGATGCACAGTGTTTTTCAGGCGCATTTCCTCACGCGGCCGTTATGAACAACAGGCGTGCGAAATTAAATTATCAGGATGTAAAATGGGTATGAGAATATTCACGAGACTATTACAAGATGACTTGTTATAAAGTCAAATATTTCGTGGAAGGTATTAATTTAATTGAGACTTGAAAAGTTAATTGAAATTAAAAGACATCCACATCTTACAAAAATAAATATAAATCACTGTTTTACGAAAAACTTAAGTAACTTTTTATTTTGGGTAACAAGGAAACTTAATGTTTCGTTGCAGTGTTTTTTTTTTCATTCATACAGTTCCCTTTAGTATATCCGAAATGATGATTTGGACATATTCAAAAGGGTGGCAGGGAGGCAACATTGTCTTCAACCCCTTTAATCGAATCTTCGGTTTAAAACCACACAAGTAGACACGAAACTCACGCTGTTCAATGTATCAGAACTGTTTGAATGCCGTGCCGTGCCGTGTCTATACAAATTGTCACGCATTCTTGTCTTTTTACAATTCTTTACTCTCTGTCCTCTTTTAGGAATTGATTCATTGTTCTTCTTCTATATGGCATCCTTCAATATATTCGAATTGATGATTTGGACATATTCAAAACCGTATCCGAGCGACATCATTGTCTTTGGCTCCTATAATTATGCCTTTGAAAACACGGAACTCGCGGTCTATCGTCACATATATTGCAAAATATTACCCCACATGTGAAGAGGCAACAACACGCGCACAAGTCTTATGCATGATAGTACTGTTATCAGACTGGGCCTTTTAAAAAAAATCGGCATTCATCGATTATTGAACTCGAAATCCCCAGTTCTCTTATGTACTACTCACACAGTTAATGTGACAAATACTTATTTGTTGAATTTACAAAATATGAAATTAATGTTCGATTAAACGAGTAGTTTTTTTAATTATAATAATAATAACTACCCAGGTCTATCCGGAACGCTCTGCAGTTCGTCCGAATTGAAATCTAAAGACATATGTCGTCTAAATGTAACTTTACTATCGATAATAATTTATAAAGCTCTTATTTGTAATAACAGATGTCGCACTATTTATTTTTTCACTTTTGTAAATAAAATGCGTTGTAATAATTCAATTATGAAATTGAAATCATGTATTTTTATCCACGTCCTGATGAAGCATTGAATAAGTGATATACGAGAGTGAAGATTTATAGTTTTGACATTCAGCTGTCAGTTAATGTGTCGAGGATAACAGTTCAGAAACGTTGTAAAACTCTGAAGCCGTGCATGGCACGGGTTAATCAATCGTTTAATATTTATACATAACCCATGTTTATGGTATACGCGAGATTGGCAATTTCTATGTTATATGTTACATGTAGGGATACAAAAAATGAACATGTCATTGTAACAAACTTACATTGTAAACTTGACAACTTTGTGGGTTTATTACTATAAGACAATATCTCCCAAACAACCAGAAAGGCTTTAAAAACCTTAAGTATGTTATGTCATGGATGCATATGTTGACTTAAGTCCATAAATTAAACATCACGGTTAACTCGCTTATCAACAGAATCCATAAACTATAAGTTCATAAAATAATGCTATATGTAACATATATGTACATGTTAGAAACATGATATTACTTAAAAAGAATATTTTTGTTTTTCATGAAAGAACTTAGTATAAATACACAATTTGCGAAAAAAAAATAACAGGTAATTTAATTGGGACACTCAATTTTAATGGATCTGGGTTTATTGCCTTTCATTTGTCGTGTCCCCAGTAAACTAGGCTTTTGCCTGTATCACACTGAGGACATATTTTATAAGTTTTTTTATTGATTTTCGAGACTAACCCTTCTAGGTAATCGAATGATGAAAATGACAATTTTAAACTTTTTTTAAATTAAAATATATCGTATCTAATTACGTATAGTATAATATATCTCCTATCTCTATGGTCTGGTTGGTATGACTCCTGTTATCCGATCTGGGGATTGCATGTTAGATTCCCGTTGGAACTAATTTTTTTAAGTAGTGTTCCTGCCTATTTTTTAGTTAAGGTCTCTTTAACATCTTTGTGGTTGATTGGAAAAGATTGCCAAGTAACAATAAATCCGCCAAGTTGTATTGTATGTAGTCAAATAGTAAAACAATACTTTTAATTGAAAATATACTATGCTATCTATTTGTCCAAAAATTGGTATATTAAGGGCATATAAGCCTATCATTGCTTAGACATATTTACATAAGGGAGGAAAGAAGTTATTTGACATTTTATCCTGTAAATTATCTCTGTGATTAACTGTTTGTGTTGGTGAATTTTTATAACAAGTCACCTAAATAAATTGATGAATAATATGTATATTTTTATCATTCCCATCTACTTCCGACATTCCCATCTACTCCCGACATTCCCATCTACTTCCGACATTCCCATCTACTCCCGACTCCCGACATAACATGTGTAAAATCAGACTGAGAACTATTTTTGCGTTCCATCGAGAAACAAATCCGAAACCGAATCACTAATATTCGCTAGAAATAATGAAATATCTATATTTTAAAATAACTCAATAACTTTTTTCGATGCATCAATGCACTACTATCTGTAAATGGTGGAATTTATTACTAAAAATTCATTTTTTATTTTTAATCCCTCGGTTTGTAGGATTAACCAGGATCGGGATTTAAACCTTAAATTTCCATCGTGAACAAAAAAAGCGAACAAAAAAAAATATGACAATAAATATATTGCTAGTTGACTGTACTATAAAAAGTTATAAAATCCATATTTTGTGTAAATAGAGTTAGGGACATGGAAATTGTTGAGGTTTTTGATGAAACGATGAAAATGAAAAAAAATATATGATACATTCACAGTTCACATATGTAAAATCATGATTCATTTTAACTCATTGATATTTATGAGGAATAAACAAATAAATAATGTAGTCGTCGTTCGTTAGAATCTATGCAAGTAGTAAATAAGGTATGGGAAGTTTGGGACGGCCTAGAAAAACGTGGCACGACCAAATTAATCAAAATCTTAAAGAGAAGGAGGGAAAAGCCTTTATAATATCAGAGTTTACATGACGAGTTGTATGAATGTGGCGGAAGCGAAAGTGTGTGCCGGGAATTAATGAACTAAATATCTGTTCTCTCTATCCCTAATCCAATAGGGGCATGGCGTGATGGCAATTATGGTTATGTTTGCTAGAAGAAATATTCGGCTAGGAAATAAACTTTCGTCATCTTAAAAGTCCGATATCTTATTTTTTTTTGGCTTGCCAACTGTGGATTTTAATCCCGCGATATCCTTACAAAAAAGTAGTCGAGTTTACAGGCATACTCGCATCCCATCGATGAGCTCGGATATAGATATGGGTACGGGGCGGTTCTCTAGGCTGACAGAAGCGCGCGGCCGCCCCCGCCCAGGTAAATTATTCTCCCGGCCCCGCCACATTTGTCTTCTTTCCGCATACGTGGATTCCCCCCGAGGATTTCTCGACGTGAGCAATATCGCAATGTCTCCCGTGTAGCACCCCTGACCAGGGCTGGCCTCTCTCTTAGTATTTCTGTTTCATCCCAACATTTTGATATTGAACATAGATACAGACTATATAACTTGAAACAATATCACTGGGCAACTTGACATGGTATTATTTGTCATGACATGACATTACTTGACAAGACATATCTTGACATGACAACTTTAAATGATATAACATTACTTAACAGAACATGACATAACTTGATATGACATAACACAACATAAATTATTTTTCTATAGCACCGATAAATCATCAAGTATGAAGTCTCTTGACCTCTCCACCACACCTTTTATGGCAAAACATAACTTCTAGCAAAAATTAATCTTTTAAGATTAAGGTGATCTTTCTTGGTCGCATCTTTAATTCTTAGGATCGTGATCACCATGGTCATCAACCCCCCTCTCCAGCACAAGCGATCCCTTATCCTATGTAGCGTTTCCTAAAATGAGCATGCCGCTGCTTTTTTCATCCGGTCATTCCTTTGGATGGGGGATTTCCCTCTTTTTCTTTTACCATTCACACTTCCGGTCAGACATGTCAACTCAAGGCCGTCTCAAAGTTCTCACTAAAGTAAACTGTGATTTGTTGTTGGTTACAGATGAAGGATTCGCTAGTATACTTGATGCAACTGTTTCTAGAAACGCCAGGTCTTATGTGTGTAGACATTTCAATTATCGATCGATTTGGTATTCTGGCAATCTATGAAATCTGCTCGAGCCGCCTCCAAAACCACTCTATGGCATATCTTGAGTGTTCAGGTCTCCGCACCGTATTAAAAATATAGAAACGAGAACGAGTTAGAACACAGCCCCTTTTATAATATACAAAATATAATACTGATTTGGTGTTTATATTTTAAATTTAGATTTTCTCATAAATTTTATAATTTTTCTTAAACTCTATTTTTGAGCGAATATTTTATGACTGAAATATTTACGAGTACACTGGTTAAAATCTGACACTACAGTATGCTTAGCAACCACTATAAGTAGTAAGTAAGTAGTTAATTGACATATCATAAAACAATGTAACATGTATACGAAATCCGAAATTTTATGGTGTATAACTAAAAATTTTGCCGTCAAAATTTTTTTCTCTCTATTTTTTCTTTTGCAAGTCCGCTCCTGCTAGATAACGTTTCGCACCGAACACACACGCAAGATTTAGTGCCAAAAAAACCGACTCGCAAAGGATCTTCAACAACCTCCGATTTGATTTCCTCCTTTCACGTTGATCGTATCCTTTCCACAAACTCCTGACCTCAATTTGAAATTTCTCAATTGTAAGACGTCGTTTTCAACCGTTTCTAAGACGTGTGCCAATGTGCTATTGGCGTGGAAAAGGATTTTCATTCTGTGATGATTTGATTGAGGTGAAATTGCCGCAAATTTGGATATGCTCATAATTTTTTGAATAAGTTTTCAATAGGTTTATTCGTTTTCCATATATCAAAATTTAAAATGAAAAAGCACGCTGTTTTATTGAAAAGTATCTATCTTTCCACTTTTTATTATTTTCCTTTATTTTCTCTTTTTATTCTTTTACTGTTTATCATATTTCTCTTCGGATAGATTTCGAAAACAGAATTTGCTTCACTGCATTGTAGAAATATAATTGAGTAATGCTATATTTATGATTCTTGTAAAGTGTTTAAGATAAATCAGGTTTATCAAACGTTTCGGTTTTATATTTGTGGATCTCCATATGGGAATATTCAATAATAAATTACTTTGTCATTCCACTAAGCACAATACGAGACACGTCTTTCTAAGTCCTATCTCGAGACTATTCAGGCGGAATAGTCCCGGTTTGTTACGAGAGCAGTGCTTAGATCTAACCGTTAGATTCTAACGGGTGTCATGTATTATTGGAAGTTTGTGTGGTCTATTGACCCTAAAGATTTTTTTAAGAGGGTTGAAACTTTTTTCATTCTTTGGTTATTTGTACTTATGTATCTCTAATTGAGATTTATGTAATTAGTGGGATAACAAAGTTATTTATTATTAAATGTATTAAATTAACTTCATTTGTGTAGTTCAGAAGTGGAAATATGTGCACTTAAAATAATATCTGGTGTGTCGACGTATGAAAAAATACGTTTTTTATTTATTTAGGGTGAATGCTAGAAACTGATGTGTTAAGAAGGGTGAAAAAGAAACGTTTATGCGGTTTGGGCATGTTAAACGGATGGGCGAAAAAAGACCGACTTAACGAATTTTCAAAACAACTATGAGTAGAAGTGAACTACCGAAAAATGTGTGATGTATGAATGTTATTCCTGTTTGTTTTTATTGGTTTCGTTTTTCATCAACCTTTTAAACCTCATTTTTATATTGATTTTTTTACTTACGTTTCTGGATTTAGCTAAAAAATTAGGACTTCTCTGATTGTCTCAGGTCTCTCAATTATAAAGGCCATTCAGATTATTGTAATTTCTAGTTTTTAATGAATGACAGAATTCGGAGTGAAGGGAAAAGGGATCAATTTGAACTTAGGGCTTGATGTGTTGAGTAAGATAATAAAGAGCACGCTGAGATGGTTTGGGCATGTGAAACGGATGAACTAAGAAATACTAATAAAACAAATACATAGTGCAAATTTAAGTGAAAGGTCTGTGAGAGAGACCAAGAAAAGGATGGTTGCATCGAGTGAATTATATTTTGAAAGCAGGAAACGTAGAAAGTGAGGGAAATCGTAGTAGTTGAAGAGGCGAGGAATGTGTATCTAGGTATGTAAGTGTAACGCTATATCCCCTTTGCCCACCCTAACACGAAAGTGTCGTGATGGTATGTATGTATATTATTTGTAATTTTAAAACCTTGATGTATGCACGATGTGTAATTTTTACTGTTTTCGCACACGAATAATGAGAAATATCACTTATTTTTTTCCTCGTTGTCTACGCCTTTTTCACTGCTTTCAAAGAGTAATGTATTCTACTCGACTCATTAGATTTCCTCGCAGAAATGTTGTTTTGATATTTTCCGCGCTTAGTTCACAATTTCTATGCAAAAGTTTTCCTCTCCTCATTTTTTGGGAATTCCCAAAAGCGCCTTACCGGACTCATATACGGGCTTTTCTCTAACAACGTGAGCGGGCGCCGGTGATATCGAAAATAAGATGTCTTATTATCCACCTTTCAGCAACATTGTATTCTTGGTGGAAGTGTGCCCTGTTTAACAAACTTAGTGTGTTTCATATGCAATTAAGTAAACTTAACTTAACTTTGAGTGAATGTATAGGGTAATCTGGAAAGTAATTTAATATTTTTAGGTCAAATTCAAACGTTAAATTTCACCAGATGCTCGTAGGCGGTGGTTTTCAGTATTTCAACACTCTCATGTCGTAGAACACTAGTGTTTTTGTGGATGAAAGCTTTGATTTGGTCGTCATCAGTGTAAAATCGGCCTTTCAGAGCGGAGACCGCCCTATAACTAATATGATTTTTATGCCGCATTTAATACTTTCACGATCGCTTTCTGCATACATTGGACGCAATTTTTGTCGCCATACATTGGACGCAATTTTTTTTTTTGCTTTGTGTCCAATTTTTCCTTTCCGGTAGTAAAAAGCATCAAGCACAGACAAAACAATTTAATGACGCTAAAAAACGATGAAGTAATTTGGGTGAACAATAGTTGAAAAATTGCACTAGACTATTAGCTTTCATAATCATATACATTCAGCATGTTTGGAATGAAGTTAACGAAATATAACGCCATACACTGGACGCATTTTTTTAAAATCTGTGTCCCATTTTTCCTTTCCGGTAGTAAAAAGCATCAAGCACCGACAAAACGATTTGTTCTTGAAAATCTTAATAACACTAAAAAACGATGAAGTTATTTCGGTAAACAATGGTCGAAAAATTTCACTAAACTATTACTTTTCACAACAATACTATATACCTTCAGTATGTTTGGATTTTTTTTCTAACGATATCTTTCCGAGACCTCCGCAACTATTCTATAAACAACATATTACATAGGCGCCTTTTTTCTTTGTAAGATCGCTTTGATGAAGATCGTTTTAACTGTTCTGAAAATTTGTATACCAGAACCCAAACCTATCCCCAAAGTATACTGAATAACTTCGAAAACAAATACAAATATTGTATCGGAACCGAATCAAACTTTCAATGAAAAATAGCTAATTGATTGAATAATTATGTCAATTTTGACCATTATATAATATATTACATTTACTTGGTTACGCTGTGCACAGTGTCCCAGATTATTTCAAATGACTTGTTTACACTGTGAACATATATTTTGAATTATTTACTATTCAAGTATATACGAGTATATTTAACCAGTTTTTCCATCATGCTAGGCTTGTTTCCCATATAATATGTCAGGGTTGGCCGTTTTAGTCAATATGCGCCATACCCCACGGTCAATGTTTGCCGATTCGTTGTTATTAGCTCTCCTGAGATCGTTTTGAATATTTGACATCTACATTGTTGATGGTCTTCCCCTCTTTTTGATATTTTAGGATTCTAGAGATTGCTTCAGCTGGTGACTCCTTCTATTGACGTGGCTAAATCACCCAAGACGTTTTGATCCTTTGGGATCCTAGAGATTGCTTCAGGTAGTGACTCCTTCTATTAACGTGGCTAAATCATCCAAGACGTTTTGATCCTTTGGGATTCTAGAGATTGCTTCAGGTGGTGACTCCTTCTATTAACGTGGCTAAATCATCCAAGAGGTTTTGATCCTTTGGGATCTTAGAGATCGCTTCAGGTGGTGACTCCTATTAACGTGGCTAAATCACCCAAGACGTTTTGATCCTTTGGGATCCTAGAGATTGCTTCAGGTAGTGACTCCTTCTATTAACGTGGCTAAATCATCCAAGACGTTTTGATCCTTTGGGATCCTAGAGATTGCTTCAGGTGGGGACTCCTTCTATTAACGTAGCTAAATCATCCAAGACGTTTTGATCCTTTAGGATCCTAGAGATTGCTTCAGGTGGTGACTCCTTCTATTAACGTGGCTAAATCATCCAAGACGTTTTGATCCTTTGGGATTCTAGAGATTGCTTCAGGTGGTGACTCCTTCTATTAACGTGGCTAAATCATCCAAGACGTTTTGATCCTTTGGGATCTTAGAGATTGCTTCAGGTGGTGACTCCTATTAACGTGGCTAAATCACCCAAGACGTTTTGATCCTTTGGGATCCTAGAGATTTCTTCAGGTGGTGACTCCTATTAACGTGGCTAAATCATCCAAGACGTTTTGATCCTTTGGGATTCTAGAGATTGCTTCAGGTGGTGACTGCTTCTATTAACGTGGCTAAATCATCCAAGACGTTTTGATCCTTTGGGATCCTAGAGATTGCTTCAGGTGGTGACTCCTTCTATTAACGTGGCTAAATCATCCAAGACGTTTTGATCCTTTGGGATCCTAGAGATTGCTTCAGGTGGTGACTCCTTCTAGTAACGTGGCTAAATCATCCAAGACGTTTTGATCCTTTGGGATTCTAGAGATTGCTTCAGGTGGTGACTCCTTCTATTAACGTGGCTAAATCATCCAAGACGTTTTGATCCTTTGGGATCTTAGAGATTGCTTCAGGTGGTGACTCCTATTAACGTGGCTAAATCACCCAAGACGTTTTGATCCTTTGGGATCCTAGAGATTTCTTCAGGTGGTGACTCCTATTAACGTGGCTAAATCATCCAAGACGTTTTGATCCTTTGGGATTCTAGAGATTGCTTCAGGTGGTGACTGCTTCTATTAACGTGGCTAAATCATCCAAGACGTTTTGATCCTTTGGGATCCTAGAGATTGCTTCAGGTGGTGACTCCTTCTATTAACGTGGCTAAATCATCCAAGACGTTTTGATCCTTTGGGATCCTAGAGATTGCTTCAGGTGGTGACTCCTTCTAGTAACGTGGCTAAATCATCCAAGACGTTTTTTGCTTTATCTACCTGGTATGTAATATTTGTTTTAATTTATTTTTATTCCTGTAAGGATGTGTCAAACACTGGTGAAAATCAGTAGCCATTTTGTTATTTTCTTACTCATCTTCAATAAAGCGACCTCTACGGTCTAGTTGGTAAGAAGAAGCCCGTCTTCTGACCCGAGGATCGCAGGTTCAATTCCTGTCGGAACCTAGAATTATTAAAAAAACGATTCTAGTCTGGTTTTCGCTTAAGGCATCTTCAACATCTTTCGGGTTGGCTGGAAAAGATTGCCACATGTTTAAAAGGCCGCTGGGTTGTACTAAACTAAAGTGTAAAATATTTTTTTTTTCATGGAACTTATTGTATTTGAAAAAACAACGTCCCTATTCAACCAGACAACAAATAATAATTATTATTTATAAAATACTTATTTTAAAAACTGTCAAAGAATTCGAATAACAGAGAATTTAAACCCAAAATATTTCAATCATAGAAAAGTAACTAAACAGAACGAAATCACTCTTTTAATTTTTTTCATGTTTTTGAGTTCTCAACTACGAATCAATCTGTCATTAGGAATAACACCAGACTTCTTTAAATAAGACTCTTTAACAACACATAATTATCTCAAAGTCAGAGCTGTTTCTGTCGTTGGACCTGTTAAATAAATGATTTTCCTTAATAGCTGCCCTTGGAGGATATTTCGAAGCTTTCAGAATATTAACTCTGTTATGTTTTATAAATCATCAACGTGCTCTTGGGGCGACTCATATACACCAAATGACTGAATTAGCTATTATCATCGGAGGTTGCTTCATTTTTTAAATATAAAATCAATGTTGGTGTCGTGGTTCAGTGGTAAGCATGCTTGGTTAGCACCCAGGTGATCTAGGCTCTTTTCCTCGCAGTTGCCATACTTATCCTATAAAACGCTACGGAGTGAAAGATCCTTGCGATTGGGTGTTCGCTTTTTTGCTTAGTCAGGATTTATCTGGTAAACCTAGCCGTCCTGGATAGTCTTGGCTTGCAGGTTCCGGATTGAGGTAACTCACTCACAGGTTGTTTTATCAACCTATATGCAGAACCAATCTGCCTCTGGAAATGACCGTAGGTAGAGTAATCACCTCTATGCAGAACCAATCTATCTGCCTCTGGAAATGGCCGTAGGTAGAGCAATCACACTTTTCAACCGCGTTTCCCTTCAAATTGACTTTTTTCATGTCTTACTTTACCTCTTCGAGGGAAATATTACTTTTATTGTAAAATTTTCGATATTATCATATGATTTTTTTAGACATATTTTTTTTAATGTTTTTTGTATTATTTTCTCCTCTTAACTCAATATTGTTAATTGTTTTGAAGTATACTTTTGTTACACTTTCACAGGTTTTATTATTTTGTTTATAATTCAAAAATGTTTTTTTTAAATTTTATACCTTTTTTTTGTAAAGCTTAATTTAACTTTTGATGTATATTTATTTTGGTGTTTTTTCTTTGTTTTTTTTTACGATGTAACAACTCAGGTAACGGTAGGCTTCCTTCCAGCATAGGCCAGACCCTTTTTTCATACAAATTTAGCATTTCTTGTTACCTTTGCCTTAAAGGCCTCCAAAATTGAATTTGGCAAGGGCGGCCCGCTACACCGGGTACCCGGGTGTACCCGGGTAGGATACCCGCTAGCCTCGAGCCCCGAGCCCCGCCTCGTTACCCGGGCCGAAGCTGTTGGAAGCGAAAATGCTAATTTTATTGACAATATCCATGTCTTATTCTTTGGCAGTTTGGCAAACACTATTTGCGAAATGCCCCTCGTTATTATGTTTATCTTCTTCTGCGGAATATTTATCCTTTTGATTATTGATTTTAATAAGCCAGTATACACTTATCAGCACAATTTGTTTAAACATTCAATGATTTTCCAATACTCTCTACACACTTTCGAGATTAGCTTTTGTTCTCGATTTACATTTTTATGTCTTGTTCTTCTGCGTCGTAACCTTAATGCTATGGAACGTTTTGCTGTACGTTTTACACATTGTTCTCTAGTCTTCTCGACATCCCGCTGCCCGCAGGGCCTGTGGCGTCATCGTCGTTGCTGGGCATCATAGTCGAGGGACCCCTCGCCATTCCAACGTGAATTCAATTGGAAGGCGAATCTGTGCCGTGGAGCTTTTCGCCACTTTCTTCTTTTTTTTCATCTTTAAGTAAGTGAGCCGTTGCACACTAGCAAACTTACTGCTCACACCTTTGTACTGGATCCGATGGCATGGCTGCTATGAGACGACCCGCAACCCCCGAGTTATGAGACAAGCTTCTTACCAATTAAACCACGAAGGCAAATTACTTCTGAAGAATATTTTATTTTATTTTATCATTCATAGGATTGATTCCTTTTACTGACGTTATGATTCCCAATTCTTCAGATCATCTTCGCTCCTATAAAATGGCAGATTTTCACTCAATTATAAGAAGACTGACTGAGATTTTAAAATGAGAATGATTATACCAATGAAACTTTTAACATTAAAGGAAATAATTTAAATAATGCATATAGTACCAAAGTAATACATAACATACTTAAGAATAAGTAAGACGACTGACTACTTAAAACTTTATTTGCCCCAAATAAAAATAAAAAAACTTATTGGCAAAGACAATTGTTGAAAAATTATACTTGCTGATTGTATTATAAGACCTGCATATTACATGAACTACAGAAGAGGTAAACATATTTTGAAACGTCAAAGATACTGGGTGTAATCTTCACAAGAATTACAATGAACATTAACACTAGGATACAAAAATTTAAGCGTTATCTATCCAGTACCAACATTTCAAAATTTGCAAACCACGCCGGCGAGCATATTTAAAGTTCACAATTAAAATGTAGATTATTATGAATAGGGTAAAATAATAATTTCATTGGACGTAGATTCATGAAATAAGATCTGCGTATCTGCGAGAAAATAGCAACAGGGTGGAAGGGACAAAATTGAAGCTACAAAATAGCAACAGGGTGGTAGGGACAAAATTGACGCTAGAAAATAGCAACAGGGTGGCAGGGACAAAATTGAAGCTAGAAAATTTCTCATTGAACTCTCCATTGCCTTGAGAGAAATCGGAGAGTCGAATACGAGTGGCTTGAGTAAGTCAATGGGGGGCATCGTCACTTAGTTTAAAAAAAACATATTATAGTTTTTGGCAGATCAAATGAATAAATTTTACACATATAGGTCCAATATACTGTCTTATTCTCCTGACTGCGTCAATTCTAAAAAAAGGAAACAAGTCCAACCCATACCATCCCGAATGAATTTTATTCTGGTTCTTATTTTAAATGAAATGAGGACATATGCAGTTCTCATGACGAACAAAGGAGTATTAAAATAGTTCAGCCATGTAGAAATAATAAATGATAAAAGCTTTAGAAAAACAGTATATACGATTAGTATGGATGGTATGAAAAGTTTAGGAAGATCTAGGAAAAGGTATCACGATCAAATTAACCAAATTTTAAAGTAAGCATGTCGAGGCGTATATAAGTGGTAGAAGCGAAATATGTGTGCCAGGATTGAATGGAATGAAGATTTGTTCTCCCTACCTACATATGTAGAGACATGGCGTGATTGTGATGACGTATACAATAAATGTGTGTTTAAATACAACCTGTAAGTCGATACATGCAAAATTATATGCATTTATAATGCACTCTGGCCCTTACAATGTGTCATTTAGGTGAGTGAACGACTAGGAATCAAGAATTCACTTTGAAAATATTTCGCGTCATTACGCATCAGCTTGGAAACTTACCCTACTCTTCACCTTCAGCAGCCGAGGTGATTGGTTTTAGATTGTGATCGCACCTTTGCAAATCCCATTTGCCTGCGTCGAATAACAAAATTATATCCGCGTTCATCACACAACTGGCTGCACCGCTATATCAGCCCTATAAAGCCTGCATGCGGAACTTTCAATAACAGCCTCGTTTAAAGGTATCAAAAAATAAACGTTAATATTACATTGTATGTTTTGATCACATACAACGAGAGTAATTTCTTCCAACAAAAAATCATATTATTTTTTTATTGAATCTGGATTATTGTAATTCTATTTATTCTGGTCGGCCTGATTCGCAAATCTAGACACCAGTCTGTTTTCTGATATATGGTAGTCATAAATATTGTAATATTAGTCGATTTAAAAAAATTCTAAATTGTCTCAAGTGTGGGGAATGGGTTGATTTCAAATGTATGTTTGTATTCATGCCCCTTTATGGAATGCCCCGATTTCGAAGCTGTGTCTGCGAGATGTTCCTTCGGAGAGGAGTCAAACTTTGAGGTCTATTTTGTCTTCATCAAATATATCGATTGTTCCGAATCGTTATTTTTGGAATTGATAATATTTATTATTGTATCCCGCTTTCTTTTTTTATCGTTAGTTTCCATTGCACTCGCCCTTTGCTCAAAGTATCGTGTCACAAATCTTCCGTGATATTTTATAGAATCTGTTCCTCGAGAATTTAGCGTTCTGATTTTGATAGATAAATTTTTATGAATTTTTAAATTAGATCTAGGATTTTTATTGTGTGTTACAAAAACAATTGTTGGATTCTAACGACCCTTTTTCAAGACAACCAGTTCATAATTCATGTTCAGGTTCGAACTGGTGTGATCGCCCACCCGGTAGAACGGCGACCTTATACAAGCGATGACACACGCTGCGATCGATTTGGTTGACCACCGGACACCTGACATATTTAATAAGAATATTAACCTTCTAAAAGAATCAGGAATGAACTTACTTGCTCAGATAATTCCTTTCAAGTCTTTTGTTGGTTCATATGAAAAAACAATTCTCGAACATCGACGTTGAGAAATTAGGATTAAATATTCCTGGATATTTTTCCCAAGACAATCTTCTTAGGGTTTATTGCGTTATAGTCCTCTGTGGCCTAGTTGGTGGGATGTCCGTTTTCCAACCCGGGGGTTGCGAGTTTGATTCCCGTTGGTACCCACATTATTTTAAAAAGGGATTCGAGTCTTGATTTCAATTGAGGCCTCATTAACATATTTCTGGTTTGTTGGAAGAGATTACCACATGCAAATTAGCCCTTCAGACTATACTGATGACCTCCGTGGACTAGGTGGTTAAACGCCTGTCTCCCAACCCGGGGGTTGAGGGTTCAATTCCTATTGAAATCCAATTGAAAAAAAAACGTGTTTTAGTCTGCTTTTCATGTAAGACATATTTTACACGTTTCTAGTTGCTTGGAAGAGATTTTCACGTGACAATAAACTCGGCAGGTTCTACTATATACAACGAAACTGTAATATTGTACAATACTATATACAACAAAAGTTTAAAACAATTTAATATATGCAGGATAATGGTGTCTGAAGAAAACAATTATTTCAGTTAATACAAACTATAGAAAAAAACACTGTTTAGAAGGTACTCATTTTTTATTTCAGAGATTACCTTTTTTTAGTGTTTAATTGAAGTAGCTGTATTGCGTGTATTGAAATGTACATACGACTATGTTGAAAGCAAAACCTATTTCAAGGATCGTCCACATTGTCTAAACGACGTGCCATTTAAACCATTACGAATTGTTCAAGTAAGAGCGTGCTTTCCGCCAATCCATGCGAAACAAATGATCAAGTGATCAATTTAGCTAAGTGCTATTTTTCAAATCGTCCGATTAAGATTGTTTTTTTTTCTGTTTGCTTTTGTCCCGAATATATGAAAAGGCTAGTCCATAAATGTATTCTATAGTACTTGTATAACCATTTCGATGCGTATGTTGTTTTACCGATTCTAAATAGAATGAGAAAATTCTCAATAAATACATGTTATAACAATTCCCCCCAACTTATTTAGCTGTAACATAAAAGTATATTGGTGCCAACTTTGACGTATTGCAGTGAAACGTGGACGTGGAAAATTGCTGCCAGGGCCAAAATAAATGCTGTAGAAATGCGTGCATTGTGAGCAATACACGGGGTGATAATGTATGATAGAATACGGAATTATGTGATTAGTGATAAATCTGAACTTAAGGCTGATGTGTTAAGTAAGATGGAGAAGAGTTTGCTTAGAAAGAAGAAATACTAAGAAAACAAATATGTAGCGCAAATGTGAGTGGAAGACGTGTAAGAGGAAGACAAAGGAAAGTATGAATGGACCAAGTGAATTTTGAAATAAATAAATTTAGAAAGTCAGAGAAATCGTTAATTTGTTTCTATGAGAAGGTTTATGGTTCGGTATCATTCTTAACTCTTACATTATACTCGTATGTGTTGATTTCTAATGCAAAGTTTAGGTTTATTAGTGAAGTTGCGCCTGGAGAATAAAAATCCTTCGTTTTCATTTATGTTTCACAATAGATTTGGTTTTATTTCTTTTTTCCCTTTGATAAACGCGATTATATTTAAAGGTTTGCGTTTTTTTTCTTTGTATGTCAATATTCTTGCTGATTTATGTTTTAAAATAATCTAGAATATTTCAGAAGGACATCAAAAACTTTTCTCTTTTTGAGAAATCATTAAATAGAGTGCTAGAGATGTCACTGTCAATCTTTAAGCATATTTAACTTTTAAAAAAAGTGCATGATAATCATTGCCCTAGTTCTCCGAAAGGGTTTTATAATTCAATATTTTTGTTTTTCTTCGGCGAGTGGCTGTAAAAATAAAATATAAATATAAATAAAAATATACGAATACATTTCAATATCTCTTATTTTGTTCGCCTTTGCGAGAAGTCTCGTGTTGATTTGTTCCTTTTCTCCCCAATAAGTATGCTGGGAAAACCACCCTTCGTTCAACGGTATGTTTAAAAAATATGGAATAGTATCAAATATAGTTTTCTTTTCAATAATGTTTTTTTTTGTTGACACATTTTTACATGTAAATTTTTTTACTAATCGACATTATTTTAAAGATCACTCTTTTGAGTATTATTTCTCGGAAAATGTGACACCAGAAGACAGACCAATTGCTTGGTTTACTTGAAGTCTTGAATATACCCTGAGTAGGGGTCGGCTAGATACAAGGTGAACATTTATTTAATGAAAGCTGTTTTGAGTGTGATTGTGGGGCTATACAGGACTCCCAACACATGCTAACTTGTCCGAACATTGGGACTATAAAGCTTAATTGATGCGAATAATAGGGCAATCTCTTTTACCCCCTACTGGAAAAATTTGCCATATTTAACAATTGATGGTCCGGAAACGAAAATGAATGAATTTATTTTATTTTGGTTGTTTTTTATATGTTTTAGAAATAATAATTTACGATTTTTTGTAACGCAAACGTGATTTGGAGTGGTCTAGAATAAAATTGTGCATCAATTATTTTTATTTAAATATTGTGTATTTTTTTCATGTTATCAAGCCGTCTTTTGAAAAAAAATCTCACGTAACGAAGTCTATTTATTACCGTTGTATTTTTTGTGTGTGTAGTTTTTGAGTATGGTAAACTTATTTTTTTGTTTATTAACATCAATGTTTTTGACGTCCTCTTTTATGTACAAACTTTTAGATTCTGGAACGAACTACCAGGTAATATAAGAATCATACATCTCTCTTCAATGTCACAGAGGGTATTTCCTGTTTTTCCATCATCCTTTTTCTCCTGATCATCGATGATCTTGTGAAAAAAATTTTTTTTTATGTTTTGTTGTTTGCAATTTTAGTATTGCATGTTTTTTTTACCATTAGGAATGTAAAGCTCTAAACTTTCACTCAATTTATTTTTCAACAATTGTATGGTTGGTTAGAAGAGACTGCTACTTGGAAAAAAATCCGCCGTACTGTACAATATATAATAAAATTTAAATAAATTTACTATAAAATCGATTCACATTTTTAAGCTTTTCTTTTACAATAATTATGATATAACAACAGTTACAAAAGATATTTTTTCAAATTATTATAAGTTATTTTGCATACACATTTAAGCAGGTCGTGATAATTTCGTTTGTTATAATTTCGTGTTTCCAATATATCTTACATGTTGTGTATGTCTTATATGGTTTTTTGATCTTTGAAAAGCACTGCAAGGGGCACAACTTGCAGCACTTTACAAGGATCTAGAATGGAGTAGGTTTAGGGTTCCTCCTCTTGGAGATAGCCATTACGGAAGGTTCACATTCTGTGATATGGCTGAGAGTGTGTATCGTTCCTTTGAGCGATACAATAAATAACACTTATTATTTTCCTTCGGTACGGAACCGAAACGTGAAATGGATGTCTGTGATTTATTTTAATGAGCACTCGGAGTTGTTGTAAGAAACACTCTTATTCATTACAGCTTCCCCGGCGCTTCTTGGATTGGATGTCTTAATGTTAAGAATTTTTCTCAAATAATGATGCTTATTTATTTTTCCGATATTTCCCCTTCGCCTTATTTCCCGTACAAACCGTATTTCTTAGAAACTAAAATAGTTTTACCCGCTGGTTATATGCCGGCATCGCGTGAGGATTGCTCGTCTTCGCTTTGCGACGCAGTTTTTCCTTTTTCGCGTAAAATATCTGCATGTCGCATGTTTAAATTAAATATATATTTTTTCTTAACGAGCGAGTTTCCAACATGAACGTCGTCGTAGTTGTTTCAGTTATTATCCGACAGAACACAAGTCGATAGCATCAACGTAGACTGTATTTCTCTAAACATATCGAAAATAATTATAAGTTAGTTTTTTGTAAATCTCTAGTATGTGTATTTTGCACTGTAGGGAGTGAGTTTACAATTATCAAAAGACTAACGTTGTCAAAAGAATCCAAATTAAGAAACTCATTTTCTAATGTTGAACAATAAATTTCTTTGTTATTCCACTATTTACATTAATTCATTCATTTCTATGTCCGAAACACCAAATATCAATTATACCACGTGTTTCCAGTAGGAGACAGCAGAGATCACCCTATCATTTGTATCAATCAGATCCTGCCCAAAGCATTAGTCCCGATGTTCGGACAAACTACTCGTAGCGTGTGCTGAGTCATCTCCACAATCGTATTCAATGCTACTTTCGTTCATCTCTACATTTTCACTTCTACCACGCCTTCTACTTACATTTGCATTGTGTATTTTTTTCTTAGTATTTCTTCATTCACTCGTTCTACATATGGTATACAAACTATCATGCTCTTTTTCATATTACTCAACACATGAGCCGTAGGGTCATATTCATCCCAAAACATTTCCTTCTGTATTGTCATATATTACCATATTATGTATATTTCTCAGTGTACGCAGTTCTACAGCGTTTATTCGTCTTTTTCCACGTCTACGTTTCACTTCCATACATCAAAGTTGGTACTAAAATACCGTTGTGGACTATCGTCTTAGCAGATTTTGATACTGCCTGGTTAGGTTAATATAGATTTTAGTGCCCCATTGACCATGTTTCTTATAGCTACACGCAGTTCGATATCTCTTCCATCATCTGAGAAATTCTTCCCAAACAGTAGAATTATTCAACTTGCTCCAATCTTTTATTATCTACCCATGTACCACATATTTTCCTGCTACACTTTCCTATATCACATTTATATTTCATATTGCATACATTTCTACATACTCGTATATCTTAAGATACTGGAAAAAACCAATTACACATTATCTTCGAAAACCAAGTTAATGAGGTGACAAAGTAAGGTTTATTTTGTTCAAATGGAATACGTCAGAGAGCAGGGGCAAATTAATGACGGGTCCCGGAGCCAGAGCCCGATCCCGGGCACGCCACACCACCTATGTGTATCACTTGTACCATCCGACATCCACCATATACCACGGGAGAGAGACAAACATGAATAAATTAGTTACACGGATGCTGCCATGCGAGTAGGGAATGGAAGTGTCTTGCATTAAACTTGCAGCCTTTTCATTAAAAGGGGCAGAGTTACTTACTATTACAAGGGGTTGTTTGTTTTAAGAGTAATTTGAATTTACGTAACACACATTGGAATTCTTTTGCTCGCATATATCACCGTTGAAGTTAAGATTAAAAACAATTAAAAAAGATTTGGACAGAAAACTTCTATAACAGTTCAGTTCGATCACACCCCTATCCATTTCATTTTAGGGAGCTGTTTAATTCTCAATAAATCCGCCGAGATATGGAAGACATCAAAATCGGAAAATTAATTCAACAAAGTCATTCCATGTGGGAGTGGCGATGCTTTGAATACTTCAGTTCGTGAATACGACACCGAAAGCAATCTTTATTCGCTATGGTTGTCAAATACATTAAACAAAAGTTTGTCTATCAGTTTGATTCCACGTCACAACCACCCACGATGTAATAGGGACAAAATAAGTCCCTATCGTACGCGATATGCAGTAAAAGATCGTTATATTTTATGAGCGCGACGTCACTGGGACGCAGAAGGAATTGTCCTAAGGGACTCCTCTCCCTGCGTCGATACACATGAGTGTGAAAATAATAGTAGCGACGACGGACTGAAGATCTTACGTCACGGGAGAAGGAAAATGACTCGCAGATCAGTAAATATTGGTACTTATAAAGCGGCTTTAGATCTGATACATCTATAACATTAGATTATTATTGAACGTATAGACTCATCCAGTGGTGCCTAAGAATAATTAAAAAACCTATAAAGCCACCTATCTTGCTCCTTTCGTCATTGTCAGAGATATAAAATACTGGTATTACTATGTATGATAAAGTAAGAAAATTACTGGATAAGGGATAATTGTTTTTTAGGGTTGAATATTATAAGAAGTATCAAGATAGGAGGTAGCTCGATGAAATAATAGAAAGATATAGTTGGAGATATTTTGACTGAGCTAAGAAACATGGTATACAGCAGTATTATTAGATATACTATATGTGTGTGGATAAGACTAAGACTATGAGTGTATAGAAAAGTATGGAGATCTGTCCTTTCAGCCTACCGCAAAAGAAATATGATTTGATGTTATTTAGGAGTCACCCAAGACACGCTAATTGGATGATATACATAAAATAAATGGCATAACGTGGGACAGAGGCTTTTGGAGAAGTCAAGGAGAGGCAGTAAACTAATAAAAAAAGGCGACAAATATTGATGAATGATGATATTTTATTGAATTATTTTTTAGTAGAACTATAACGAATCTGTGATAATCTTATAATCACACATACCATCACGCACTTCACTGTCGGGGTAGGCAGACAAGACCGAGTGCCACACTCCCTATCACCTCTATCCATATTCTTGTTCATTGTAAACATTTAACCTACATACGCACATGTTCCGGTATGACTTTTTCGATTCTGTAATATGTTTATTTTTAATTCCAGTTTTTTTTTTAATACTGTCATTTAATTTATTTCAGGTAAGCTGACTTGAGTATGTTGCTGTTTTTTAATCGGTGAGAATGTTTTCAATTATTTTACAGTTTATTTTTTCTTGTATGAAACCACTGAACTTGGTGACTGCTTTGTATTATGTTATATCATTCAAAACGTTGATTAGTTAAATGCAAAATCAAAAAAGTAACTTTGTGGAACATTTTCATGGTTCAACATGTTTTTTGAACGAAACTTGATATTTCGCGATGTTTTCTGTGATTCTAAAAATTGGTCGTATCAAAAATATGTTTTTTTAGTTGAGTAACGAATTGAACATCATACGCACTACCTTACTTTGGTGACAAAATAAACATCTAACACAATACCTTAGTCGAAAATACAACAGTCTTAGATTTCGAGAATTATTGGTACGATTCCCGTCAGTTTTTAATTTTTATTTAAGAATTTTTCCAGTCAAATTTTCAATTAAACTTTTCTTAAACACTTTATTGGTATACGAGAGTTAAATATAGTGCAATCAATACATGTATTTAATTCCATCAATTGATCAAATTTCGTGACACAATTTAATTTTGTTTATTTGGAAGTTTTTGGTTTTTTTAAATGTGCGTTTTTTTTTTAATTTTGACATCCATATGGAATCGAAAAATTGCATGAAAATGTATTGGCGCCTGTTTCCATCAAATAAATTAAGCCGAAATATGTTTACCGCTCTAGGCGTTTGGTTTTAAAGAGGGTTGTCCTGGCATTCATCCGATGTTTTTTATATAAATATTTTTATAACGAGTAAAATCTTGGGGGAAATTACATGCGCTTTGTAATGAGATACATAAAATGAAAAATTTATATCCTTGTCTTAATTAATCTTATATAAGTGAGTTGGACCGTAATTTTAATAAAATGGTATACTTAAAATAAATCAACAAAAAATGTGTCCCGTTTTTGTAGCTACATTATCAAAGAAATTAGTCATCGTGTGAGCCAAATGGAATTTATTCTGAAATGGTTCCTCATTTCTTCCCCAATAACGAGCTCCCGAAGTTTTCTAAAGCAGAATTACGAAACTTATTCACTCATGAAGGTTGTTTTTTGCTCAAAGACTCTTCCGAGACGCGACTGTAATATTATATGTATTTTGTGGATAATCTTGGTTAAAAAGGATAGCGCGTGTTCGAGTCATATTATTATTCGGAATAAATTCGATTGTGACTTTTATGACTCTCTCATTTTTCATTCTATTTGATCCAATATTCAAATGAATATTTCCCTTTTGGGTAAAGTAACGAGTTCTTTGTATACCATCTTCTTTTACATTTTACTTGTAAAAGAGTTGTAGATGTTTGCCATTTGAATCGAATTCATACTTAACTCGAATATCCTCTTCTTTTATTATATTTCAACATATAAGTAATACTATAATAAGTTTTGTAATTTGATATGAGTAAACATATAACATATGAAAATATTGAAAAGAGCAACCTTTGTTAAGCAGAAATAATCGGACGTAAGGTTGAATATTGAATAACTTGTATTTTTAAATAGGTCTGTACAATTTTGGAAAAACTCTTGGTAATGTTATTGCTAATATTGTATTTAAAATACACAATAATTAATAATCATAAAAAAATGATAATATATACTCTTATAACGCCGTTTAGAGGGCTAACTGTCCTGACGGGCGCTGTATTTCGGAACTCGAACTAATTATTATTAACAGATAAAATGATAATATATAATACTCTTATAACGCCGTTTAGAGGGCTAACTGTCCTGACGGGCGCTGTATTTCGGAACTCGAACTAATTATTATTAACGGATAAAATGATAATATATACTCTTATAACGCCGTTTAGAGGGCTAACTGTCCTGACGGGTGCTGTATTTCGGAACTCGAACTAATTATTATTAACGGATAAAATGATAATATATACTCTTATAACGCCGTTTAGAGGGCTAACTGTCCTGACGGGCGCTGTATTTCGGAACTCGAACTAATTATTATTAACGGATAAAATGATAATATATACTCTTATAACGCCGTTTAGAGGGCTAACTGTCCTGACGGGTGCTGTATTTCGGAACTCGAACTAATTATTATTAACGGATAAAATGATAATATATACTCTTATAACGCCGTTTAGAGGGCTAACTGTCCTGACGGGCGCTGTATTTCGGAACTCGAACTAATTATTATTAACGGATAAA
Organism: Odontocerum albicorne; assembly: GCA_949825065.1. Lineage (NCBI taxonomy): Eukaryota > Metazoa > Arthropoda > Insecta > Trichoptera > Odontoceridae > Odontocerum > Odontocerum albicorne. The sequence goes on along the minus strand of OX463851.1, from coordinate 19,798,793 downwards.
ATGATAATATATACTCTTATAACGCCGTTTAGAGGGCTAACTGTCCTGACGGGCGCTGTATTTCGGAACTCGAACTAATTATTATTAACGGATAAAATGATAATATATACTCTTATAACGCCGTTTAGAGGGCTAACTGTCCTGACGGGCGCTGTATTTCGGAACTCGAACTAATTATTATTAACGGATAAAATGATAATATATACTCTTATAACGCCGTTTAGAGGGCTAACTGTCCTGACGGGCGCTGTATTTCGGAACTCGAACTAATTATTATTAACGGATAAAATGATAATATATACTCTTATAACGCCGTTTAGAGGGCTAACTGTCCTGACGGGTGCTGTATTTTGGAACTCGAACTAATTATTATTAACAGATAAAATGATAATATATAGTATACTCTTATAACGCCGCTTAGAGGGCTAACTATCCTGACGGGCGCTGTATTTCGGAACTCGAACTAATTATTATTAACAGATAAAAAATGTTACAAAATAAATAAATATATATATATATATATATATATATATATATATATATATATATATATATATATATATATATATATATATATATATTCACAAAAACAAATTTGGTGAGAAAACCGAAACCGAAAAATTTACAAAGTATATATAAACCGTGATAAATTTTGATAAGACCTCCCAATAAGGGTTTTCTTCAAGTGCTTTCTTAAGCTGCTTCAAATGTAATAACTTGAAAATGACGGTAGCTAAAAAAGATAACCTGCCTGAGTGAAGAATTCCAGATTAGAAACGGTTGAGGTATTTTCGTATCTAGATACATGTTTTTATGAAATTGGATATATTAAAAGTTTGTGAATAAATAAATGAAAACATATTTAAAACTGACAATACACAGTATTTTTTTCTTATTTACCCCTTGCTATTTGGAAACGAAGTCAGGACGTTGAAAGGAGAAATAAGATTGAATAAGGGTAGAAATGCGCATCTTACAAAAAATATGCAGTTTGATTCAGTATGGAATGTTTGGGTAAGGGAAAACTGTTATAGACGGACGTTATGAGGAAAATCAATAAAGAAACTTCGACAGGGTTTGGATACATTGAAAGATGTGTTACAAGAGACTTACAAAATAAATAGTCATGTCTGGAATAAATATGTTACATAGCAAAGTACTATAGACTGATGGAAGATTAGAAAGAGACAGTTGAAGATTTTTTAAAAGATGGTGCAGTGTTTAAGATGAAGAAAGGAGCTTTGAGATGGTTCGACCACGTATGAATAATTAATTATGAAAGATTTACAAAAAATACTAAAAATACAATGAAAATTTGGAAAGACCTAGGAAACGTGGCACGACCAAATAAATCAAATTTTGATAGAGAGAATATTGATGAGCATATATAATATGACAGCATATACGATGAGGTGTATATGGTAGACGTGGCAGAAGCGAAATATGTGTGCCAGGGTAGAAAAAAGTATTGGTTCTTTCTATCTACCCCAATAGACATATCGCGTAATAGTGATGATGAGGGGAGAATGAGGCACAAGTTGATAGAAAAATTAGGATTGTACTCTCTCCCTAAGAACAAGAAAATTTATTTCCCTTTCAGTTTTTAAAATGTAATAATACTTCAGAACTCCATCCTCCGCGGTACATTTCATTCACTTTGGAATATCGCAAGAGTTGACGTCTCGATCGTTTTGCTTTTTATTGATTTTTGCCAACTACTTCATTTCGTTTCAGAAATGTCGTGAAGATGTTGTTCTAGTTTCGTTGCAATCGTGACCTCATAAATTTCGCAATAATGGCAAAATATTTTTCCTTAATATTCGCGTCGAAAAATAAATACACGATCAACTAGGTGAAAAGCTATTTAAAGTCACTTAAATAAATCCACTTGTTTTTGTACTTTGTGTGTTGAATTTTTATGTTAAAGTATGTTCATTAAAACAAAATTTCTATATATGTTTTGTCGTTTTTTATTTGTTTCTTAATGTTTATTTGCATTTTATATCCAAATATCTTTGTATAAGATTGTTGTCTGTGTGGGAATTTTTGCCCTGTTTTAGTCAAATATTGATGTCCTTATATAATATGCTTCCATTACTTGCTTTCGGTGATCTATGTTATTTGGATGCAAACGAGGGTTGTATGATTTGCATAGACATGAAAATGTTTGCATCCGATTCATATTTAATCTAAGGAAGTATGAACAAATGTCAAGGTTTCGGAACATATGTTACTTCAGAGGCTTAAAGTCAAAGGGACCTTCAGTTCTTGTCGATATTATTTTTCTTGCTTAACAACTATAATTCTCCTTCATATCTTCGCAAACATTTCTTTTAGATAGACCTTTTCGATCACGCGATGCGAGACTCCTTAACATACTTACACAGTACACTTCATTTTACACATTTTCATTTGCGATTCACTCTGTCGCGGTGCGACTGTCGAACGAACTTCCAAAAGTTATCAGATATGCATTATCTTTATTAACGTTTAAGAGAGAAATGAAAAAATATTACTTTGCTCAGACAACCCAATGCAATACACAATACTTCTAAATGATTTTCTCTTCGATTTAGATATCTTCTCGATCATGCGATGAGATACTCCTTTGCGTACTAACACATTACACCACATTTTACACTTTTTCATTTCGTCTCGATTGTGGAACAAACTTTAATATTTTTTTTAGATGTGCACCATCCTCGTTTAAGAGATAATTGCAAAATATTTCATCACCCACAATATCATTTACCATAATCTTAATTTTCCTTTGTTTCCCTTCCTTATCCTCGAACGAATTCCTCTCTAGTTCTACGATTATTGATGGATATTAGTATTTTTTTTGTTTTTTACTTAAATATATCTTTAACAAAATCTGGCATGGATTAAACAGTTTAATGTATTCAAGATGAGCTGGTTGGCTGGAATAAATTGCTGTATAGCAATCAGGCCTACTAGTGCAACAATGTATATGTATGACGTACACTAAAAAATAAATATTGTAATTTACAGTAAACATACATTCAAACGGTATGCATTTTTTAAATCTTGACTTGGCATTATCTGCATTTCAGTACTGTATCCATTCACATGTAATAAATTCAATGCGTAAACTCGTACCGATCGGTGTGTACTCCCCTTCCCCTTCTCACCCCTTGATTTGAAATCTTTGTTACTGTCAATACAATCGGACGTCACTCAAAAAGCAAAGCAGCGATTCTCAAATGGCTCGGTTTACTTAGCTACACTTTAAAAAAAAAACTTGTATCACGATTTCAGTGGCTTAGTTGTTAAGACTGCCTTCCAACCATTGGACTATGGGTTAACTTTACATTGGAACCTAGATTACTGTAAGTAGGGTTTCGGTCTTCTTTTCACTTAAGGCACACTTAAGTGTGAAAACAAAAACAGGGAAGACGGACTCAAGGTCCGATGTCACGGGAGAAGGTAAATTAGTCTCAACGCAGTTAATAATTATAGTCAAAGGACAATTTATATAACGCCGTTAAGAGAACAAACTCTTCTCATGAACGCTCTAAACGTATAAAGTGCTTTAATGACGACCTCTGTGGCCTAGTTAGTTAGACGATCTAAACTGTTGTTCATTCTTATTTCTTAAGATGTTCTCTCATCCATGGCCTCTTTAAGATTTTTGATTGTCAAAATAATTTATTGTTTTATTTTACTTTCGTTGTATTCAATATGAACTGTCAAATTGATTATTTTGTGTTTTATTTTACCTTCGTTGTATTTAATATAAACTATCAAATATGTGTATTCAATTCAATCAGACATATGTTAAAAATACCTTAAGTAAATATTCAGACTAATTCGTGCATTAATACTGTGTAAGAGGAGGACGGGAATACTAATATAATTAATTAGTCACCAGACTATTGGCTTTATATTTTTGGTGACTTGTTATTAATGGTTACCGGTTTGAAAAAAGTTTAAGACATCATTTCATCCGAATTCATTAAGTGGTCCTAATGAGTTAGTTGCCTTTTTTTAAATTATACGTATGCAAATGCTGTGAAGTACTTAATCTAATGGTCGCAGCCTCTATCTTCTTATTATAACACTGAACTTACATATATTTATTTTGTAGCATTTTTAAACCTGACAATAAATGTCGGATCGAATCCCGAGCTAGAGAGCGCCCGTTGAGGAGATTCAACTCTCTAAACGGCACTATATAAATTGCTCTTTTATTATTTTTATTATTATGAAGGAAAGAGATTTGACATACACACATACCATCACGTCATTTTCCTGCCGGGATAGGCAAAGATGGCAGAGTGCCACTCTTTCATATCTCGACACGCATCCTTCGCCTCTTCTACATCCATACACCTTCTCATACAACCCTTTGGACTTATTTGACAATTAACTTTTCCTTCTATCAAAATTTTATTCACTTGATCTAACCATACTTTCCTTGGTATTCCTCTAAAGACCTCAAAGCGATTTAAAGGGTCTATTTTGTAATAAAACGGTACTGTCCATATAATATTTTTGTTGTTCTTGACGTAGAGCAGGTAAAGCTGACTCTCTCTCTAAATACCAATTAGCTACTCCGACCAAGTGGCGTCTTTGATTTCTATCTAAGAACTGACAACTTGCTAGGCTCTTTGAATTTTAGGCGTTAAGCAGCTTCGTAAATATATTTACTGCACTGCTGGTCAATTTCCTTCTCTCGTGAAGTCGGATCGTAAGACCGTCGTCGCTGCTATTCTTTTTACACTCGGGTGTGTCGCTACCAGTCAAGAGTCAGACATACTATACATAAAAAATAATGAAGATTTTGGTTTTCTAGAGTAGATCGTGCTGAATGGGGATTTATTTATCAGTAGCTTCGTGAAAAATACAATTTGCTTTCTGAACATGGACTATCTCTCCAATCTTGATAGTCTTTGCATACCAAAGCATCACACGTCATTCTATACATCATCTTTTGTGATTCACTTGGCTTGACTTTGGAACGATCTTCCTGTCGTTATGAGACGTGCTACATTTTTATCTATCAAACTAAAGAAGCATTATTTATCTCAAAATATTTCTCTTTCTTAATTCCCATACGATTACCATTTTTCTAAATATTTTTTATACACTATGTTAAAAAAACGGTCATGTAAAGCAGTAATAATTAAATAAAAAAAGCTGGTTGATTGTAATAAATTGACTTAAACCAATATATCCGTCAAATTTATTGGCACGCGTTAAATAAATAAATTAATATTTGGTTCCTAGTAACAGCGTGGGTAGGTGGTTTTGGGACCGAACTGAACTATCTCTCTGAATAAATTAACCTGACTCTTTAGGGTTATATTGCATTCTACTATTTTTAGATAATTTGTTTTGAAAATTGGGTCTGAATATAATGTTTCTTTAGCTGTGTTGTCACTATATGTAGTTGTTTTTCTCTGGTGTCAGAAAGTTGGAGAATCTTCATAGCTGATACTGTACGCTGCAGGCACACCACGGCCGCAAGCGTTCGTGTGTGCGTCCGTTAGGTCGTTAACCTCTTGTTATTGCGAGATATAAATTTCATGATGTACGATATTATGCCGGGAGACAGACTCTTCTATCGTTGAAACGAGGTCAACCGCGAAGAAAGCTGATGGCATCGCACAAAAAGGTCTTCACAACTCCCATGACGAAATTCTTTTGGGACATTTTGGATAATGTACTTTAACACGCGTTTGTGTTGTTTGGACTGCTCAAATATTTTATCCATGTAGATCTACGATATCGTGGAATGGTTGCTGATATCAACTTTGTTGTTATCTTTGGTTTGATGGGTTCAATCTGCATAATATATGGGCATGTTGTTATGTGAAATAATTATTTTAGAGTTGGCATTGCTATCTTTTGAACATCAAGTTTATGGAATTGTCATTTTTTGTTATCTTAAAAAAGTGTACAATTTTCATCATAATAATACAAACATCACGCCATGCCACTATTGGGGTAGCCAGGAAGGACACATCCCACAGCTTTCTATACATGCATACAGCTCTTGCCTCATCCACGTCCATACATATTTTTGTACATGCCATCTTGTTTCTCACACTTCTTCCATTTCCCTCAGTTAAAAGGTACCCACCTGTTTTCCACTCTTTCCTCGATCTACTTCTTTCTCATTCGCCATTTATTTAAGATATGTATCATTTTTCGTCTTTTGAAACTCATTCTCTTAATGTGGCCAAACGATCTCAAGATTTATTAAATGATTTCGTTTGTAAAATTTATATTATATTTTATTTTCATCTCCAAAGGTGAAATTTATATCTAAAACCTTCTTTCCTGGAAAAATCAAGCCAACATTGACTCCCGTTTAATGAAAACCATCCACACAATCCATGGTCAATTTATGACGTATTTTCGGGTATCTTGAAATAAGCATTCATTGATTAGCTAGCAGTATTTATCCCAGGATGAAATAAGCTGTTGTCATTATTTTAAATAAATTTACTATATTGAATTGCTACCATTGTTATTTTATTGACAAAATAAATTAAAATTATGTGGCCTTTGCATAACATAACATATAACAGTAACATTATGAAAAAAAGAGAAAACGTATCACTATTCAGTAACACAATTATGGATACACATATAACAATTATGAATACATATATAACAATTATGGATACAGATATAACAATTATGGATACATATATAACAATTATAGATACCGATATATCTTTCAAAATATGATTTCAAAAAATATTCAAGCATCTAGATAAATCTTCTGTTATGCATTCTAGTGTAAATTCTCGCGACCCTTTTGTATTTAGTTGAATGAAAACACATTGTAATAGGATATTTTTATATTTTGCACTTTGATCACTCATTGTTGAGTTTTTTTATATCTCAATATTCTACGACAGACGTTACAACTAGCTGACATTACTTTCAATTAATTATCAGTGTTTTTATTTCAATTTATTCTTGTTTTTATTTATTTTCGAATCATCCAAGCTGAATCAAAATTATCAGTTTGTTAACTAACACATTGTCGAATAGAGTAAATTTTTTAAAATTATGTAGTGATGTAACGAGTAAATTAAATCGTCTAAAATTTCCCATTCCAATTTTGTTTCGTTGTTGTGTACGCATAACACAAGTTGATCGTAAGTAAATATTTTCAAAACTTAGATTTGTGTCGTAGTTCCTTGGGAAATTGTTTAGTCCTTGGGTCTGTCAGAAGGCGCCATCTGGATTGATTAATTACCTTAAATACTGAACTGCTTCCTCGGACTGCGTGTGATTAATTCAACTTCTTCCGAAAGCCAGTTCAGAGACTGAAGACGTCGAAATTTCCATTTCGAACGATAAAATTAGTCAGCGTACGTAGACATGATCAAGCAGCGTATACTACTTATCCTATTTCGAGGGGGGAAATCAGAATGCTGTTCATTTTTTACAGGTTTTATATATATATATATATATATATATATATATATATATATATATATATATATATATATATATATATATATATATATATATATATATATATATATATATATATATATATATATATATATATATATATATATATATATATATATATATATATATATATATATATATATATATATATATATATATATATATATATATATATATATATATATATATATATTTATATATGTATATTGAAAAATGTTACCCTAACCTTTCTTTACATTATAATACAGTATTTTTCGGATTTATCTTTTTTTCTTTGGGATTTACTTTTAAAACAGTAAAATAATTCCTCATATTTTGAAATTAGTCAAGGTGAATGAATCGTTTAACTTTTAGTCAAAAAAATGTAACTAAATTGAATATCATCAATATACTATGTTTTTAGTTATGAGAAAATAAAAAAAACAAATTAATAAAATAAAATACTAAAATGTTTTCTTCTTCTATATTTTTTAAGAAATTACTATGCGTATTTCAACGCACACTGTGTTCTTAGATAAGTGAGTTAAACAAAATTTTAATATATTTCCCATTAGATAAAAAAAAATATCGCTCTTCTCCTCATATTATTATAGATGACAATTGTTAAGTCATTTATTATTCCCTATAAGACCATTGACAGTGTAACTAACATATAATTTAGTTTAACTAACTCATCTGAGAAGGGAACTAAGTGTGTGATAAAATGTGGATAGTGAATGCAAAAAAATATAGTGGAAGAAAACGAAGTCAAGTGTTTAAATTGTATTCCATTTATTATGGATTTCCACAAAGTGACGCCTAAACTATTTAAACAAATCATATTAGGTTTTAATACGTGACTTCTGTTTTTTTATAAGTAATTTTATTTTTTTATTTCAATCGCGAAACATATATAAATGTTTTAATGAGATTGAATTTATTTTGTTGAGTAAAGCATGCCAAAGGCGGGAATTACCATTGATAATTAAATTTAATCAGGATTCAAGCATAGATAGTGTTTAACAATAAAAATGACTTACCTAAAATAGAAAATATCGCGATTTTTTCATATTATTGCTAAGGGGCTACAGGAAAAAAATTTGTAAGTTTTTCAAATAATATATTAATAAAATCGTTTCAAGCGGACGTTACGTTATTTTCTTGATTTAATCAACTGATTGCAAAAACTTAAGTTGTTATAAAAATATACTTTTATAAGTATTTTATGTGCTGTGCAGCCTTCCATATGTACAACTATGTGGCGATTTATTAAAAATAGCCAAACAAATGTCAAACCCTACATATAAAACAGATCGGCACTCTTTTGTTTACTACAAACGACAAACGTCTTACCAACCAGTCAGAGATCGTCAGTTTTGATGTTGGTTTACACTTTCGTTGTATACAGTTCAATCCGGTGGGATTTTTGCAATGTACCAACCAGAAATATATTAAATATGCCTTAAGTGAAACCCAGCATGGAATCATTTTCTAAAAGAATCCGCCGGTTGATAAAAAAACAGGTGTCTTACTCACTAAACCAGAAAGGTTGTCTATTTATATTCATTATGCGAAATCGTCATCATATTATATTTGTTATATTTAGTATGCAAAAGTAGTCATTATTTATTATTTTTATTATTAAATTAATGAATTATTTGAATCAGAAAAAAAAACACCTTGCAATAGATTAGACACGCCAGTGCATTGTGTGTTGCTGACCATATCCGTCCAGGGTATCCGTAGCATTCTCCGGTGCATCCACATTTCGAATGCTTCCAGTAGGTTCATATTACCAACTTTGAGGGTCCATGATTCTACTCCAGGGTTCTTCAAAGAGCCAAAGTTGATAGAGAGTTGCTGACTAATATTACTATCCGAAAGGTGTCGTACTTGGGTCATGTACTCGTACTTAGAGGAGCAAAGTATAAATTACTGCACCTGATCATCCAAGGCAAAATAGAATGCCAAAGAGGTGTCGGCAGGAGGCAAATCTCCTGGCTTCGCAATATACGTGATTGGACTGGCATAAGGGGCGTTGGAGATCTTTTTCGGGCTGCCGGGGACAAATATGGCACTGGGAAGAAGAAGTGCATTATGTACGAAGTGAAATGTTTTTATTATTGTTCCACTTTCATTGTATACAGTACAACTTGGTGGGCTGATTGACGCGTAGCGATCTCTCCCAACCAACCAGAGAATCCATTAAAAAAAACTGGATTCCGACGAAAATCGAATCCGCAACTTCGCAACTTGCGAGACAGGCGTCATGCCAGCTAAGGCTACGGATGTTGTCAGTTTCGGTAAGAACAATGCGAGTGTGTTCATCGCTAATGTAACCTGAATTTTAATATATTTCAGTATTAACAAATTACTAAAATGATCTGCATGCTCTCGAAATATATGCAAATGGTAAAAATATTAATTTTCATATTCTTTTTTCTATACTGCTTGTTTACCTCATTCTTGTTAAAAGACTCGTGGCTACGACGAAAAGCCACCTCGGTTCAACACTACTCTGATTACCTGTGTCCATTTTCTGTGGTTCTTAGCGTCTAGAGCATTCTTACGGTGGGTGATATGTCACCGTTTCGAACAAATCCAACGTCTTGGAAGCCGATATATATATATATATTTTATATATAAACTAAAAAACGCGTTAGAAAACGCTGCTTTACAAAAAAATATGTTAAGATGTGAACAAAGGGGGTGGTTGTTGTTAGTGGTAATATATTTTTTTTTCTTGTATCTAAGCTGCGGGCTCGAACGGGTTGAATGGCGCGGAGTGTTGAAGCAATTTGTAGGACGGCTTTCATCCACTATCATCAATTATTCGGGATAATTAATTACACCGGATTGGCCGTCCTTTCTAGGTTGTGACACATAGGAATACAGTTTGCGATGGGCTCACAGCACTAAGAATGCACATGTCCAGTTGTTATTTCAATGAACATAGTTAACTTGACATTTCTACGAAGTATTTAGATCATTACTTATCAAGAATTTTATTTGATTCTTACCGAATTCCGTAGTTTTATTTAAGGGATTAAACGTTCTGGGGGAAAACTTGTAATTGAGAATATTCTCAACAGTATTTTTAGATAGTACAACAAAGTAAAAGTAAAAAATAACCCTTTTTTTAAACCGAAACCTTCAGTTGACGATTCCTTAGAAAAGACAAGAGTATAATTTTGATTTCCTAATTTACGTATTTTACAAATTGGCCGTTCACTTTTAATGCAACATTATTTGCATTAATATTATAGTATATGTCGCCGTTAGCTAAAATATGTTTCCCCGAAAATTGGCGACGACAATTTCATATCTTTGTTTTTCGTCTTTATTGCGCTGTTGTCCGAAATAACTAGAATAAAAATTTGTTTTTTTTAAGTGGGTGAATTAACACATAAACTAAGTGTTATTGTAAAGAAAGTAATGGAACGCAGGAGCTCGTGTTACTGCAAGTGTTGAATTCATTCATTTGATTGATTTTGTAGCTATTTATGTCTTATGCTTTACTTATCGTGGCTGATTCTTTTTAGATTTTAAAACATTATTTAATTTTATTGCTGGTTATTTCTTTTACTTACTTATTTTCCTTTTGGATTGTGAAATATTGCTTGGTTTTTAGTTTCTTTTAATTTACATTTCGTGGCCTTTTGGATCGTGAAATAGTACTCGAGTCCTCTTTACGTCTGCCTTTCGAACATGTGAAGTTCTCTAAAACAGGTTAAGTTCTTTTCTGACAGAGGTTCTCTGGTAATCTGTTTGAATTATATAAATATTCTATCCTCGACTTTTCTACTGGTGTTCTACTTAAGTTCAGGCTGTGTTCGGGTTTTCATATGTATGCTACCTACCCTTCCACATATCCGAACTTATGATTTGGAGATATGTCATTAAAGATCCTGATTGGGAGACAACATTATCTTCGGATAAATAAATTTCTTAAGCTTTAGGTTTAGAAACAGTAGTAGTTTTTGAACTCTAAGGTCGTCTTCGCACGTGTTTGGAATACTACCCCGTACATAAATAGGCAACACCACTTGCACACAAGAGTCAAATTTAGCGCACGTGACAAGTATTGCACATGTGAGTATTGTTACCAAATTTTTTTAATTTGTTTTTTCGGGTATCATTGTGAATTGAACTCAAAACTCACAGGTGGTATTTAAGTATCTTAGCAACCAGGCCACATAGGCCGTTAAAGTAACATATTTGATAATATTCGTCTTTAACCGTAAATAACTTTTATCCTCGAGATGTTACATGATGCACAGTGAAGCAAGAAAATTGACGACACAACCTTGAACAGCAGTGAACTCCGCGAGTGTCTCGCGCCTGTGATGTCATGGTGTTGGTGGCGTGGTCTGAGTGTCCTCGCGAGTAACGGTAGTGCCATGTTGGGCGGCGCGCGTTGATACCTTCGTGACCCCAGAGAGATCTTCCTTAAATAAAATAAAAACAGTTTCGCCATATGGCAGTCGGCGCACGTCCGCCGGTAAACACCGACGCTTCTCAACGTCAAATATAACAAGTTGCGGAAAACAATTGCAATGACAATGTTACAAGATATTAGTTGGTCAGATAATGAAAAATATATATTAAAATGAACGTTGAAAAAGGCTAAAATGAGCCAAATAAACGCTATAGAAATGCGTGCACTGTAAATATTATGTGGGGTGACAATGTATGACCGAATACGGAATGAAGTGATTAGGAATAAATGTGAACTTAAGGCTGATATTTTGTAAAATCGAGGAGTGCACTTTAAGATGGTTTGAGTATGTAGAATGAATAACATAAGCCTAACAAAACAAATGTATAGCGCAAATGTGAGTGAAATGTGTGGTAGAGGAAGACCAGTAAATGTGGTTGAATCAAGTGAATGCTATTTTTAAAGAAGGAAATGTAAAAAGTCAGAGAAATCTAAAGAGTTGTGTGAGAAGGAGTATGGATGTAGAGAAGTCAATATATGTGTGTCATGATAGGAAAATCGATGAACTCTTGGTTGGTAAGACTTCTTCCAAACAGGAGGTTTTGTGTTCGATTTCCGTTGGAGCCTTGATTTTTTTCAAAGGATTTCAGTCGACGAAAAAAGATCATGCAGCCTCTTAAAATTATTTTTGACCGAGAGCCAGAAAATTGAGAGCGTTTTGCTAGCAGATAATGGCAAACGAAGCTTATCTGAATGGTGTACGGTGGGCCTTTATAATGCAGCGCATATACAATATAATAGCTGATGAAGCTGATTCATACGTAAGTTCTTAAAAATACCGAATATGCACCATTCTCACTTCTGCTGAATGTTAAGATCTTATCTTGAGATTTACCATTTTCACACAGAATTACAAAAAAAAGTTTCTAAAAACAGTTATTTTCTTAGGTTATCAAGGATTTCGGACGTTAAAGACAGTAGATGTTAATTATTGTGTCATGATGGTAGCCTCCTTCCATCTACGAAAGACGATGGTATGTCGCAGCAACTCCTACATCTCCGTATGTTGGTATGGAGTCCAATGCTAGAGACCCGCATCTCCTCGCACGTGCATTAAACATGTGCAGAATCCTCCAGGACCTCATAGAACAGCTTACTTTGTAATCACTTCCTACGCAGGTTATCTTGCCAAGTTTGTAAACGAGCTGTCGTTCTCGAACTGTGCTTCTCCAAAGGTTTCGGTTTTTGGCATAATTCTCCCAATCCAGAATATCTAGGCCAAATTACAAGTGTCTCTTCTGCAGGTGTCCTTAAATGTAAGCTTAGAGAATCCCTTGTACTTTTTGGCGTCAGCTATTTCACTATACATAACATTTTTTTTGTAATATTTCTTCAGTCATTCGCTAAGAATGAATGAAAATCTTGAAATCTGATATCATTAAGTATTAAAACACTGTGTTCTTCATCTGTGTTAAATTATTTTGTCAAGTTAAGTAAAGAAAGTTTTTTTTGTATGTTGAGCCATAGTTGGTCAATATGTTCTTCAATTAAGTTATATTACCGCAAAGCGATTTGGCCACGGTGTCAATTGGACGATAGTAATTTTGTAATTTTTGAAGTGTCCTCGTTTCGCTACATGGCATTGCTGAATTAATTTAAGTAAAAGAAAGCGCGAAATATTATCTTGTTTTTATTATAGCATAAATTAAAAAGCCTGGGACGTTTTTAAGTAATCTGTGTTAATCACTGAAATTTCTCATCATTATCGTTATAAAAATAACAACCTCGACAGAGGTTTTCCCTTCTTCATGACTTGGTTCTATATTTTTTTTGCCTTTATTGTTTTTATTTTTGAAGTTTTTATATCTCAATCCCACCGATGCTGTTTTTGGATTCTTATGATAAAAGAGTAATCTCTGATGTTTCTTGTATGGAGAGAAATAAGACATGTGCCCATCACATAACAGAATGTTGATTATAAGGAGAAATAAGACATGTGTCCATCACATAACATAATGTTGATTATAAGGAGAAATAAGACATGTGTCAATCACATAACAGGACGTTGATTATGAGGAGAAATAAAACACGTGTCCATCACATAACAGGACGTTGATTATGGGGAGAAATAAGACATGTGTCCATCACATAACAGGACGTTGATTATGGGGAGAAATAAGACATGTCTCCATCACATAACATGACGTTGATTGTTCGATTTTTTAATTTATTTTTATTTTTTATTATTACTCTTCCAGTTTGATAAGATAATGACAATTTCGCTGGCAAGCTAAATTGACTTTATCTTGACTAACTAAATTAAATTTGCTCGCACTGTTATCATTGTCATGACACTGTAAAAATAAATATTTCGAGTAACATTGTACATCAATTGAACTATTATGGATATGACTAATTTATTTCAAAAACACCTTGTACATTTGAACGTTATTCGTCACACACACATGTATGTCATCACGCCGTCTCCCTATCGGGATAGGTTGGCATGTAAAATGAGTGAATGAAGAAAATCTAATAAAACAAATATACAGTGTAAAATTGAGTGGAAGGCGTGGTAGAGGAAGACCGAGGAATGTATGGTTAGATTAAAATTAATGATATTTTGAAACAAAGAAACGTAAAAGGCAGAAAAATCGGAGAAGTAGTATGAGAAGAAGTATGAATGTAGAAGATGCAAGTGTGGCACTCTCTCATCTCTTACAATCCCGAAAAGGTGTATGCGTGATGGTATTATCGAGTATGTTTGTAAAAGCCAATCTAAAGTGAATTCATATAAACTGAGACCGCGTAAACGGGGGAATGACTGTATATGGTAGTGAAGAATTTATTAACGTTTTAGGTTTTCAGCAAACGAATTTCCTTTTCCCGAGTTGTCATTCAAATACCCGTAACCCGTAATGATATCATTTCTACTGAATACCGTTTTCTTACATTATAATGAATCCTCCCTTATCTACATTACTATTTATTTCAATCTAAATATTATTATTTGGTGAACGCCGCGTTTGCCGTGGCATTTCAAATGGGAACCTACGCTTCTGTCAAAACGTCACCTTTTTGTAATGTCTGTCACTCGTGCAGATGTTCCGAGCTTTAGAGTTCGTAGCGTGGCAATCAGTGACAAAACGAAATGTATGTGTTAATTATGAAACACCCTTACATCAGTATAATTTTTACCCAGTATAAAATTTATTCGAATAGCACAGTTTTTTATTTAATTTTTTTATTATTTAGGCAATGTCGAGATCTTCTAAAAATATAGTTCACAATGGATTAAAAGTACCAACGTTGATGTATGGAAGTGAACCGTGGAAAATTGATGAAAGGAGTCGAGTTAAATACGCATTAGAATACAATAATGCTTGATATCTAAGGAACTAAATAGACATTTTTCTTAACATCTAATACATCATTTTTTTGTCGACCCTACATCATCTGCAACGAGCAAGATTGTGCACATCTAATTTCAATCCGCATTCTTTCCTAATGCTCTCACTGCATATCTGTTATAAATCGTTTTCGGGTTCGATTCCCAATGGTACCAAAAAAAGCCACGCCTAGTGATACTGTTGCTAACACGTTCATTGATGAATAGTGAGTTCCGTGCATATTCCACAGATTCGTTAAAACCCCAAAGACTTAATTGCGAAGGGAGACAATATTGTATTCGGCCTTCGCAATTAAGTCTTGCAGCCGGCTACAATCTTCAATATGTCAGAAACACTAATTCAGGTACCTATCATATACAATTTATTGAGGGGTACCATAGGCAGAAGATGATTTCTATCGCAATGTTAAAATTGTTTTTTTTTTCATATCATATTTTTTTATTATTTTGAAATCTGTCAGTTTTCTCACATTGACACAGAACATGGACACGAAGTTTGTTTATTCAAAAAAAAACATGCGCTATTTTATGAGCGCCATCTCATAACTGTACGCGCCGTGAATGAGTGGCGTTCCGGAATTAATTTAAATAAATTTTCTTGTTAACCGCTTCTCTTTTACCACTCGAGGTGTTGTGAGGATCACCTTAGAAGACTAACAATGAATTGCGTTAAACTCAGGTGTTGTGAGGATCACCTTAGAAGACTAACAATGAATTGCGTTAAAGTCAGGTGATTGTCTTCATATTCGCCGGTCATCATGTCACCTTAGTGTCAGTCTGTTGACTCTGTTATGAATCTATTTAGTCCGTGCCAACGGTGCCAACAGATTAGATTTTTATATCCATACTTATTTTGTAAGTAGGTTGAAGAGACTAGTGGTTTATTGGTGTTTTCATTTTAAGGTTTGTTGATCTTGGTGTGAATGATAGAAATTAAACGAGTATTTTACGAATATTCCTAAAAAAATTGGTCAACAGTTGAGGCATATTTTTAAATTTGACTTTTAAAAAATGGTATATTTCTAATCTGTGTCCGAGAAATGATGCTATTGGGAGGAGGAGAAATTTGAAGTCAATCTCATTTTCGTTGATTAAATGGATTGTTCTGAATCGGTCGAATTGGTAGGGCTGGGCTGATTTTATTATCTAAAAAAATAAATTTAAAATGCATCACTAATTTTGAACACACAATCAAAACGGATATACAGTTGTATAAAAAAATATGGCTCAAGTACATCAACAATCAAAATACAATTACTCTTTTGAATTAAAAACTGGTTTAAATTCATCATGATTAATTTTCAATTAAACTAAATATGTATTCAAATGTCGAACAGGAATGCATGTAGACTGATGCATCTTGATGACATGGTAGTGTTAGTGGAGAATGTGATGACATGGTCGTGTTAGTGGAGAATATGATGACATGGTAGTATTAGTGGAGAATGTGATGACATGGTAGTGTTAGTGGAGAATGAAAAATTAAATACGATAAGTGAAAGAAGTTGAAGTGAAATAGGATAACTGAAAGAATAGCATATGTAATGTGAACGAAAAAAACCTGAGAATGAACATTGCAAAATTCAAAATTATTCTAATTGAAAAGAGTGAAAGGAAACGTAAATGCTGTATTAGGGTGAATAACAAAAATTTACAACTAGTTGAAAAATGTGTGTATTTGAAAAATATGTTCGTAATTGACGGAAGAATGGAACGATATATTGAACGACGAGTTGCAATACAAAACAAGCCAGTGAGGCTTAGGCTGGTCCCGTGGCGTGGAATGGTCTGCCTCTAAGTGCTAATTAAAAATATGGGCAGCGTGTGCCGCTTCAGCAAACACCTGAAGACAACATTTTTTAGGAGGTTAGATCAAAATGTATGATTATGTATGAACACTACACTTCACATAATGCTGAATGTGTTATTATCACACATTGGAAGATATTCCAAGGTTTCTTTCTAGTTGTCTTCTTTGGGTATGTTTTCTCTGTGTTTTTTTATCATATATGTTTTTCCTAAACATATGCATATGCAAGAAAGTACCCAATCTCTGAACCGCAACCGTCACCTTCCTATCATTACACTCAAATTGTTTTTGCATTATTTTTAATCTTTCAATATAGTGGTTTTGCTTCCCGAGTTAGAGCGCCCTTGAGGAGAGTCTGCTCTCTCAAACGGCGCTGTATATTTTTTTCCTTCTTCTTATTATTATTATGAAACACCTAACATCATTAAGCTCAATCTAGATTTGAAAACGATTTACTTTACTAACTTGGTTTTATTATCGTAGTATTTTTATCCCACATGTTAAGGTTTGGGCCTCAAAATCTTTAATGGACTATAGGATTACCGAAAGAATTTAAAAAAAGGCCCATGTCTGGTTAATTTGTTCGCCTGGTAATAATACTCATGTTTTCTAGCCGTGTGGGAGCGTTGTAGTCACTTCACGTGCGGTAGTCTTTCCAACACGCGTGAAGACGATCTACTATAGTATTTCTAAACCGAAAGGTTCTTTAAATGAAGACGAAAACAATGTTATTTTCCGGCTACCTTCCTTATGTTAAAATGCCTGCATCGTCAATTCAGATATGTCAAGGGGCATCATAGGAATATGAAGATATGTCAAGAGGCATCATAGGAATATGAAGATATGTCAAGGTGTATCATAGGCATATGAAGATATGCCAAGGGGCATCATAGGAATATGAAGATATGCCAAGAGGCATCATAGGAATATGAAGATATGTCAAGGGGCGTCATAGGAATATGAAGATATGTCAAGGGGCGTCATAAGAATATTAAGATATGCCAAGGGGCATCATAGGAATATGAAGATATGTCAAGGGGTATCATAGGCATATGAAGATATGTCAAGGGTCATCATAGGAATATGAAGATATATCAAGGGGCATCATAGAAATAAATATGTTAATGAAGGTATTTCTTTTATCTTAATTTTTCCTTTGAACACAATTCCTTTAAAACTGGAAGTCCCATCATTTATATTATTAGGTCCTTACATATGAAATTGGCGTTTTGCCGTACTGGCAACTTTGATCTCAAATATCTTCTCTTTGGTTAGGAATTCCAAATTCAAATTTATACAGCTATTTACTCAAGTATTTGTGTTTCGAAAATTATAATTCCTTTGTTTTCTCCTCAATTGTTTTTTTTCTTTGCGTCACTCAGTTTACAAAATGGAAAACTTGAAATATCGCGTTATTTACGAGTACGAGTTCCACCGTGGCACCAGTGCTGCAGAAACGGCTCGAAGGATTAATGATGTGTATGGCGACGGTGCCGCAAAAGAAAACACAGTGCGTTTTTGGTTCCAACGTTTTCGTTCTGGAAATTTCGACCTGCAGAACAAGCCCCGTGGACGGCCGGAGACCAAAGTTGATAATGAAGAATTGAAGGCTATTGTGGAAGCGGATCCATCGCAAACCACGTCCGAGTTAGCTGCAGGCTGCGGTGTTAGTGATAAAACTGTTTTAATCCACTTGAAGCAAATTGGGAAGGTGAAAAAGCTTGAAAGGTGGGTGCCTCACGAATTGAGTGAAGCAAATCAACAAACGCGCGTTGACTGCTGCGTTGCATTACTCAACCGGCACAATAATGAAGGGATTTTGAATCGAATCATTACCTGTGATGAAAAGTGGATCCTGTATGATAATCGGAAGCGCTCATCGCAATGGCTGAACCCTGCCGAACCAGCCAAACCATGCCCCAAGCGAAAATTGACTCCAGAAAAGTTACTTGTGAGCGTTTGGTGGACTAGTGCTGGTGTCGTTCACTACAGCTTTCTTAAATCTGGCCAGACGATTACGGCAGATGTCTATTGTCAGCAACTGCAAACCATGATGGAAAAGCTAGCTGCTAAACAACCGAGGCTGGTTAATCGCTCTAGGCCACTGCTGCTTCATGATAACGCTAGACCACACACTGCACAACAGACGGCTACCAAATTAGAAGAGCTTCAATTGGAATGTCTAAGACATCCACCGTACTCTCCGGACCTTGCCCCAACAGATTACTATTTTTTTCGAAATTTGGATAACTTCTTGCAAGGGAAAAAATTCAACTCCGATGGGGCAGTCCAAACCGACTTCAAAGATTTTATTGATTCCCGTCCGAATGGTTTTTTTAGTAAAGGGATCGATGAACTACCTATGAGATGGCAAAAGTGCATAGATAGCAATGGTACATACTTTGATTAAATAAATATATTATATTAAAAAAAAATCAACTTTATGTTCCTCCCAAACAAAACGCCAATTTCATATGTAAGGACCTAATATATGGTATAAGTATTTTTTCTTGCTACTTTTTTCTATTGAATAACCTTATTCTAATTTATTTATCATCACGGACGGCCTGTAAATTGGACGAACATGTTCATAAAACGGTTGAATACCCTGAATAAATAAGTTTGTATTCCTCAGAAACAATTAAATTAAATTTAAATGTCTTCAATTTTGAGGATTTGTAATAAGTTTGTAAGTTTTTATATTTTTATTTATTAAATACAACGTACACAAAAATACGTCAAGAATATATAGAAATCTTTCTTCGAACTTGATTATATCTTTGTGAAACAAATTTCATTTGTTATACGAGGGTTGCTACTTAAATTTTGAGACAGACAAGTGAAAACAAATATTTATCATCGAAAATGGCTTTATTGTTTTTAAAAAAATTATCCATGAACGTGCCTTAAACATTGTGTACGAAAAAAATATTGATTAAAATTAACAAAAATCAAAATAAAAGATGAATCTCAAGGGAAATAGAGATTAAAATGGGACATATTTGAGGTAAGAATAATATTTTTAGACAAATAATGCTTCTTCAGTTTATTTTTAAATATTGATGATAAGTATGGAGCTCATCTGATTCACCAAGAAAGATCATTCCAAAGTCGAGGCGAATGAAATAGTACGAATAAAATTTGTTTCACATATGTGTTAGTACGAGGGTTGCTACTTTTGAGATATGGCAACACCAGTGTAGATACGTCAAATCTGACATCAGCATCGTAAAGTTTGGCGTTTTTAATGGTATACGTGCTCAGATAGTTTTGTCATACGAGTGCTATTTGTGTTGTTTACAGTGGCTTGATAAATTCATCTCGGCCAAAAATGGAATTAAATCGTGAACATTTTCGTGCGATGATTTTTATGATTTTCGACGTGGATTAACTCAACAACAGTGTGCCAATCAACTCGCTTCAACTTTTGGTGATGAAGCACCATCTCGGGCCACTGTGTTTCGCTGGTTTTCCGAATTCAATCGTTGTCGTAGTTCGCTTCAGGATGAATTTCGTGAAGGTCGTCCAAAATCGGTTGTTGTGCCAGAAAACATCGATGCTGTGCGTGAACTGATATTGCAAGATCGTCATGTGACTTATCGTGAGATTGAAGCATGTTTGGGCATTAGTTCCACTCGCATACATTCAATATTGTTTGAACATTTGGCCGTCAAAAAGATTTGTTCGCGTTGGATACCGCATAATTTGACAATCGCTCAAAAAAAAAAGGCTCGTGTCGATTGGTCCAAAGAAATGTTGAAAAAATTCGATCGCGGTGCTTCAAAAGACGTCTATAAGATCGTGACAGACGACGAATAAATGGTCATTCTTTAGTGGAACGTCGTACGGTCAATTCTGAATGGTACTCATACACCACCATTTGTTTGCCAGAAGTGTTCGGAGAAATGACGCCGCCGAAGACGGATCATTCTCCACCACGACAATGCGAGCTCTCACACATCGGCTCAAACAAGTGACTTTTTGAGCACTCAAAACATCGAATTGATGGGTCATCCGCCGTACAGCCCTGATTTGGCACCCAATGACTTCTTTTTATTTCCGAACATCAAAAATAAATTGCGAGGTCAACGTTTTCGACGTATAATAATTATGTATCAATTACGTAATAATTATGAATCAAAAGCCGTTTGATTTGAAGAAATTTGCTTCATATAACTAAATTCACCAGATGTGTTGCATAAAATTGTTAAATAAATAATTATATATTTGTAAAATACACTTAATGCGTTCAATATTATATCATTGTGAAACAAACTCCATTTGCACAATATTATGTCTTTGAAAAACAAATTTCATTGGTGCAGTATACTTGTAATAGTGAGACAAACTAATTGTAATTTTCTTCTCCAATGTTGGAGGTCAACGAAAGCTGGTGACAATGGCGAAAGAAACACGTCGAGGTAATACTAATATGGGTATTTATTGAAAAGGAGTAGATTTTGATGATCTCCGTGTTCTAGTTGGTGAGGTTCTTAAATTCCGTCCGAGGGTTTCGAATTCGATTTCTGATGGTACCAAAAAGGGGTCCCAGTTTGGTAACACTGTTTTCGTAACACGCGCTAGACGTGGACTGTTATTTTACGTGCTACGATATTATTGCTAATACGTGTGATTGTGAAAGACGAGCCTTCTCCAGTGGTTCTTAAACTGAAGCCTTAATTTATGTGGCTGAAGACAATTTGGTTTCTCGGCTACACTCTTTAAAATTTTTAAATCACAAAATTATATAAGCTGAAGGGAGTCGTACGAATGAATGAATTCGCATTGTTAACTGAATTGACATAAGTACTATATTGTAGAATTCAGTTATTTCATCAATTATTGACACGGAAATGTAAAAAAAAAACCTATTACAATATTCGAGGTCTGTAACCTATCTCGCTTCAAGAACACATTTTCCTGTCAACTGTTTCTGAACTGGACTTAATTCGAACTAAAAATTATTGTACTTTATGTCAGTAATTTTTAAACTTT
Source organism: Odontocerum albicorne (assembly GCA_949825065.1). Lineage (NCBI taxonomy): Eukaryota > Metazoa > Arthropoda > Insecta > Trichoptera > Odontoceridae > Odontocerum > Odontocerum albicorne. The sequence continues at coordinate 19,776,704 of OX463851.1, read as the reverse complement.
TTCTTTCTAAGCACTTTTATTGCATAATTTTTTTTCATGGCCCTTTTCTTGTATAAATATTTTTTCATAGTGCCTTAAAAAGTCTTATCAATTAGTTGAATAAGTGAGCTTGTTGTTCACCACACAGTTTCTAAAATTTTGGAAACAAACTAGACACAGCTACCGACTTTTCCTTGTTGCACGTTGAATTTTGAGCGAAGATAAACTTATATTTATTCAAACACTTATTCGAACAACAATAACCGTAGATAAAATATATGTATATTAACAGTAAATACAGGCTCCAGAGAATTGGCAATTATTCACAATACATTTACAATATACTAGCGCTATTGAAATGGTTAAGTTTTATATAAGAGGGGGCATGAATCTTGCTACAAAAATAAATTTAAATAATAATGACATGATTTGTATGTAGTTTTATGTGGCAGACTGTAATATGGTTATGTTCAGACTGTAATGTGGGTATAATTCCAGCCACATTACAGTCTGAACAACTACATAAAAATCATGTCATTTATTTTTGTAGCAAGATTCATGCTCCACCCTGTACTACATGGTCCGAGTGATTCGCAATGTGTCAGTTACGAGTAGATGTCGCTTCCTATCATTGTGACCGTGCATCAGCGCATTGGAGTAAGATTGCCTGGAATTATTAAAATGTTCGAATATCAACGGCGGCCGAGGCGCATACACATATGATACTTTGGAAACCTCTGCCTTATCTAATGAGGTTTTTTATTTTTGATTCATTAATTAATAATAACAATCTTGTCGGCCTGACTCGTATAATAAACTTGAAGCGAGATAACACAAAGGAAGATTTTGCGGATTTATATCTTGAATGTCGAATACGAGAGTATGTGTGTACCATATTCCTTCTAATTAACTAGGATACGGTTTATTACGCATTCATTTTACGAGCGGCAAATTTCAAGTGGAAATCCTCTGTGTTGTTAATGATTCGGTTTGCAATTTTGGCGCAATGTTGTTTCTACCAAGACTCGCGGTTAGTCCTTTGCTAAGCAAAATGACAAGTATTCCCTGATTAGTCTTCACCATACTCTCTAAGACAGGGCTCCAACCAATCAAAACTGAATACTTACTTTCATTATTTATTCACGTAAAACGACTATACGAGTATACTATCATTTTTGATTCAAGTGTGTAATTATACGTTGACTTTGATCTATGCATACATACATACCATCGGTAATTATACCATCATCATTTGATATTTGCAGACATACGTACATACATACGTACGTCAGGGTAGGCAGGAAAAAAACGCCAGAATTTTGCTATTGCATCACACATCTTTCACCTTTTCTGCATCCATTCACCTCATATCTCCTACGATTTTTCTGACTTTTTACATTTCCTTCTTTCGAAATATCATTCACTTGTTTCAACCTTTCTTCTTTTCTTGGTGTTTTTCTTTGATTCCTTCTACTCACTTTTGCACTGTATATTTATTCTGTTATTTTTTCTTCGTTCTTTCGTTCTGTATGCCCAAACTATCTCAGAATGCTCTTCTTGATCTGACTTAATACCTGCGGCTGACTCACCCAGCCTTAAGTTTTCATCCATTCACGTCATTCAGTATTCTGTCATACAATGTCACTCAATGTATTCTTCTCAGTGTACACATTTCTAGATCATTTTTTGGCGCCTTCGTTTTTTTTTAATAATTTGTTTTTAATGTTTTTACAAGAATACATTTTTTTGTCACTAAATTTGAAGATATAAGTTTTTTCGGTATAATATCACATGTAATGTGATATCTGTTTTTCATTCTTATCTTCATTTTTCATTTATTTTGCGTGGATCAATTTCTTACTTAGGTTTTGGATACTTTGTTGAGTGAGTCTATAATTAAATGTTCCAAGAAATATTTCATTTAAATAATTGACTTTCTAATAGGTTAAATACTTTATTCACGCTGTCAGTTAATTTTGATTAAACTGTTTATATTTAGTATGGTTGTATTACATGTTTCAAATTTATGTATTTAAAAAAAATTATTTTGAATATTATTAACTTTGTGACGTGAAAATGGGTTAATATATTTTTCATCAAAACTTTTTAGTTGTAAATAAATTGTACATCTGTGACTGTTATTCAATGTATAGGATTAAGGGCATTTCTTCTACATTTATCTTTGGATGGCACCTCTCACGAAATACAAGAAATAAATTGTTGTTTAATGTTAATTTAATAATAATACAATCATTATTCCTTATGTTTGTGTCGGCGTCGAGATGCAATGTCGTGGTTTTTTATTTGATTGCTTTCAATATCTTGACTGCCATTTGCATTCAATTTTGGAATCCATTCTGTAAAACACTGACACTAGTGTATACCCTATTACCATAAATTAAGTATTTTTAGCGTTAAAATAGTGAAATTTTCAGTCATAATATACGGTTCCTACTTTGAAACTTGTCTATTAAAATATTAATGAAGGCATCTCTGTCACATTTTAGTTAAAATTATGTTCCCAGCAAAATGTATTTCCTTTTATATATGCTTGAAAGTTGAATGGATATTACTATGTACCTTTATGTGTATTTTAAACGAATAATTCGTGTGTTGATTGTCAGTACTATTTTTTTTTTAATAAAAAACTGGAAGGATAATTTGTCGTATGCATTGACTCGTACGACTCATGTTTTGTTTTGTAATAATTAACTATTTGATTATTTAAATATAAAGAGTCAAAATATATATCACACAAATGCAAAGTAAAACACAGCGTTCTTACAAATAAAAAAAAAAACAATTATTCCCAAACATATCAAACTCAACATTTTTTTTAAATCTTACGACAATGTGAATTCAAATTTAATTTTACTTACATTTTTTTAAACCGAGTTATATTTCATTTTTTATTATTATTTTTTTATGGTGTATCTGTTAGTTTATGAGATTTGAAGATGTAATCAGTAATTGATATTAAACCGAGACCTGCCTCGATAGTACTCGTACACTAACTCATTCGAGTCATCTACTGTGAGAGTTACTTAGCAATTTTTCACAAAACTTTAATGCGAAATGGATCCTTTTTGATCATATTGAAAATCAGAAGCTATCAACAAAATATATTTGAAGTTATTTTAATATTAAAAAGGGTCTTAATTAAACATAATTTCAAACAATAAATATCTTTTTTAAGTTTATAATTTTACTGAGACAATATCTTTAAATAGTTGCACACTGGAAGGTTTATGTCGTTTATGTAAGAAAGAAATTTAAAAATTCTTCCCGTTCTGGTTCAATAGTTCGTTTGGTAAAAATATTCGTGTGCGCTAGATAATTACGTGTATTGTTGCTTTTCTAGCCCGGGAGTATTATGAACTCTTAAAATCGTGGGTTGTGAGGAATAAATATACGGGGTGACAATATACAGAATGAAGCTATTAGAAATGAAAGTGTACTGAAGGCTCAGTATTAAGTAAGATCAAGAAGAGCACTTTGTGATGGTTTGGGCATGTTGAACGAATGCATGAAGAAATATTTATAAAACAAATGCACAGTGTGGAGGGGAAGGCACGATAGAGGAAGAACAAGGAAAGTGTTGTTGGATCAATATTTTGAAAGATATATAAAAAAAAGTCAGAGAAGTCGAAGGAGTGTGAGAAAGTTGCAGAGAGAAAATAACACCAAACAGGAAAGTCTGGCGTTTGTTCATTTTTGCCTACCCAGATAGGGAAACGGCGGGATGATGTGTATGTATGTTTGTACTTGCGCTAGATCTCTGTAAAAATATGGTTTCATATATTAATCTGAAGAGTATTTAATACAGAGTAAAATATGTTATTTTAGATATTGGAAATCGTTTTTCCTTACAACGCGTAGATAGTTTTGTTACAAGTCTTCAATGGATTCGAGCCGTGGCTCAGTAGGTGGGACAGCCGCCTCCTACACTAAGGTGTACCCGGTACGTACCAACTGGTCCGTTTGGAAGGCAGAAAGTTCACCGCGGCTCTAGTATGATTGCGGTCGAAATAACATGACTTAAATGGCAACGGTGCCGGGTCACTCACCTTTGATTGTTGAAAGTGCTCGTCTCTCGTTACCACATTCACTATTTAAGTATTCTTCACTAAATACTCATAGTTGCTTACATAACTTTTTCTTTTGGGTCGTTTTATTCAATGTTTAGAATCGTGATCATCAAGTTTCTCTACGATTCAATGTAGCAATTTCTTACTTTATTCATAGTCTCCTAAAATATGCATCGCTTTTCTTGTATTTGATAGCTTCTTAAGCCCTCTGCTGTTTCTCCCATTTTCACTTCTGTTTATAATTGTTATTTTAACGATCCAAAGTTTTTGTTTTTGAAGCTATGAAACCAACAACTTGTTTTGCCTAATGTATTTTTTATTAAATTAATAAATGCATTTTTTTAATAATTCGAAGTTTATTATGAAGATAATTTTAATGATAATCGAATTGATGATATAACATGAGAAGTTTGGGGTGAATTTTGAAAAATGTGGTATGACCAAATTTATCAATATTTGAAAAAGAAAAGGTTTAAAAAAATCTTTTATTGTGTTGTATTACACTTTTGTTGTATACAGCACAACCTGGTGGGTTAATTACTATGTAGTTGTCTCTTTCAACCAACTAGAAAAGCTTTGAACAACCCTTTACTGAAAACCAGACAGGAACTCTTTTTAAAATTCTGAGTACCAACGAGAATCGCACGCGCAATCCCCGGGCTAAAAGACAGGCGTATTATCAACGTCTTTCTAATGGAAGAGTATGTATGACGAAATGTATGGACGTGACAGAAGCGAAATATATGTCGCTGTATATATTGAAGTGGAGATCTATTCTCTTTTCCTGTCCCATTAAGGACATATCGTGATAGTGATGATGATGAATTAATTGATTTGTGCTCTCGTTACTAAATTGTAAATGTCTTTTCGAATGATCTTATTTATGGGTTCTTTGAGTTGAATTCATTATGGTTTAATGTGTTCCACACTCTCATGAAAGGAGTTATTCATGAGGAGAGATGTCTAGTAGATCTTTGATAAATGCCTGCACTTGTTCTATGTTCTGGTTTGGACTGTTAAGAGATGTTTTGAGTTCATGACTCAAGACGTATTGGTTTCACTTACAATTTACTGACGTGTACTGTACTTAAAGGACTGATAACATTAAGTTGGTCTAATTGAGGCATGTTGAATGTTTTTCATGAACTCTGATTTTTATTAAATATGACAACATTATTTTACTTGTGTTAATCATCATTATTGTCTTGTCCTTTCTAATCGGAGTTGCAGCCTCTCTTGCCCAGATCTCCACTTATCTCGGTTTTTCGCCAAATCTTGACTTCGTCTAGCTAGCTTAGTTGCTGATACCTCAAATTCTTTTTGGAGCGATCTACTGGTCTTTTGAGCTGTGCTTGAAACTTCTATCAAACTTTTTTGGCAATCAGCCACTGCATGTGAGAACTCTCTATTTTAGTTAGAAGTTTCGTCTTCAGAATTTTTCGAACTCCTATTTCTTACTCTATCCCACGAGTGCCTTCTCAATGATTTTGTTAATTAAATGAATAGGTAAACCTACGTATGATTTTTGACTGGCAAAGAAATACATTGATTCAAAATCATGAAATTGAAAAAAATATTTTGCACCAATTTTGACTTGGTGTCACAGAAATACTGCAGATATTTAGTTAATGAGTAATAGTTAATGTACTTTTTAACATTTTTGAAAACTAATTATAATTTTCTTCACTATGGGATTTCGTCAGGGTGATCTAACATGTTTTGTTGTTTAATTTGTTAAGGTGTATGTAGCCATCAAAACGTATTTGAAGTCTTGTACTCTGATTTGGTGGAACACAGCTGAGGATAAAAAATTTGAACTCTGTTTCTATCAAACGTTGTATCGAGTTACAAGTATAATATTATATTAATCTATTAAAACACTTCATTATACAATTTACAATTTGCTGGGTTTATTGCCAAAGTGTAATAATATAAAGAAGACAGGAATAATTTGCAATTTATATATGTAATATATAACGATTTCATTTGTGGCGAGGAGATATGAGGACATATTGTAAAGAAGGATAATTGTCAAACTAGGAAAAACGCCAACGGCGGGGCGAGTCTTGTGATGTTTTACAAAGTACCACTTTTATCTATAAAATAAAAATTAACGCACACAAAACAAAACTTGTAATGCGAAAAAAGCAAACCTTTATACAGCTTTCGCTGAATCGCGCACTTTTTATCACGTACAAAAATACTTATGTATTCTCCACGTAAAGAATAGTGTAATAGTATTAAATTTATCTTTATTCACTGGGGACATCTGTTGTTTGTATCTTAGGAACCCTTCCCCGTAGCTAGTACGAGATAATAAAACAAGTAATAGTTTCCCGTAACTTTTAGTCAGCTGTGCTTCGAGAGAAATATTTCTTCTTTTAGACTTTCACCGATTCTTCCGTGACCTAATTGTTACAGGAATAGACTCGGGTTTTGGGTTTTACCTTCGTAATAAAATAAACGTGGAAAAGTTTCGAGTTTCAAATTGGCGATTCCAAATTTGTGTTAATATAAAATGTTGATTTAATTTATATAGAATAACATCAACCTGCACCGGAATAAGCTCCCAAAATAAAGCAAACTGAAATATTTATTCTGACTTTAATTTAAGTTCATTTAAGTTAGATGTCATATTTATGTTTTGGTCCTAAACCTTTTGACCTTATGACCTCTGTCGCCCAATTCGTAGAATGCTTCCTCTCAACCTGGGGTGTGATATTCGATAGAGCCTCCAAAAAATAAAGGGGCTTACTCTGAAGACATCCATGGCCTAGTTAGTAAGTGACTTTGTTCCGACTTGGGAGTCAGGAGTTCGATTCCCGTTAGTATCCATTTTTTTTCAAAACGGTTCTAGCATGATTTTTCACTTAAGGCTGGTTGATTAAAATATTTTGACATAATCCCGCCAAATTGTTATCCATATTCCACTTCCTTCATTATCGTTATCATTACCCTTGGTTAGCGTGCTTGTTTTATAACCCATTCCTCCCGGAAACGATAACCACACAAGTTTTACTTAGAGGACTGCTTTCATTTAAATTTATCGTTGTCCTGGCGCATATAGTAACTTGGTCTCTAATCAAAACTTTATAAGGCCGTCAACAATTTTATTCGAGACTGATTAGTAAAAATCATGGGACAAATAACCTTTTAAATAAATTTAGTTACTTTAAAGAGAAAACAATCTTGATTCCATTATTCTTTACAAACCTACACGAATACCTCTTAAAAGTTCCTGCTTGGTCCTCTCAAATTGAAACACTCGATAACACCAAATACCCCTTGAGCGAGACTTCATTTTTTCTTATTCAAGTTACACATTGTTGATTAAATTTAGTTAATTTATTTGATTTAGTTTTTACTTTCTAACATACATTGTACTATAGATGTTACGTTAATATTTCCATGCATTATGTTTTGAAAGATAACTCGTCTGAAAAACAAGTTTTTTTGGAAGATGCTGATAGGTTTACTTTTGTTTTATAATTGTTACTGTGATATGTAAAAGACACCGAATTGTCATTTATTTTGTCCATAAATACTCGTAAATAAAATATCCTAAGATATTTTGATTAAGTTATTTCAATAACTTGAATAATAATCTCATTTTAATACGAAATCTTGTAAATTTTTTTAACATGGTGTAAATACTTTTTGTTACAATTTTTTTTAATGCTTTTTGACTTCAAAATTTATATCAAATTCCACCGAAGCCAAGTGTAATTCTATAGTTCAATTCTCAGATATTTTGTATAGTTTAATACGATTATAATCATATAATGCTATTGGAGTCCTAATCTATTCTTAGGTCAAAGTTCAGATTGATTCGGATTGATTAGGATTCCAATTACATGCATTACTACATCCAAAGAATAACACTCCATTCTGTTTACCTTACGATCTTGACTTTGGACCTTAAATTTATATTAACAGATAATATGTTATAAGATGATAAGTCATATCTAGAAATAAGCTCAGCATAATATTATATATTTTCTCTTTATAGACAGCACATTAGGTGTCAATTTAACATGATCCCTTTACCGTGATTTTCGAATCATTGTTATTTACCTTTTGGAACTAATTAATTTAAAATCACGATCAAGTTCGTGTTATTGTGATTTTTAGAATTGATTACCATTTTAGCAACACTGTAGTTTCATCCTCTTCATCTCTTGAAAAATCTACATCGTCAACATCCAGACTCAAATAATTTAAATGCCCCTTTTTCGGACCGATTTTTAATTAATGACTGATATTGTAATACGGATAAAGAAAACGAAGTTTAGTTACAATGTACAATTTGGCGTGTTTATTACCTTGACAGTATTTTCTAATAAATTGGAAGAAATGTTTTAGAAATTTGTAGTTAGAGTTTAGTGAAAGATGGACGTACATATTTGAACTGTAGGCGATGAAAATTTATTGATAAGAATGAACGTTTGAAAGAAGACATTAATCATTTGATGAGTTAAATATAAGAACTTAATCTGTGGCAAGGAGTTGGAGGGGATATCGAGAAGAAAGATAATATGGGAACCAAGAAATATGTTGTCACTGAAGAAAAATATGTTTTTTGAGTTGCTGTCTAAAATACGCTAACAACGGAACGAGTCTTATGTTGGTGGACAGCTAGTTCTAGAGTTTAACACTATGGACATGATTTATTTTTACGAATTTAAATGTTTTAGTAATTTTGTTGTATTTTTTATCATAAATTAATGCACAAAATATCATAGTTACATACTAATATGTAACAAAAGTTCCATGTCTATTAAAAAAATAATCCCCGATTGTTCGCTGATCGTGAAATTCGCTCACTGTGACGATTTTTGAGGTCCCATTATTCACGGTGAGCAAACGCCTACTGTACTATCATTGAATTGGAGAAAATAAAGAGAATGGCTTTGGGTTTCTCTTTTTTGTATTTGAATTGTCTAAATCTTTAATTCATTTTGAGCAATAACAATTGATTTGTACCGTTTGTTGCCTGTGAACTATGAAAGGGTCAGGGACTTTAAGTGAACATTTCATCGCATGTTTTAAAGTTCATGTAGCGTAATTGATTTTTGTGGTCTAAGTTGGTAAGATACTTTCCACCCGGCGGTTTCGGGTTCGGTTCCCGATGGTACTAAAAAAATGTTAAAAAGAGTTCCAGTCTTGTAAAATAGTTTCTGGTAACAATACTCGCACGCGCCGAGTTCGTGTGCGAATATGGTCGTCTCTTTAGGTGGTAGTGTAACTAACACATATAATGACGAACTTCGACGAATTCCGTGCCTACTTCAATAGTTCGAAACCTGAAGGCTTGATTATTAGGGCCGAAAACAATATTGTCTCTCGTCCGCGTTCTTCAATATGTCTGAATCACCGATTAGAATATGTAGAGGGGTAACATACGAATGAAAAAAAATCGTACATACATACATACCGTCAAACTATTTCCAGATAGGTAAAGAGAGCTAAGAGCCTGACTTTCCTATCTCGACACATTATATAGCTTTTTTATTTTTGTCATTTGATTCGATACACTAAAACATTGATGGCATGTGCTGTTTTAGGAAACACGTGCCAACAGCCTTTTTTATGTAGGTCTGTGGAAGAGTGAAAATGAACCATCACTTCAACCTTTGTAGAATCCGCGTACTTGATTTCCTGTTGTGGGATAAACTGATGCTCTCACATTACGGTCGCGAACCAAGACGAAACCATGCGCTCACATTACGGTTGAGACACAACTATAGGCCAAACGGTACCCTGCGTATCCACTTATGGCGAAGTTGACTACAAACAAGTGCTGAAGATAAAAATAGCAACATTCTCGAAACCTCGGCATCGTAAGTCAAACCACATTGCACAATATTCCGAAAAACCTTATACAACTTAAACGAAAAACCCTCAAAACATATTTAATTTTTAAGTGTTTTCAAAGTTCACTAAAAAAGCACTGCTTTATGATTAAATTTCTAAAACAATCTTTAGTGTTCATGACACAATGAAAGCATTCAGAATTTGAATGCGAGAATTTAGAAACCATAATCCTCTAAATATATTACATTATGCGGGTACACACCGGGGCAGGCTCAGTCGAGAGCAACTTTTCATAAATGGGCATTTTCTCTCTGACAGAGTTTTAAGCCCGTTATACACGATTCTATAATCGCATGCGATTAGCCAAATTCAATGCAAATTCGGGATAACGTCTAATATTATTACATATTTCGTGTAATTAACTAATCAATTGAATAAACATACACACCACCACTCTTATTTCCCTGTCGGATAAGGCAGAGAGGACAGATCGCCAAACATCCTAACTCGACACATACTTCACCTTTTCTAAATCCATTCACCTTCTCATAGAACTCCTACGATTTCTTTGACTTTCCACATTTACTTCTTTTAAAATATCATTCACTCTATCGAACCATACTTTTGTTGGTCTTCCTCGACCACGCCTTCCACTCACATTTGCACTGCATATTTGTTTTTTTGTCTTTCTTTCTTCATTCGTTCTACATGCTCAAACTTATATCTGAGTGTTCTTCATCTTACTTAACACACCAGCCTTAAGTTCACATTCATGCCTAATCACTTCATTCTGTTTTCTGTAATCAATTGTTACATCATGTTTATTTCTCAGTGCACACATTTTAAAAGCATTTATTCTATTCCTTTCGATCTTTGTCCATATGGATGTTTCACTCCCATATATAAAAATCGGTACTAAAATACTTTTGTGGACTATCATCAATATTGACTGATTTTTCTTATATTGTTCTGGCTGAAAACGTTTACGAGCCTACAGTCAAGTTAACCAAATCAATATACGTGACCTATTTGTTAAGACGCTTGCCCTCAACTCAAGAGTTTCGGTTTGCTTGATGAATGGGACCGATGACAAAGTTGACTCATGTCCGAAGCATCAATTCTGATCCATAGGAGTTAATGATTTCAAGTTTACTAAATTAAAAAATAGTATCGCTTCAGTCGTATAATTATCGTTGATAGAATAATATCGTTTCATACATAGCAATTTTCGTAGTATTTACTGCCATCGTATGAAATAAAAATTTCCCTAATATTATTCCGAATACGAGTATATCCAAAAGCGCATGGTATTATGATAGATCTTTTGCTGTTGCTGATCCTATGGCGTTGAATGATCTGCTTCTTAGTGTTAGGTATATGGGTGGCGTGTGCACCTGTAGGAAGCTTTGGAGACAACATTTTTTAGGAGGATTTATTAAAATTTGTGATTGTATACGAACACTATACACATATACTACATTACACCTAAAGCCGAATGTGTTACTATTAAATATTGGAAGATCTGCAAAGATTTATTTGTAGTTCGTATTCTTTTGGTAAGTTTTCTTTGGTTTTATTACTAAATATGTTTTTTTTTCTAAACATATGCAGATTTGGGGAATTATCTAATCTAATGACGGCAACCAATACCTTCACTCAACTTATATAAATTCTCTTTCTGTGAAATTCGGTTTACTTCAAGGTAGGGTTCTGGGACCCATATTGTTCTTGATATATGTTAATCAGTTCTGTAATATTTCTTTGAATTGTAAGATTGTTAATTTTGCGGATGTTACGGTTTCTTCTGTTCGAGGGCGAAATATGGAATGGTATGATTTCAAAGACGAACGAAACATTGTGTTTAGTTAAAAATGAATGTACTCAAGTTTATATAATTCCCAAAAAAACAGGTACATCACATTTAGTATTTCAGCAATAATTCTAGCACCTACAAATAAATATACAAAACGACACACTTGTTGACCTTCGGATTAAAAATATTGATAGTAGAAAGTATCTTGGAATTTTTGTTGATCAGTTTCTTCGCTGCAAGGTTCCTGTTAATGCTTTGAGCGCAAAAATCAGAAATGTTGAGTATTTTTTCCGTATATTTCCGTATATTTTTTTCCGTATGTACATATATCTGTTTGGGGGGGTTGCACCTTAACACAGAAGCTGTGCTGTAAAAAATATTTATTTTTAATATTATTTTACCCGTATCTCTCAATAATATTGGGTTTGAGTCCCGTGTGAACCCATGATGAAAGTTTGCTCCAAAAACGGTGCTATATATAAATTGCCTTTTTACTATTCTTATTTGAATGAAATATTGTATTATGTCTAGTGTCTTTATAACAGTGGAGTTGTAAGCCCTGCTTTGCATGTAAGACCAGTTTTAGTGTTTCAAATGCGAGAGTCTGCAGCCGTGGAAGCGGGCACAAGTTCACGTTTTTACATTCCTTTTTCGGAATCCCGTCCCGTGGCGAGATTGTTTATTGCCATTTTCTACGACGGCTGACAACGATTCATAGCTTTTCTAGTTTCAGTGTAAAATTGTTGAACTGGACGACAAAGTTTATGTTTAAGTACTTTTCTATGGTTATATCGTTGGCATGTTAATGCGAAATTCTACGTATTTCTTAAATTATTTTTTTTATTAGATCTTTTATTTTGATACCTTAATTTAAGAAATAAACCGGTAGAAGGCGCCTGTCTTGGTTACGTAACATTAATCGTAATGTAAACGAATGGACAGGTGTTCAGACAGTTGAGGAGCCGTTCCGCGCTGCTAAAGACAGAGATATTTTTCAGGAGTTATCGCCTATGTCAGGGAGACCGGACACACCACATGAAGAAGAAAATTCAAATTGTATCTGTATAAGAATGGTTTGAATGTAGCTGTAGTTTTATTTATTTTTTAAATTAATTACATCTTCCAATGAAGTTGGGTTGCCATTAAAAAAAACCTTGGGAGATTCTTGCAAAAATCACATATACCTTTTAAATAGTTTTTTTAATTTGGATAACTTACTTGAAAATCCACTGAGTATCAAATAAATTGTGTGATCATTATACGATATATTTTTGAACTTGCAAGTCACAATCTTCCAAACATTACTTAGACTTGTAGTAATATCTGCGTTTTAGACTTAGGTTTTCACATATTCAAATGAAAGGAAAGGATACCGAATAGAGGATACCATCAAATACCGAATAGAGTATACTATCAAATACCGAATGGAGGATACCATCAAATACCGAATAGAGGATACAATTAAATACCGAATAAAGGATATCATCAAATACCTTCTTCTCCCTGGCTCTATCCTAACTCACTGTCTGCGAAGACTGTTGGGGTCAGCTCTCCTCGTCCTCAGGTTGTATGCTCTTCTGTCCCGGACTACGTCCCCCAGACCGTGCCTCTGCATCAGGTTATCTTTTTGCACCACCCATGAATTCTTTGGTCTTCCTCTGGTTGTTATTCATGGAGATTGCCTGGTTCACAATGTGATCGGGTGCTCTGCGTCCAACGTGCCCATACCATCTTAATCGCGTCTCCTCCATCTTACTGTTGATGTCTGTAACACCTAGGCTTCCACGAATGCGTGAGCTTTTTATTTTGTCTCTTAGGGACACACCAGCTGACCATCTTAGCATGCGCATTTCAGCAGTTTCTATTTGCCTGGAGTAAGAGTTATACATCGTCCAGCATTCGGAGCCATAGAGGAGTGCAGGTCTGACAATCGTTTGGTATACTTTTCCTTTTAACTTTACTGGCATTTTCGGATCACATAAAACTCCCGTCATTGATCTAAACTTCATCCATCCCACACTAATTATATGTGTTACATCTGCTGCACATCCTCCATCGCTATGGATGAGTGACCCAAGATACTTAAAGGAGTCACAATTTGGTAATGTTTCTCCATCCATTTGCATTACGAGAGTGATAGCATTTGTGTTCTCAAATAGTAGGTACAGATACTCTGTTTTCTTGCTGCTCAGTCTCAATCCATTGTCCTCCAAGATTCTTCTCCACCTTTCCAGACTATTTTGCAGGTCTTCGTTTTTCACTTATTAATACGATATCGTCTGCAAATAGTAGGATCTTAGGAGACTGTTCATTTCCTGGTTAGTTAAATAGTCCATGACTAAGATTAACAGTAGCGGACTGAATACCGATCCTTGATGTACCCCCACCTTTACAGGAAATTCTGGTGAAGTTCCCGAAGTGCACCTCACTTGCGTTTTCACGTTATCATACATGTCCTGTATGATACCGAATAGAGGATACCGTCAAATACCGAATAAAGGATACAATCAAATACCAAATATAGGAAACCCTGTGAGTGATCTAGGCTTCGATGGCGGAATGACATGATGTTGGATGTCATCAAATATTGCGATCTTGTGTGGGATGGAGGAGTCCAAAGAATGCTGGTTAATCAGGCTTAACATAAGCCTTCAAAGAACCACGATACTCGTACCACAGATGAAAATTATCATAAAAAACGAAGTCTATAGACATTGTGTTAAGCTACTCTTAATTTTAATGTCGTAACTGTTGAATGGTAATTAACTAGGTTTTTTTTTCAAACATACGAGAGTATGAAGTGTATTCCTTGTTGAATTAGTGGAACGATATGTATTATGTATGTACAGGGGCGAGGAATCTCAAGCTTGCACTAGATTCCTGGGTAAATACAGTTTGCCTCAACCGAGTTATCCGTTCCTCCCTTTGAGAGAGGGGAGAGTTGGTGGTTACCCCGATGCATTATGACATGTCTCCTCTCCTCGCAGCGTCCTGCCTCGAAGAGCCTACCCGCCTTCCACCCTGCTAATGAAACCCTTGTGTGTAAATTCTCACTGTACCAGAACACACTTCTAAAAGCCTCATTATGGAGTTTTTGTTGTAATTCCTAATTTCTATCAACTAAAATAATTTTCTACTCGTGTTCCAAATAAAGTTTTTTTGTTACATCTTTGACTCATATTCATTATTTAAATGATTGTTATCTTTAAACACCTTCGTGGCCTTTGGTAAGATTGTTGAATTTCATCCGGGGGCTTCGGGTACGATTTCCGATGGTAGCAAAATAAAATTGGAAAAAAGGTACTTAGCTCGTATTAATTAATTTATTTATTTTTTAAAAACAGGCTTAGCCCAATTGCTTGAAAAAATACAAGACATATTAAAAAAGAAAAAAAATACATAGAAATTTTTTTTAAATTATATAAAATAAAAAATAATGTATATGCATACATACGACTATATACACACAAACATATGATACACATATGTTCACTTTTTGGTAATGTGATATGAAATATGTCAATATCCGAAGCAGTCCCGTTCAGAAGAGTTAAGGCCCTTCCAACAGGCATAGCGGCTGGAAGACCCGTTCTTGCGTATGTTATTGAGAACACGCACGTTATACGCACTAAGCGTGTGCTAGTATTATTATATCATCATGCGCGCTAGTGTTACCAACGCGTGAAAAGACCAACCGAACGTTCTGTGCCTACTTCTATGATTTTAAACCCAAAGGCAAGATTACTGGCACCGAAGACAATATTGTTTCGCGGCAACGCTCTTGAATATGTCCGAATCGCCAATTGTCTTGTTGGGAGGGGACTATTCGAACGAAAAAAATCATCAAATAACCCGGTTGATAATTATCCACAATTTTCACAATGTAGATTTGCTTTTATGTTGTTTGTTTTCTATTTCATTTATAATCATCTTCTCAGAGTAGCAGAAATGAAAACCCTACGCTCCATCGCAGGCAGAACCCTTAGAGATCGGATCAGAAATGAGACGATAAGGTCTGTCTGTGGTGTTGAAGACATAGTGAGGTGGGGAAGAAGTAGAAGGCGCTTTTGGAGGGATCATGTGGACCGCATGGAGGATATAATACTGGCAAGCATCGCTAAGACTCAAAACCTTAACAGCAGGAGATTACCGGGATGGCCGCCGAAAAGGTGGAAGGACACCTGGACGTCTTCATCCCAGGACAACCCACCGTCACAAACAGGCCACACGACCTTAACAAAGAAGAAGAAGATTTATAATCATGTTTCTTTTCAATATATAATTTTTTTTTTCTTATTTTGGGGAAAAGAATCATACTAATCGTTTTTTATCCATCACTCTCTTATAGTTGTCTATAATTCATTCCTTTTTGCAAAAAATACTACGCATTGATCTCTTCAGCTTTTTTTAGAAAACCATTTAAGTCAACACAGATGGATATTAAAATGTAACCGACTTGCGTTTTTAGAGAAATTTCGCGATTACAAAGATTTCGAAAAGTCTTTGACGAAAAATCAATTGGCTTCATGATAAATTCCTGTTTTACATTTGATTGAACCCTTTTTCCGGAAGGCAAATTACTTGGGAGTGTCTGATGGAACAAATGAAAAATAATTTAACGTTCCACGGATGACTAATCGCTTGTAAACTGCAAAGTTTTCCGGCGCGGTTTGATCAAACCACGAACAGGTGTTCGGGAATACTCCACGTGAAACTTTTGCTAACAAGTTTCCCGGTGTCCCTCTGTGTTTGAACAATTAAATTAAGTGGAATCGTAAATTTCCGTTAAAATTTCGTAAAATATCAGAGCATAGAGATCGTACAAATTTGGGCCGGTTTGTAATTATCATATGTGTATTTCAGACTATGCCGAAACGACAAAGAACGATCACGTATACACTATCCGGCAAGAAACATGTATTAAAGTCGACATACAATGTTTCAATTATATACTATATTGTTCAATCAACTCTGCTGTATGTTGTTTTTTTTATTTTTTTTTATTAAACAAGTAAATTATTATACAAACATTTGTCAAGGCTATACCTATATACAAATTTATTACTTAACTAATCTTAATTATATGTTATAATTTATGAACTTATTTAATCTTATTTTCCTACATATCATTCTATTTTATTTATTCAATCTTAATATATGAGATCTTAGAAATAATTAACACCTACATACTACTTATAACTAGATAACAATTCTTACACTAATTATTCAGCAAAAACAAGTCCACTCGTTCAGGCTACTTGTATTCCATCCCATTTACTCAGACCTTGGTCGTCCCAGCTAATACTGAAGGTGGACTAGTCAGGCAACAGATAATGCTTCGGGAGCTTGTGCTTATAACGGAAGGGTAGGTCGGATTTACTCTCGTAAGCCCCCAGGGCAGCGACTAAGGGATTTCTGTGATTTTGTTGGCTTTTATAGAACTTCACGGTCGAAGCGAGGATGTGGTGTTGTAGGGTTTCTTCTCGCTGTTCAGCGTGAAGTCGGGTAAGATTTGTTCTGGGATGGGTGTTAAAAGATATCTTGAATGCCTTGTTCTGCACTCTGGAGTTTCAGGTGATCCGTGTTGCTCACACTACCCCAAACGGGTGCAGCATAGGTCAAGATAGGACGAATAAGGGTTTTATAGAGGAGGAGCTTATTTTTGGGTGAAAGGAAGCTGCGTCGATGAAATATCGAACTGATAGCCCCTATGCCCTTGTGACCCTTCTGTCTGATGGAATTCAAATGGGTTTTCCACGTCAGTCGATTTCATGTGAGAAAGTAATTATTTATTTTCAAGACTTTGAAATTTGGAATCTCTTTTGATAAATATAATAATATTATTAATATCATCAGCCTACATTCACCCACTGCAGGATACAGGCCTCTTCATTTTTTTCCAAGAAATCCGGTCATTTGCGCATTGCTGCCACGTAAGCGGTACTTGCTTACGTATTTCGTCTACCCAGTGCGCCTTTGGTCTTCTTACATGCCGAGTTCCTCCTATTGGATTACTTCATACGTCCAACGGTGGTCCGTTGTTCGAGCGATGTGCCCAGCCAACTTCCACTTCAGTCTTTTTGCGAACTCGATAACATCGTCAACTTTTGTTTGGGCATCCACTCATTGCGTTTGCGATCTCTTCTTGTATAACCTAGCATGCACCTCTCCATGCTGCGTAGTGTTGTTTGGAGCTTTTGTATCATTCGCACAGAATTATCACATTCCATGTTTCGCATCCATATGTTAGTACTGGTAAGATGCATTAGTTTAATACCTTCCGTTTGAGACTGGCTGGAAGATTGCTTTTGAAAATGTTGTTCAGTCGTCCAAAGGAACTCCAAGCTAGTTTTGATCTTCTGTTTACTTCATTCAGAGTGCAATCTTCAAATCTTTATTTATATAATATTACGTATTATTGAAAAATCATTTACGATCTCCGCAGCTTAATTTTTAAGATGCTTGCTTACCACTCTGGTTTTTCGGTTGCAATTCCCGATGCTAATTGGAATGAAGGACTCCTCTCTGGTTAAAAAGTTTGTCTGGTTATAATGCTCTCACGCGTTAGCTAAAGCAAGTATTATTGCCTTTCCACGTGTTGTGTATGATGACGACTTGTGAGTTAAGTGCCTAGGTACTCCGACGGCCAATCCGAAGGCTCGATTAAGACCACGTTCTTCAACACGTTTGGTTTACCAATTTGGATTTGATTAAGGTTACCATACAAATCATCGTAAATGAACACCTCGGTGATTATGACTGTGATTACATTCTCTTACTTAAAAAAACACTATCTTCGGTTACCAAAATCCACAAAAAATATTCTTATAATCAATCCTGACATTGGTGTAAAGAAAATCTGTGGCTTTCGCATGGCTTTCAACTTTGGATTGTAAGCAGTAGAAATGTATTGTATTACACTTTCATTATAAAGGGCACAACCTGGTGGGATTATAGCCACTTGGCAATCTCTTCCATCGAACCATAAAGTTGTTAAAGATATCGTAAGTGAAAACCACACTTGTACCCTATTTAAAATAAATGAGCTTACAACAGGAATCAAACCAATAAACCCTGGATCGAAAGACATGTGCTTTACCAACTAGCCCATGGAAGTCGTCAGTAGTATATTTAAAAAAATCTGTATTTAATTGATTGAATTTATTCTACATATCGATTCGATTATTTGTTCTTGTCAAAATTCCAATGTATCACACTTGATCCCTCTGAATGTGTCAGAAATATTTTTTGCCAACATTTAATTATATTTTTAGCGAGTTCACGATTACGTACTATACATTAACAATAACATTCTGAATAGTACTAAAATCGACACTGTTTAGGAGGATATTCTACATCAAAATACCAATGAATATTTATAGTCAGTGGCCAGATAGGAGTGTATTAAATTTATACCGATTTTCAGCGACCGTAAAACATCGCAGCATCAGTTACTGTGAAACTGTAATCTTATGGCTTCATTTGTAATTCTAAACGATGAATCCCTTGGCGGGGATATCTCATAATCCTCAACTCGCGATATTGTACAAATTGCCTTTTTGAGAACAAATTATTATATTTTATTTCTTCAGGGTTTATTTCTCGCCTCGATTGTTTTGCTACTTTTGCACACCACACTGTGGACTAGATCATTCTAACTTAAGATTACTTGTTAATAAAAATACATGATTTTTATCCGAACACCCAGTATAATTATTTATATTAACTTATGAGTGTAAAAAATTGTTTTGAAATTTGTCTTCTGTTAGAATTAATAATAATAATATAATTCCAGCCTGTGTGCAGAATGAAGCAACACACCACAAGTCACATTTTACAAAAGAGATCAAAATACAATAAAGATAATTCAACAAAGAATAGATATGGAATCATCATCATCATCAATGGCGCTACAGCCCATTGTGGGCCCCGGCCTCCTCCAGCAGTCGCTGCCATTCCCCCCTATCCTGGGGTGCACTCCTCCAGCCCCTGATGCCAATCACGTTTGCATCATTCTGCACCCCATCCATCCACCTAAGCCTCGGTCTACCCACGCTACGTCTTCCTTGGGGCTTGGAGAAGAATACTTTGTTAGGCATTTCCTCTTCTCCCATTCTTGCTACATGCCCCGCCCAACGTAGCCTCCCAATTTTGATGTATTTTATGATGTTGGGCTCTTTGTATATGCTGTATAACTCCTCATTATATCTCACTCTCCAAGATCCATTTTCCTGTATGGGTCCGAATATTTTTCTGAGTATTTTTCTTTCAAATATTAGAAGGGAAGATTCGTTCTTCTTACTCAATACCCAGCATTCAGACCCATATGTGAGGACAGGTCGTAGCAGTGTCTTGTAAATGGTAAGTTTTGTCCTTCTGGACAACAACCGAGATATAAGGTGTTTTCTCAGACCAAAGAAGCATCTATTTGCCATGAATATTCGACGTTTAATCTCGATAGATGCATCATTAACACTTGTCACTATGGATCCCAGGTAGGTGAAGGTGTTTACACGTTCTATTGTATGAGAACTTATATTAATCGTGGTAGGTGTCTGGTTATTACGGGGTGCTTTAGTGGCTATCATATATTTGGTCTTATCGGAGTTGATGCAAAGTCCCATTCTGTTTGCGGCCCTCTCCAACTGAACAAATGTCTCCATCATTGCTTGTGGGGATCTACCAATAATGTCAATATCATCCGCGTAGCCCAGTATTTGGCTTGATTTGTAGAAAATTGACCCATTTGTCTGTACTCCGGATTCTCTTACACACTTCTCTAGAGCCATATTAAAAAGTAGACAAGCTAGTGCGTCTCCTTGACGCAGTCCATTCATTGTGTAAAATGGTTCTGAGATATCATTCTGAATCCGGACTCTACATTGTGATTGGTTCATAGTGAGTCTAACCATCCTTATGAGCTTGTTAGGAATACCCAAGTCCTTCATGGCCGCATAGAGTTGAGAGCGGTTAATGCTGTCATATGCAGCTTTGAAATCGATAAAGAGGATATGGAATACAACACATAAAAAAAGCAATCAATTGATCATAATATATAGGTACAAGAAAACATGTTTAAAAAAACTATTATTTTATAAAATATTATTTTTTTCCTGTTTTCCTCATTTTAAATTAAAAGTAGTCGTTTTGCCATATGAGATGTCATATTAAGGCTTGAAATGAATGTATTCTACAATATGTTTAACAAACATCTCGCTCGTACTACAGAAAGGGTGTTTTTGGAAAGCTGACTAACGGAAATCATTATTGTATTCAACTGGCGTATTCATCCATTGAACTTTTACAATTTAAAGGATATAAGTTTAATATTTTTTACCTTCTTAATTAATTAATTGTCAAATTGTTTAAATATAACTTAACATGCAATTAGAGGCAAAGGTTTAAGTAACAATAAGCTTTTGATTTATCGTCGTATTTAATTATTTTGTCGCAATAATCTAGATATTTTCCCAAACACCAAAGGCAAAATAATCTCTGTCAATAGTCTTATTATTCATTATTGCCACCTCTGTTTAAACATTTGTATTTATTTAGTAGCTATCTTTTATAAAACAAATAAAAATAACTATCTTGATGTGATAATATACGAGTATAATATTATGAAATAACACAAAATAAGACAAGATGTATATGTTAGGAAACGGGAATAAAGTAATCTTCTACTTGACGTCATTTGTAAACTTGCTCTAGGAGAAATAATGAAATATGAGTACATTTATACATATCGATAGAAATTGTATAGAAAAAATCACACATCTTTGGAAAATGAACGTACGATACAGTAACACGATTTGAAGTAGACGTGAGAAAACTAACAACATTTTCATAATCAGAATTCTACGAGCTATCTATCATCTGGTTTCGGAAAAAGTTTTTTAACAGTTAAATATTGTAAATTGAATTTTATATTTACTCAAATCAGTAGTTTTGGAAATTAATTCAACTTTTTGGAGCGAATTTTTTTTAACTTCAATAGTTCGCATGTTATTTATCATTGAAAAAAAATAATTAACATTTCCGACAAAGTTCTTCATAATTTCATTCCTCTTTGAAAAGTTTATTGAAGGAGAAGGAATTACTAGATTTGAAAATTTTATTTTGGGGACTTGAATTAACCCCAACGCTCGGGGTTACGCGCAGCCTGATCGTGGAAGCCTCTTCATGTCCACTTGGCTTGATTAATTTTCACTGCAACCTTTCCTTTGAAAGACATCTCAATTCCTCTGACAGATGTTTTTTAGATTCCTTTGTATCCCAAATTAAATCTGTTAGTGGTGCTTTCCCCTTTCATTGATATTTTTCAATTAAATAAGTATGTATTTTCCTGGCTGATGTACTGACTGAAATTTAATATGTAAATTTTTTTCACGCCTAATGTTTACATTTTTTTTATCCTTTCCAATCAAATAATAATTAAATACATGTAACATATCTATACGAGTCATATTACACTTTTGTTGTATATTGTACTTTTCCAACCAACAGGAAAAATATTAAAAATAAAAATATTTCAATATGGAAAAACACATTGGAATACTTTGGAAAACAAAAACTCATTGGAAAAAATCTGGATTCCAAAGAAGATAATCGAACCCATGGCTTTTAGGTTGATAAACAGGCCTCATACCAACAAGACTATGGAGGTCGTATTTGCTATACTCTTAGTATAAGTGTCATATGAAAAGTTTAAAAAATATATTTAATTTTGAATATGATTCCTCTCTAATATTTTTACATACGAGTATATTTGAGAAACTATGTATACAAATGTTTTTTAACATTGTAAATGAAAATGTAACGAATACATTTCTTAATTTTGTCAGTTTAAATTTCAACCGTCGAGAAAGTTGAATTTAATTTTCTCAGTACAAACTATGTGGTCTTGACAGTTTTGACAAGCGCATGAACCTTTCATAGAACTTTGAAATAAACTATTCAATCCAGAAAATACCAACCGCGAATCTCATCTTCATAGTGATTAATTTGTTACTTTCCCGACTGTACACACCACACCACGCCACGCCACGCCACGCCACGCCACGCTCTTAATTCAAAGGGATCTTCGTTCAATACCCACAGGGCTGGGCTGCCTTATGTGTCTGAATGTCGGTATTAATTACACAAATCGTCAAAGCTTATTTGTTTGTGCCCGATTCCTTGTATTATATACGTGACACGATTGTATGGGGGAGCGATTGTTTTACGGACAAAGCTTCGCGCTGCGTTTATTCAAGCATCATTGCTCTTGTGCTTGCACTTTGTTTATTACATGTCATGAGTACAGTTTAACCTTTCGGGCCACCACAGGAGCTTTGTGCTCTCGTAGACTACAGTATACGAGGCGTTATTATGAAATGTACGGATATCATTAGCGTTTGCAGCATTAATGATATTAGCATTATTTCGCATCTACCGTATGGTAACTGTGTTATATAGAAGGGAAATGCCAACAAATCACGATTTTGTATGCAAGAACTAATTTGATATATGTTCATGTTCTTTATCTTTATTTGAATTGATTTGAGAAATACAACCAAATACATTTCAATTATCTTGGCTGTTTTAGTTATTGGTCGAGTTTATTTAAGTAAGTTAGTATTTACGTTTGTATGTTTAAAAACACACTTATTGTCCAGCGAAACAAATATATTGGTTTAATGACCTTTAAAAATGATACGTTTTTTTGATGGCCATGTAAGTTGGACGATGCGAAAGAAGGAAATAAACATAATTGATGCCTATTATATTAAACGTAGTATTTAAAGCAGATGCTCCGTATCCCATGAATCACAAGGCGCACCAACGTCTCTATCATTCAATAATTGGGGATTACCGAGACTTTCGACAACAAATTTTGCTGAATAATAATCCTATCATACTTGGGGATTTTGCTAGAAAGAATGATGAAAGTCTTGAGAAGCTGGGGCTCATAGGGATAGTTGCGGTAAAACGAGCAAGAGGAAGATATCCTATGAGATGGATGGATCAAATAAATTAGATAATAGGATCTTTTTTAAGTGCTGCAATCAACATGACCCAGAACCGGGAAGGACGGAGACAGGTGGTGCTTCGAGTTCGATACATAGCAGAGGACTACAATGCTCTGCGTTGAGCACTCAATGAAGAAGAAGAACGTATCTTATAACCTCCCGTACGACGTCCCACCTGATTATTCGATCACATATTTTATCGCTAGAGTCCTCGCCTTTGAAGTCCGGGAGATATTATTATTTAACCGCTATCTTGATCTAACTCAGAGACCTTTTCCCATATTGTTTTGTCTGAAATATAGTTTTGGGCAACCTGCCTTCAGAAAACTCAGAGAATGTGTCCAATCCAGGCCAGCCTGTGCGAGAAAACCCAAGTTCCGATGGCAATGAGATTAAACTTTCAAGACAATCGGTAGATTTCATTTTCTGCAGCCTTCCGTTAGGCAAAGTTTTTATATACCGCTATTTTTATATTGTTTTATCACGCTATAATTTATTATAAGCTACCAAAAACCAATTCATTTGAAAAATGGTCTACGACTTAAACCAGTTCTAAGACTAAAACCGTAAGTGAATCCGCCAGGAATCGAACTTGGGGCGCCCGCTTGCTTAGCGTAAATGCTAACCTTTAGACCATGATAATAGATAACTCATAGTTAAAAATTCTTATAAAAGTTATATTTTAGCAAAGGAATCAAAGAAAGGTTTTAAACTGCTTCTTTAATTTGTTCGAAATCTGTTTGAAACTAAAATATCTAATGATTATTTTTTGTTGGCGATTCCGTAATTGTCTAGTTTTCGATTTGTTTAAAAATAATCGGAGACCCAATCAACAATTTTCTGCACGAATGCACAATATTTCTGATATTTTAATTCTTAATTCTCGGTTAGCCATACCGTTTTTTTATAAAAATAATTAATTACGGGGTAATCTAACTTCTATTTTAAAGATTATTCTGATGGGGAATGAGTTCATGAATATTCGAGTCTCCGACATCTTCTCGTGCAATATACGAGTATATCTTATTTAAAGCGGCTTTCAGTTGGATTGTGGTTGCAACAAATATACGTGCTTAAATACCGAATGGTCATAGATCTTCCTCAGCAATCTTGTCTCTAAAACTTAAATAATCGTTTGGTACTGGCTTGATGCTGTAAAGGAGCACAGTGACATTCGTTTGTCTCGCTATTTCACTTCGAGTTGCTTTTTTATGCGGAATTTTATGCTTTGTCAGCTGGGTGTGTGACAGCAGCTTTATTTGCTTGGTTAACCTTTAAACTTTGAGTTGAAGAAATTTCCTACCCAGCTTGACATCACCTGGGTAGGAAATTTCGGTATTTATATGTCCAAAGCACTCTGAAATATTTGTGGCCGAATTTGAAAACTTTAACCGGATCCTTCTCAATTTATAAATCTCGCCATCCCTTCGTCACATCTCTGTAAAGCAATCACCGAAGTAAATACTGTTTTGGATCTTTTGTTCCCCGTCTACCGATCGGGGTAGCCGACGACGTGTAGGTACATGATTAAGTTATGTAAATTGAGGCGTGCATTCGTGACTAAAAATATTGAATATATGATGTGGTGGTGAAACATGATTCTTTAATGCTGTCGGATAATTACGACGTATACTTGTGTCTACGAATAATTATGTAAATGCGCATATTTAAGATAGCTAACATATTACTGCTGAAGACAAATTAATGCAATGTTTAAATGTGTAAAAAACTTTTACTTCCACATGTTCTTATCTGCTATTGAATATGTAAATGTGTGTATTGTATAAATATTACATCCGTATTTATATTAAGGTGTCCGGAAAGTACTTTCGTATTTTTTAAGTAAAAATATCAAGCGTAAAATCGCGCCATATGGTCTTGGACGGTTTCGATATTTTTAGTATCTCGTGTTGTAGAATGCTGGTTTTTCTCGATCAAAGCCTTGATCTGGCCGTCATCAGTCGTAATCGGCCTTCCAGATTGAACACCATATTCGAATGTCGTATCACCGATGGAATTTTGAAACCATAGTGGACACACACAACCGTTTACTGCATCGTCGCCATGCACCACTGTACACATTTTTTATTGTCGCATCCTATGCGGTATTTTGGGTAACAGTGTTTGAAAAAATGTGTACACGTTTGGAATGAAGTTAGGAACGAAAATATTGCATATTATAGCAAACGATATTTATTCCAGGAATACGAAATTACTTTTCGGGTAAAATATTATTTTATAGTTCGATTCCTGTTGGTACTCCCAAATTTTGTGAAAAGGGATTCTGTTTGGTTTCCTCCTTAGGCTTGTTTAAGACCTTTATACTATAGTTGCTTGGAAAAGATTACCACGTGGCAAATAACTCGCTTGGATGTAATGTTTTATACAAAACAATAATATTATTTACAGGTTCGAATCCTGGAATCGCATCATTGCGTCTACAGTTTTTCTAAATAAAAATACTCTGAGATGAGATAAATCGCTTGGCAGAAGTTTTTTTTATATACTGTGCAATTATTAATTCAACTTTCATGGGTTTTGAATATTTCATATTTTTCCAACTTTAACATTGGTTTTGCATTCCTTTTTATGTTATTTTTCATAAATTATTTTCTATATTTATGACCGTTAATCTCCAAGTACGGACATATTTCTAATCGATTGAACTTTACTTAATCTTCATATTTGTTTAACTGTCGCGTGTTATTATTTATTGCATTAAAATCTTGACATTTAGTTCAAGACTGCAGTTGATTGTTTTCCTATTAAGATGTAGAAGTGAAACGTGACCCTCCAAAGTTCAGTTGAAAGGCAGTTCACACAGTACGAGTATTACAATGTGCCAATATAGATTCTACGGCAAAGGGTAACCTGTTCATTGGCATCGGAGAAAGCTTGGCCAAAATGGTTGAGTAACAATTCGATACTTTGAAACGTCAGTTCCTTGCCTTGCCTTTGAAGCTACCATACATTCTATTTGACCCTTATTTCCAATTCCTTGCCTTACCATTGAAGCTACATTCTATTTGACCCCTATTTCCAATTCCTTGCATTACCTTTGAAGCTTCATTCTATTTGACGCCTATTTTCAGTTATCTTAGAAGTTGCATTTTATTAAATGCGTTTGAATTTATTTCCATTCCATTTCTTTGTGTTACAACTGATTTTTTATGTAACGAGTGAATGTATCTTCAATGAATTATGGTTGTTTCTAATAAGGTTTCGTTTTATCTCAAATGTATAATCATAATTCGATGTTTGTATGCCAGTTCCTAATTTAATCGATTTGCAGTTATTATTCATCGATACAAATGTTTCATATGCTTAAGTTTCATTTATCGTGATTGGTTGTGAGTTTGATTGTTTATGACTAAATCCTTTAACCCTTTGAACTCCAGATTTTTTTTTGTATGACATACCAACAACTCCAGGGTATTTTTTTGAAATTTTACTATAAAATGATAGGTTTTAGAAATAATTTATTTAAAATAAAATTAATAAGGTTTCATGCAATTTTTTTATTCAAACTATTAGATAAATGTTTAAATGAGTTTATTTTGATAAAAAAAATAACAATTCAACATTATTTTTTAGTTTTATAATCTTTCAAAGTATGATATCTGAGGAAACAATCCCCTAAATGCATCCTAGGTTTTCCAGGACAGGTGTCGCAAAACTCATATGTTTCATGTCGTTTGCCCATTTTGCCTCTATTTGAGCAGACCACACAGTCCTTCTTCTTTCCCTTCTGCAAAACATGAAGTTTACCATCTAGTCGTACATCAAAAGTAGAAGTTGATGGCCTACTTCGCAGCTCCCGAAAGTCTCCTACCAACTGATCAACTAAATTCTTGACAAATTTCAAATGAGTTAGTGGTTTTTCATTATTTTTCAATTTTATATTCTTGTAGAGGATGTATGCATTGATTGAGCAAATTTCCATTCCCCAGAAAAAAAGTTTTCTCCACCATTTTAATGACTTCCTGAGAAAACAATATGTGGAAGCATGCTGGTCGGCACGGTCTACTCCACCCATAGATTTGGTGTAGTTTCGTACTACATTTGGTTTTTCTGTAACTAATTGAACACCTCCCTTCCCTGTTCTGGAAACAGACGACATGCCAGCAGAATCACCAGTACTCAGCATTGTAATTATTCTTTTATCCTTCCATGCCAAAAGCATTGTTTTTCTTTTTCTTACAGCCACAGTATTGACGACTTTCAAACGCTTATAGATAGAATTAATGAAGCCGGTGTGAGGCTGGGGCTGAACATGAACGTGAGTAAAACTAAGTTCACGGTGTTTGGCTGACAGGATCACGCAGGAGCACGTCTTACATTGAACGGTGCTGATATAGAGAGAGTGAAAAAATTTAAATACCTCGGAAGTATCCTAGTGGAAGACCTCGACCCGGAAACCGAAGTCAAGTGCAGAATTGAATTATCTCGTGCGGCTTTTAATAAAATGAGAAGCGTATTCTGCGATGATAATCTAAACTTGAAACTTCGACAACGGTTAGTCAAATGCTACGTTTGGTCAGTGTTATTACATGGAGTGGAATCATGGACCCTCAAAGTTAGTAGTATGAACCGATTGGAAGCATTCGAAATGTGGATGGACCGGAGAATGCTACGGATACCCTGGACGCATATGGTCAACAACACAAGGGTTATTCATAGAGCCAAAGTTGATAGAGAGTTGCTGACTAATATTAAAATCCGAAAGGTGTCCTTCTTGGGTCATGTACTTAGAGAAGCAAAGTACAAATTACTGCACCTGATCATCTAAGGCAAAATAGAAGGCCGAAGAGGTGTTGGCAGGAGGAAACGCATATGGTCAACAACACAAGGGTTATTCATAGAGCCAAAGTTGATAGAGAGTTGCTGACTAATATTAAAATCCGAAAGGTGTCCTTCTTGGGTCATGTACTTAGAGAAGCAAAGTACAAATTACTGCACCTGATCATCTAAGGCAAAATAGAAGGCCGAAGAGGTGTTGGCAGGAGGAAAATCTCCTGGCTTCGCAATATACGTGATTGGACTGGCATAAGGGGCGTTGGAGATCTTTTTCGGGCTGCCGGGGACAAAGATGTCTACTCTCAAGTGATATTCAACGTTGGGGGGACCTGACGTGACACTGGGAAGAAGAAGATTTGTTTTGGATCACTCGCATTTGCACTTTTACTGTTAAAATTATGTTTAGAATAATTATTTAAAAGGAACATGCCATGTTTTTTTTCCTTAAGTAAATTGACGTACACACGTAAAAAGGGTGGATAACTCCTGACCACTTAAAAATGGAATGGTGACTAAGAATCCACGTCCTAGGAAAGGCCTACCAGATAATTAACAGGTCATAGCTTACCAAGGTCTACAATATGAAGAAGATGAATATTGATAATTCTGATTATAGTATGTACAAATATTTGATAATTTGAACATATGAACGTAGCATGTAAAAACATTTGATAAATTGAACGTAGTATGTAAAAAAGCATTTGATAATTGAACGTGTGAGGGTTTAAAAAATCTTTAATCTTTATAATTATGTACTCAAATATTGTATAAATTAGCGCTGAAAGCAAATAAATGTCAAATATAAATAAATTCATCGAAATGAGCTCCTAATACTCTTGATTGTGACATAAAAGAGATTATAAGTCTCGACATCAAAGGTAAAATAGCTTATATTTTACTTTTCTGCCCGTCTCCTCTCCTAGAAACTGTGATTGATTCTATATAAATTATTTTGTCGGAATGTGAAATACGATCTGATTTTATTAAATTTCCTTTGAACTTGAAATTAATATCGTTCAAAATGGAAACATTTTCAATGTTACGGTACATTCATTTTACTTTCATGCAAAAAAACTTTTTATTGAACATTTCACTTTAAAATTTTGGTGCTTTTAGTATAATTGCTAATTGTAAATTACTTTGTCACTTTTTTATTTTTGAATCTGTGCTGACGACGGCTGAATTAACAAATATTGTTCAATATAAGTAACAAAAAATCTTTAACTAGGGTTCAACTAATCGGGATTAAAAGAATACTCAATATATTTATTGTTTATTGTAACTTAAATATCTAAAGAAATAGCCTACCGCAAGGGAGTGAGCTTGCTCACACACTACACAACATCTATACCGTAAGGAAGTGAGCTTGCTCACACACTACACAACATCTATACCGCAAGCGAGTGAGCTTGCTCACACACTACACAACATCTATACCGCAAGCGAGTGAGCTTGCTCACACACTACACAAGATCTATACAAATATCTGACCATGGCTCCCCAACATGAAACAATATATGCGAGTATATGCGAATGATACTGGCAATGCGGCGCAGGGCAAGAGTTTTGAAGATATCGAATTCACGGAAGCTTTGTATAAAACGACTTCATATTATAAGAAATATCAGCTGAAACCGAACCGAGCAAAAATCATAGTTTGCACATATCTCCGCAATCGCCATGCAAAGCAAAAACTCAACATTGTGTCGAAAGTTCAGTTGAAACATTGCGAGGCCTCTCGATACTTGGGAGTGTTGTTAGACCATACCCTATATTTCGGTCAATACTGCATCGGTACAAAAAATAAAGTCAGTATTAAAAATATTATAATATCCTTCGGAAACTCGCTGGGACGTCATGGATAACACAACCACATGCATTAAGAGTATCCGCTCTTGTACCTTGCTGGTCAGCAGCGGAATATGTACTTCTATTTTGGAGTGACTCCTCACATGCTAAACAGGTTGACGTCACCATTAATAAAATCGGGAGGATAATCACAGGATGCTTAAAAGCATCACCAGTGGAGAAAATATACAAATTAATTTGTATCACCCTACATGAGATCCGCAGAAGTATTGCAGTTAACGTAGAATGAACAAAACAATCTTGGACTCAAGGCATCTGTTATATGGTCGCTAGCAAGCAACGTGGAGATTGAAATCCAAGAACAGTTTCATGAAGAGAGCGCAAAAACTGACAATTCCTCCGGATAAAGCGCGTTTTCTGAAGTGGAAAGAAAAGAAAAACATCTGACGACTAAAGAGAGCTCTCGGAATAGATGCCACCAAGAAACTAACTACTTTGGCCTACTTGAAGATCACTGAGTAGATTTTGAGTAAGGTTGGCTAGCTGCGAGGTGAACATTTAGAGATGGGGTTTCTTGAACATACAAACTTGCCCAGTGGTATCCATAAGGAATTTAAAGGTCTAAGACACACTGCGTGAATGCTATACATAGAATGTGAAGTTGAAAGTAGGAGCGAACGGCAATGAACAGATGATTTAGAAAAATTATAACTCAAAAACGAGGATGGCGAAACGGTTACTGTCAATGGCGAACGCTATCGCAACATGCTGACAAACATTTTTTGACCCCAATTCGAGGATATGGATCTCGAGAATATGTTCTTTCCGCAAGACGACGCTATGTACCATACTCGTACAGCAAGCGAAACAGTGGCTTTATTGCAGAAAAAAAATCCTGGCCGTGTCATCAAATGCGCGGCGAGATCGTGCGA
This sequence comes from Odontocerum albicorne, assembly GCA_949825065.1. NCBI lineage: Eukaryota > Metazoa > Arthropoda > Insecta > Trichoptera > Odontoceridae > Odontocerum > Odontocerum albicorne. Next base: position 19,745,461 of record OX463851.1, on the reverse strand, counting down.
TCTAACAGTTCTAGATTTTTTATTTGGGGTTTTGTAAATGGCAAAGTCTACACGAACATTCCGTAGTTGATTGGTAATTCGAGAACAATATTGGTCTAGTTATGGATAACATTAAGTCGCAATTGTGTGAAAATGTAATTAAACCCAACTGAGAGGGACATTTGATAGATTTTTTTTTTCAAAAACAAAATGCTTAAGTTCAATACTAAACAACCTATACAATATATTTTTGTAATGTCTATATCCATATCATATTTAATATAATGAAGTGTAAACTACAGACTTACTTCGCAGAACGCAATTCGCGTTCCTTGTGCAAATATGATACGGAGATTTCTTTGTTTCCTCCCCTTTTATGTCCCGCATCTTTTCATGTCTTCACTTTATCACTTAGTGGAATATCTTCAAACTCATATTTAGCAGAAATTAATATACGAGTATATTACCTATATACGTTTTTTTTATTATTGTTGCGAAATTTCTCTCAAAGATTTTTTAAATGTATTTATTTATCGCTGTTTGTTAGTAATATAAGTGCTTATACTCGTAACAATGCTTTTGCTTGAAAGATGCTCGGCATAGTATGCCACATTGAGTATAAGTGGTTTTTTTTATTGAAAAGTATTTCCTAGTTTTTCACTCCACATTTCCAATACTCATATGCTTTTTTACCTCCGATATTTTTTCCAACAAATTCGATTTTCCCTGCTTGGTCTGATCCGAGGTCAACGAACTCAGATATCTTTCCTTCTCTTTATTATTATTTGGTGGAATATTTTACGACTGAGAAAAAGTATATATTGGTAATTCACCTCCCTGATATTCTCTAATGAAGACAACCTGAATATTTTATAAGAGAAAAATTGTTACTTAAAATATTTTAGGTACATATTTAATTATGCTTGGGAGAAATAGGAATGTTCTGAAGCATATTAAGAAAAAAATTATACGTATTTATTTTTATGAAATATTATATCATATATACTCGTATATAAGAGTACATACCATATACAATACATAATAATACAAGGCGATTAACCCGTGCCACGTGTAATTTGAGAGTATTTTTATAACGTTTCTGAATTGTTATAAAACTGTTATGTTATAAAACGGTTCTTGTTTACAAAATATTCTGCCAACTTGGCAACATCGTTGGTCGTCCTCCTACGTGGAAAGACATACATTATTATTTTTTCTTGCATCTGATAGCGCCTCGGCTCTCGGTGGGTGTACTCAAACTATTGAACTACCAAATTTCTCTCTGGCCATGCGAGCTTTAAAAGCAAACTCTTTAGCTTCAATCTGGTCCCGTCGTACTCTTGCAATTTTCGCAGGCATCTAGATCAATCCGCAGAGCACATTCCGTGGTATTGCGATGATAATCGAGTCAATACTTTCCGAATGGAACTCAACTCAACCTTACATCAGTTCATTTTCTGTCTGATTAGCTGGCTGGCTATTTCGATGTAAGGGCGTCAAAGAATAGTTTTGCTGCATTCGAAATTTTCTATGAAAGTACTGGCAATTTGCTTAACTGTTTGAACTACACAGGCTTTAAGCCACTTAGTCAGTATATTTACTGCGTTGCGAGACATTTTCTTTATTCCGTGATGTCGGGCCTTAAGTACATCGTCACTACCATTATTGTCAAACTCAGGTGTGTCGCCACCGGGGAAGGAATCCCTTTGGGCTCCTTCTTCGTTATTACGTGACGTCGCGCTCATAAAAAAATAAAAAAGATTTCGATCTTCTAGTGTAGATCGCGCTGGATGGGAAATTACTTTGTCCCCCATAACAGCGTGGTGGTTGGATCGAACTGAATTGTATGTTATATAAAATATTCACAGAGATAAGCTACTAATTCCTAAAAACACATTTTATATCAATTTTTCAAATAAAATACCACATTTAGCACAGCAATACCGACTGACACATTATATGAGGTGGATAAAAATAAATTATTATTTTTTTAATTGAATTATTTTATTTACAAAAGTGAATAAAAATTACGCGACACCTGTTATTACAAATCGGAACTATTTAAATTATTGTCGATAATGATGTGCAGTTTGGGCGACATCTCGTTTTAGATTTTACATCTTTTTTCATTTCCCACGAACTTCAGAACGTTCTGAATAGATCTGAGTAGTCATTATAATTATATAGTTTATTCCCTCATCGTGGTCTTCACCATTTCATCTAAATATCTCACCGATTTCTAAGTCATCTTCCCATTTTTTTCTGACAAGTCATTAAACATCTTATCGGTTGGTTGAAATACACATCGCCGCATTGCAGTAAGCGAACTGGGTTGTACTACGTTCGACATAAATTTAAAATTCAATAATAACGAAAATGTCGTTTAAGAAGTTACCAGTGGTTTTGGTGACTGCTATTGCTTATGTAAAGGTTTTATGATATTTTGCCGACTCTCAAAATAGGTCTACATAAAATTACTATAGTTTTACAAATGACCGTAAATGATAACCCGGTATATAAGCGCTATTCGCTACATAAAATAAGTCCACGGGCTATAGGCACATATCCTTCGTTATTTCGTCATTGGTACATGTCAGGCACTGCTCTAACTGCCAGACGTGATTTTTTCTTCTCTGTTAGAATTTTTAAAGTAAATTCTGATTTATTTAATTATTAGCTATTTGGATATTCCTGAAGATATGCACAATATTCTAATATATTTCTAGCCTATTTCTTGATTTGTTCTAGTAAATAATAGATCTTATAAAAAATCATGATTATACGAGTATATGAATACTACTCTACACCTTAAGTCGAATGTGTTATTGTCACATATTAGAAGATCTACAGAGGTTTCTTTTCAGTCTGTCATCCTTTGGTAAGTTTTCGGCGGTTTTCTTACCAAATTTGTTTTTCTAAACATGTGCAGATGCGGGGAAGTTTGTAATATATTGGCCGCAACCATCACCTTATTATCCTTACACTCAATATATATTTTTTGTTTTATTTTTAATTAGTCCTTAATAGTGGGATCGAATCCAGAGTTAGAGCGCCCTTGAGGAAAGTGCTATAAATTGTCAATTTATTATTATTAATATCATGAGATTATTTTATGCTTTGAATAGTATTGTATGAGATATTGCTAGAACTCCAACCTTTAAGTTAACTTGTTACGAGTATCTGCTGCTTTTTACAAGGACTGCTTTTTTTACTGTCAGTTCTTTTACGAACTGGAATGACAGGTGTCACGAAACAGTGCAAAAGTCGTTGAATCAGTATCAAACCAAACTTGACACGAGAATAGCTACTATATGTGAATGAACTCAACATTTACCAATTCAACAAAATAAACCTTAAATTATGTAAAGAAAAGTATGGGACCAAGGGAATAATATTTAAAAAAAAGGAAATGTTAACATGACAACAACACCCGAAGATGTTTATAAAACGCTATTTCGTTACGTTAACAATACCCAAGCATGCTCAGACAGTAATTAAATGGTCAGGTAGGCCTTCAAGTAAAACCAATTCAGGACATCTAGGTGCTGTAGTGAACACAGTTACCACGCGGACATAAAAATGACGTTGACATAGAAAACCAAAGATAAGTTTAGATAAGAAGAAAATTATGATCTCACAGTCTAAGCGTTTGACTAGGCAAAAGCCGCGGCCGCTAAACCAAAGAGAGCTCCATATAAGAAGAAAACGATAATCTCACAGACTAAGCGATAGGCTAGGGGAAAACTGCGACCGCTAAACTGAAGAGAACTTCAGATAAGAAGAACACGATGGTCTCACAGGTTAAGCGATTGACTAGGCAAAAGCTGCGGCCGCTAAACCGAAGGGAATTCAAGGTAAATAGAAAACGACGATTTCACGGACTAACACAAACGATACACCAGTAAACCGAGGAGTAGTACTTCAGGTCAGAAGAAAACGGCGATCTCACAGTTTAAGGTAAGCGATTGTATAGGCAAAAGCTGCGGCCGCTAGATCGAAGAGAACTCCAGATAAGAAGGAAACGATGATTTCACAGGCTAAGGCAAACGATCGGCTAGGCAAAAGCCGCGGCCGCTAAACCGAAGGAATTACGACACGGGCCGGGGCCGAGTGAAACAGTAAATTAGCTATAATACACCTGTACTGCGACATTAGGGTTTATTACCCTGAAGCGACGTCTCACTTAATGGCTTATTAGCATGAAAGGCTTTACAACAAAGAGGAAACCATATCTTGGAGGGTTTAATGTCGTCCCTGCGGCACCGAGAGAAATAATTATGTAACAACTTACACACGATCCACCTTTATAAATTATACTCGAAATAACTTTGGAGCATTTGTTGAGGTGGCAAAGGGCGAATATTAGAGCGTAATGAAGATCGATGTCGGAACTCTTGTGGGGATCCTTCGCAGATTGGGGGAAAGGGTGCTGCGCTGCGCTGGTTCTTGGATTTGTGCGCTGTATGTAATATTACAGTTTCCTTAAATGGTTGACTTTAGTCAGTGCGTTTATGATTATCACGAAGTATTAACACTAGCAAACAGCAATATAGTTAATAGCCGTGGTTTAATAGTAAATTGTCGTGTGTTAATATTAGATAGTATTGTCTAATATAGTAGATAGTACTATGTAGTGTTATATTAATGACAGAATATGGTAGTATGAAGTGATACAGCATTCATTATAGTAGATAATAGTGTGTAGTGAAGTAGGTGGTAATGTGTTAATACATATACATACACGCCGTTTCCCTGTCGTGGTAGGCAAAGCGCCGGACTTTCCTACCGCGACACGCATTCGTTTTTTCTACGTCCATACACCATATCATGTAACTCCTACGATTTATCTGACTTTATACATTTCCTTCTTTCCAAATATCATTCACTTGATTTAACATATTTTCCTTGGTCTTCCTCAAATTTGCACAATATATTTGTTTTGTTATTTTTTCTTCATTTGTTCGTTCTACATGTCCAAACCATTTCAAAGTAATCTTAGTTGTGTACTTTACGATTTTTTCGCTAAGTGACAATATTTTCCAGCCAACTAGAAATATATTAAAGAAGGCGTGAAATGAAACCGCGCGTTAAGTGAAAACCACGTTGGAACATTTTTTTATGAAATTTGGTATCAACGGAAGTCGAACCACCTGGGTTGGAAGACAGGCCTTTTTACCAGTTAGACCACGGAGGTCGGCGGAGTTTATGCACTAGTACACTTACACTTTTCGTACATAGTACACTTTTCGTTTCTAAGATGTTTCTTCGTTTCTCACTTCATCTTTTATTTGTGTTTTGGACATATTAAAAAGCGTGACTAGAAGACAATACAGTCTTCGGCTCCAGTAATCGACCCTTCGGGTCTTAAACCATTGGAGTAGTTACAAAACTTGCGGTTGAACACTGCACGTTTTGGCATCAGTACCATATTCGAAGAGGCAACGCCACTCGCACATCCTTGTGATTTCTGAGCCCTGGTATTTCACATACTTGTATTATATGTATGGGAGTTGGTATGCGTGTACTTAACATACTTCTTCGTGATATTTTTTTTGTGTCTGAGTCATGTTATTATTTATACTTTTATTATGACGTTTATTTTGTATTCATGCGAACTAAAAAATTCTACAATAATTTGAATTATGTTATTGTATCTGTTTTTAATAGTTGATGAAATGTCATTTGAAAATAGAACTTTTCCACTTATACTATATATTGTTAATTTTTTTAAGTTTAATTAATTGAAGCTTTATTTAAATTATCTAAAATTGTTTATTTCCAAAAAAATAGTCAACTCTTATAATAGCATTTTTGGCTTTGATGTGGTGGCACAATTGATTCTACTGTAGGTGGATTGCGTATTGAAAAAATACCGAACATTGAACTTAATAAATAAATAAAAGTGTCTCTCGGAGACTGTCACGAACCTTTTTAAACTAGCGTGTAGCGTCGCGCTCTCGCGAGTATATAAAATGGATTGTAATAAAAATTCGCGAGTGATTTCAATATTAATTTCTATTGTATGCTTTTCGCTCTCATCCCTAAAAAGCGTAATGTAATAAAATTCAATTTGGGCGTGTATAACGAATCCGCCTCCGCCGAGCGAATATCCTCTGTAGCCTGTAGCCGGCACCCCGTACTTCTGGGCTCTGTATAGCGGGCCGGGCGCGCAACGTGCAGCGCCGCTTGACCAGGGGTAGAGAAAATATTAAAATTATTCTCAATTTTATATTATTCGCATTACTTGAATTTTCAATGAAATTCTGATAGAATTTATAGATGAATCAGAGAGCACAATGTTATTTATCTAAAAAAAATCATCATTTTATGAATGGAGAGCACTACCCTTATTTTGATGAACATTATTTTCCTAAATTTGGAAAACTACTGAATAATTTCTTTTAAAATCACGGTGGCACTTTAAAAAAAATCTTTTTTTAAATAACAAAAAAGAGAGAGCAAGTATAATTCATTGTCTTATACCCTAATAAACCTTATCAGTATCGTAAATTCACTCCAAGTGCATTCTTTTTTTAATCCATCCAAAGAACTTCGAAGTACAATGGCGATGGGTGTTTTGAGTACACTGAAAAAATTGGAACGTCTATAGGCGTTTTCAGCATAGTATGAGAGCTGAAACATACGTGTCCTCGGTGAAAATGCAACTGCGATGTAATTACGGCTTTCCTTCTACAGACCTTCATCCGAGCAGCTAATGGGGCACAATGGTAAAATCATCAGGTGTGACATTGAATGTCGTCACACATGTATAGTGGTGGGTGTTCTGCGCCAGTCATGCATTTTAGGAAATTCTCTTTTGATCTACCCACGTGGTTAGACCATTAAAAAACCTCTATAAAGCTCATGATATATGATAAAAACTGGTAGAGGCTGACGGCTGTGTCCATGTCCGTAAGTTTTTAGTTCTAGCTCTCCGGGAATTGGCACGAATCGGAATGGCTTTCAAGGGGTTGTTAGAATTAATTAAATGCTGGAGGCATTATACAAGTCTAGGCTGTGTTAATATTAGGCCGTACGTAAGATTATTGGGATTATTTAGTTGTTCGTATTTGTTCGTACATTTTACGGGATTATTTAGTTGTTCGTATTTGTTCGTACAGTTCGTATTTGTTCGCACGGTTTAGCGGCCGCAGCTTTTGCCTAGTCAATCGCTTAACCTGTGAGACCATCGTGTTCTTCTTATCTGAAGTTCTCTTCAGTTTAGCGGTCGCAGTTTTCCCCTAGCCTATCGCTTAGTCTGTGAGATTATCGTTTTCTTCTTATATGGAGCTCTCTTTGGTTTAGCGGCCGCGGCTTTTGCCTAGTCAAACGCTTAGACTGTGAGATCATAATTTTCTTCTTATCTAAACTTATCTTTGGTTTTCTATGTCAACGTCATTTTTATGTCCGCGTGGTAACTGTGTTCACTACAGCACCTAGATGTCCTGAATTGGTTTTACTTGAAGGCCTACCTGACCATTTAATTACTGTCTGAGCATGCTTGGGTATTGTTAACGTAACGAAATAGCGTTTTATAAACATCTTCGGGTGTTGTTGTCATGTTAACATTTCCTTTTTTTTAAATATTATTCCCTTGGTCCCATACTTTTCTTTACATAATTTAAGGTTTATTTTGTTGAATTGGTAAATGTTGAGTTCATTCACATATAGTAGCTATTCTCGTGTCAAGTTTGGTTTGATACTGATTCAACGACTTTTGCACTGTTTCGTGACACCTGTCATTCCAGTTCGTAAAAGAACTGACAGTAAAAAAAGCAGTCCTTGTAAAAAGCAGCAGATACTCGTAACAAGTTAACTTAAAGGTTGGAGTTCTAGCAATATCTCATACAATACTATTCAAAGCATAAAATAATCTCATGATATTAATAATAATAAATTGACAATTTATAGCACTTTCCTCAAGGGCGCTCTAACTCTGGATTCGATCCCACTATTAAGGACTAATTAAAAATAAAACAAAAAATATATATTGAGTGTAAGGATAATAAGGTGATGGTTGCGGCCAATATATTACAAACTTCCCCGCATCTGCACATGTTTAGAAAAACAAATTTGGTAAGAAAACCGCCGAAAACTTACCAAAGGATGACAGACTGAAAAGAAACCTCTGTAGATCTTCTAATATGTGACAATAACACATTCGACTTAAGGTGTAGAGTAGTATTCATATACTCGTATAATCATGATTTTTTATAAGATCTATTATTTACTAGAACAAATCAAGAAATAGGCTAGAAATATATTAGAATATTGTGCATATCTTCAGGAATATCCAAATAGCTAATAATTAAATAAATCAGAATTTACTTTAAAAATTCTAACAGAGAAGAAAAAATCACGTCTGGCAGTTAGAGCAGTGCCTGACATGTACCAATGACGAAATAACGAAGGATATGTGCCTATAGCCCGTGGACTTATTTTATGTAGCGAATAGCGCTTATATACCGGGTTATCATTTACGGTCATTTGTAAAACTATAGAAATTTTATGTAGACCTATTTTGAGAGTCGGCAAAATATCATAAAACCTTTACATAAGCAATAGCAGTCACCAAAACCACTGGTAACTTCTTAAACGACATTTTCGTTATTATTGAATTTTAAATTTATGTCGAACGTAGTACAACCCAGTTTGCTTACTGCAATGCGGCGATGTGTATTTCAACCAACCGATAAGATGTTTAATGACTTGTCAGAAAAAAATGGGAAGATGACTTAGAAATCGGTGAGATATTTAGATGAAATGGTGAAGACCACGATGAGGGAATAAACTATATAATTATAATGACTACTCAGATCTATTCAGAACGTTCTGAAGTTCGTGGGAAATGAAAAAAGTTGTTGTTACCCCTGCGTTGTTTGTTTCATTTCATTACAGCAAATATATAAATCAAAGTCAATGTGATCAAAATGTATAAGCCAAAGTCACTAAAACATATAAACTCGAACTTGAAACTATCAAAATATGATAGTCCACAACAGTATTTAAGTACCAACCTTGATGTATGTGAGTGTAACGTAGACCTGGAATAATACTGAAAAGAGCCAAATAAATCCTGTAGAAATGCGTGCACTAAGAAAAATACATGGGACGGCAATGTCTGACAGAATACGGAATGAATTGATTAGGAATGAACGTGGAATGGGGCTAATGTATTATGTAAGATGATAAAGAGCGCTCTGAGATGGTTTCGGTATGTGGAACGAATGAATGAAGAAAGATAAACAAAATAAATATACAGCGCAGTTGTGAGCGAAAAATTCTGAGGAAAAAAGAAAAAGGCGAAATATGTTTTATGAAATAGGAAAATCTAGCTTTCTGTTCTCTCGATCTATCCCAGTAGAAAACGGCGTGATAATATGGCATGTACTCGTATGTCGATAAAATTGAAAATTTTATGGAACGAGTTTTTAGGGGATATTTATGGTAAAGTGTTTTTAGTATAATTTATTGAAATAATTTAAATGAAAAATCTTATTTAAATGTCGACAAATGCACCGGTGCTTGCAAACGCCTGTCTGTGAACAAAAAGCCTCCGGGCCCGAGGCGCGGACCGGCCTGGGGGCGTGGGGCGGTTATTGCGAACCGGGCATAATCCCGTTTCCCGACGCTGCGCTCGGCCAATTGGAGTTTTCATTTCCTGCCCGCGCCCAGATTTCACCCCGCTAACGGACAGTTTCAGCAACTATCGAAATACACAAAATTATAATCTAAACGACAATATTAATATTATGACTTTTTATTCAATATGTTGTTAATTTACTTATACCATTTTATTATTAAACGTACAATTATGGGTATATTTTTTGTCAAATTATTCAGTGGTCTTATTAAAATTAGTATAAAATATTAAATGTTTTATTGTTATCCAATAAAAAAACTTTGATATAAATATATATGACGTTCTCTTAGTAGGTACTTTACATAGTCACGTTAGTGAATGGCTGATGCGAATGTAGGACGTTTGATCAATTGTTGGACATGATTTTTATGTGGTTGTTTAGCATTATGAAGCGATTGGAATTATGTATGTGATACCTTGTGATTTAAGTTTTGTAAAGTTATGAATGCAGAGTATGAATGTTTTATTTGAGTGTTTTAGTATTTATGACAAACATACAAAATTTGGGATTAAGGAATGAGACCACTTCTTTACAGGTCTTATGTGGTTCGCTCATGTCCAAAATTGTGTTTTAGCGTTGTTATTTACTTGTACTCTACGGTTCTTTTTTCTTCATGAAAACGATGTAAATGTTTTATTATGGATACTAAACAAAATACGAGTAGAATGAAGTTATAACAAGAACTCACATTTGAGAAATGCAATTTTAAGAAATTAGGATGAAAAGTCGAATTTTCGATTTGGGCCCGCCAGTTCTTAGACCTGCACACCTCTGCACGCCGCGGTACCACAAAATGTATGTGGGATGCTCTACGTGTGGGAAATCTATGAGCCAATTCTACGTTACTTGTGCTGAAATCCACTTTTCTCTCCGTACCTATGCGCGGATGGCCTATTCAGTCCGAGTACCTTTTCCTTGACAGAAATTTGATAGTCGTGTTTGTGTACACTATAAAGCTCAAGATATTTTCTAATGTGTCCAGTTATTTTTTTACCACTTACCGAAATATTTATATTGATTTTTGTTTCGAAAAATAAAATTATTCACTAAATAATACGTTTCATGATAGCAATGTAGTCTGTAAATATATATTCTATTATTACACACCTATATTAAAACAATGAAAAAGAAACATTTGAAATATATAAGCTATCAAAAGATTGAGCTCATCTCACCCCCCCCCCCCCCTCACCCCCCCCCCAACAATAGCCCAGCCGTGAGAACACCAGATGTTTTTTCAGGCCACACCTTTTTACACGTAAACGATAATAAATAAGGAGTTGATGCAATTAATATGTTCAAACATTGTTAAAAATATTATGCACACACTCACAAATACATATAAACACCCAGATTATATGTATTTGTGAGTGTGTGCATAATATTTTAAAGAGTCCAAATGTGACCCAACAGAGAAATAAACTAGAAGACGTTAGAATAATATACACAAAGAAGCAGTAAAAAAAGAAAGAGTGGAGAACGGAGCGATCTTAAATTTGGAAATTACTCTAAGGGTGTTTTTAGGGCATTCCGAAAAGATCACGCATCCTCCTGTTTCTTCAAGGGCGAAGGTTTCTCATCACAACATTTATGGCCGCGTTAGAGAAAAATCTAAGTTGGAAGTAGCAGCAGATCTTCTCTATTCCTGGTACCATATCTCAATTTGTCGTCTGGTAGTTTTTGAGCTATGATGATTTTATGGGCATAGATACAAAAGTCATGTTTGTTGCATATGTGCTATTTTTAAATTACTTTAGGAAAACATTCCTTGTAGATTACGGTAATACCCTTGTAGATTACGGGAATACCCTTGTAGGGGTGTCGGTCACTAAGTGGTGCAATTGAAATATTTTATTGTAACGATACAATCGGTGTCTCTGTGAATATTCTCAGAAAAAAACTTAGTTTTTCAATAGACTGTTAAAAAATTAAGAAGTATGTCGATTAGTAAAAAAAACTAATATGTTTTCATTTCAGTACTGTTTTTGACCTATTTGTATGCTTGTCACACCGGTCCATAGATACCAAAAACAAAGTATTTTTAAACCAAAATAAAACTTCAGTTCAATTAGAACTCGCCACCACCCACGCTATTAAGGCGGACAAACTAATTCCCCATCCAGCGCGATCTACACTAGAAGGTCGAACTTTCCTTTATTTTTATGAGCGAGACGTCACTTAGTGTCGAAAAAGGAACTGCTCAAAGGGACTCTGGCCAAGTCACCCCTGAGTGTGAAATGAATAGTAGCGATGACGGACGTAAGGTCCGACGTCACGGGAAAAGGTAAATAAATGGCTTGCTACGAAGCCCAGCCCCAAGTTGCCAGTATAACATATTTAACAAAATAATATGTTTAACAAAAAATAATTTAGAAAATATGGTGATGTTAGGTAATATTTGGTTCTAAGAAAATATTCGGCCAATGCTGAAAATTTTAATTTTTCTGAAATGTTTTTACACTACAACATGGTATTATTATCAAGTATGAGAAGTAGAACATATTTGACTTGACAAGGATATTTATTTATTAGAATATTAAAGAAAACATTATCTATGGAGGGAAACATTTTGATCAAGAGATCCTGTTTTATACATATATTCGTACCATAATTCCGTTTCTCTGTCAGGGAATGCAGAAAGAACAGAGCGCCGGACTTTCCTGTCAAGGAACACATTCTTAGTCTCTTCCACATCCATACACGTATTCAACCATTTATCTGACTTTCTACATTACCTTCTTTTAAAAAAATCATTTGTCTGATCCAACCATACTTTCCTTGATATTCCTCTAACACGCCTTCTATTCACATTTGCACTATAAACTGTTTTGTTAGTCTTTCTTCATTCATTCGATCCACATGCCCAAAGATGTGAAATATGTTTGTTGAGGTTGATAAGTCGCGCTCTATCCTCTCTGCCTACCCCATCAGGGAACCGGCGTGATGGTATGTATGTGTAAAATTTTTAATATTTTTATACTATCTACTCGTACATACTCAAAGATTTCATTTTATCTACATTCTTAATATTAATACTATCTACATTTTTAATATTTTAATGCTATTATAGTATATTATTGCTTTCTGTTAATGGAAATAAGCTAAAAAATTTGGAATTACTCGTATATGACTTCTCTTATTTTATTACTATTTTCAGTTATCTTTTTTTTTTGGAATTTATTACACACAAGTAGTCTTCCTTTATATCTTTTCTGGAGGCAGCGATATTAACCAGTAATGATCGATGAGACTTACTAAAATATTTTTAGACCATTTGTTTTTGTCACTTTCACTTTACAGTAAATAATATGCTTAAAGTATATTTAAGTATTTTTTTAATGTAACGTTTTAATCTGTCACCCAGCAATTAGAACGAATCTGCGTAACTCTTGTCTAATTGGTTGGAAGGGATTGCTATATGGCAATAAATTGGGCATTTCTATACTTAACAATGTAATTTCTAAATAAATAAAAATGTAAGCCATCTTATGAAGTCCCAGAAGACAATCAAGATTATATTATACAAGGTTATAGTTCTTGTAGTATTCTATTTTTCTTTCGTTGTATACAGTACGACCCAGCGCGTTTATCGCCACATGGCAATCTCTTCCAACCAAAAAGATGCTAAACAAGCCTTTAGTGCAAACCAGACTAGAACCCTTTTTAAAAAAATACCAACGGGTATAAAACTCTGCAGAACAACTAGGTTTCAGAGGTTCAGGTTTGTGTTATTTGAGATTTAACATGTCCTTACTGCCTAACAGACTGAAGGAGACTATTTTAAAGATGGCGCATCAACAAAAACGACATTACTTATGGGTACCCCTAATATTTACATTCTTTATATGAATTTTAATACTATCTAACGTACAACTAAATATTCTAACACTATCTACATTTTAAATTTTTAATACATCTATTATATCCTGAAGATAATTAGAGCCTTCTCATCATCCAAACTTTCATATTTTTGTTAAACTTAAGACACTTTTATATAATATATTATGTAAAGACTTACAAAATGATAAATGCGTTTGTTTACCATGTGGATTTTTCCGAAGGGAATGTTCTTTGGAAGTTTCCATTCTCCTCACCGCGGTCGGTGAATCCTTTTGTTTTATGATCCAGGAAAATTCTCCTGATAAATCCCATAAAGCCGTATTTTGGAGTTTTCCAGCACTTCTTTTGTTTCCCCACAATATTAAAGAGGGTCTCCTTATCATTTGTGGACGTCACAACTTTGAAGCCTCTTGAGACTAATGAAGCATATTTTTACCCAACGAATCATTTTTGTTTTTTCGCCTGAACGAACGTAAAATACTTCTTACACGACGTTGCACAAAAATAATATATATTTTTTCTGTTTTAATTAAACGGATTCCAAATATTTGCCACACCTTTCAAAACAATGGCTAGGAACTGTGAAAAAAAATCTTACCATCGTGGTAAAATCACATTAGGAATATTTGAGTCATCATCACGATCATGCCATATTCGGGTAGGCAGACATAACTTATCTCCATTTCATTCTACCTTGCACACATATTTTGGTTCTGACATGTCTTTTTACTTCGTTATGCATACTATCCTATTTTAAAACTCTTCACTCGTCCTTCTTTCAGAATTTGATTAATTTGGTCGTGTCATGTTTTTCTATGTCTTCTAAAAAATCTTAACTACTTGTATAAATTTCTTTTGTATATCTTGCATGGGAAATAAGCCAGTAAAAATTATTGACTTTTCAACATACATTTTATAATATTTAGTGATTGAATTATATTTTGACCTTATTACACTGAGTGTTATTATTTTATCAAGTATTTTTTTTCTATAGTTGATGGAAGAGATGTTTTAACTACGCCTTTTTGAAGTTGAAATCTCTTTGGACTAGTTTCAATGCATTGAGGATCCACAAAATAGTTTATTATTTCACTCATGTCTAATTATTTTATAATTAATTATTAAGGTAATAGTCTCTGTTTTTTATTTAATGGAACTTCATATTGCTTTATTAACTAAACTTAATTATATTCCACTAACCGTATCGATTAACCATAGGGTGTTTGTCTTTTATATAAATTGATTTTTTTAAATTTCTATTTTATTTTGATAGGGTTAAAAGATAAAGATTACTTATAATTCATAGAAAACCTCACGATTGACGATTATTTTTAAGTACGTTTAGATATTTTCCAACCCACTGATTTTAATTCTTAGAATCAGAGGATTGTACATGAATATGCACGTATATAACAGTCAAATTTGAGAAAAATGAAATGCCAAATTCTAAGGAAATGAAAACGTTTTTTCCGGAACACCCACCAGTATGCGCATACGGTAAATTCCTATTAGGCTCCGGATATTATCAATTTTCGCTTAACCAATGGGATGGACCCACTCAAAATCTGCCATTCCTATACATGATTACACGTTTATCATGAAAGTACATAGATCTTATTTACTGGAATTACAAATAAACCTTTCAAATTTCAAAAATGTTAAAAAAAATGTTTTTATAGCAAATTGAAAAGAACATAATTTTTTTACTTGTTTATTGAAAAAAGTACGACGCTTATGTTGTACGAGGTATTTCGGGTTGTATTGCGTGGTTTGGCTTATGATATATATCAAGTACGAATATTTTATTTTATTTTCGAAAATTTAGACTTTTCGAAAATTTTGTAGTTTTCATCTTCAGGACTTGTTTATCAACGTCACCATAAGTAGATGTGTGTCAAATAGCGCTTGATGTATAGCGCAGTCTCTACCACACCGTTCCGGTTCGCGACCGTAACGAAGGTGCGTGGGTCCGCCTCACCACTTTCTAACACTTTGAAAGACATTATACAACTGATACAAAGAACAACAAAAGCTTCAAAACATAAAACTCTTACAAGTCCTTTACAAATCATAGCAACATTTACCAAACAAAAGATAAAATAATATTAGCACCTTAAGAAAATCGACACAATTTAGAACAAATACAGCGCGTGAAATCAATAATGTGGCTTGTTTCGACTCGGGCGTGTAGTGGTGTACCCAAGTTTCATCGCAGGTAACGATGCAACTCAAAATTACGTTCCCTTATTGTGCAAACCGCGCCAAGAGCCGCTCACAGACTTGCAAACGTACCAACTTTTGTTCTGCAGTTAAAAGACGTGGTACCCATTTAGCACACATAAATCCTTAGTCCTTTGTGAGTATGGATTGAGTGCTCCCATAACTTATTCCTATCTCAGAACAAATTTCGGTAACCGTCAAACGTTGGTCGCCTTCCAGAAGATCACGAATGGCGTTAATGTTCTGTTCGGTAATGCTCGTCCGTGGCCTACGATCGTCGACTACTCGTATTATAATTAATCCCTTACAATCGACGAAAATTTGAAATTAATGAAATAACAAAAAAAAACAAGGTTAATAACCAGTCTCCAAGTAAAGACCTAAGATTAAGAAAATGTCGGCGATGCATCCTATTAAACTTCAAACATACATTAAAATATCTACCAAAACTAAACAGGGAATCGCCTAATTATACATTCTCACGATTCATAAATTACAACGAATAAAAATAGTATAGAATTATATTAATGTACAAATCGATTTATATACGAGGACATATGTTTGTTCTCATCGTTAGACAATAATGAAACTTTGAAGAATATTAATTTCTGGAACAGGGAATGTTATTTTTCCAAAGCCTTAATTAATGCATTTCAATAAAAACAGAATCAGTACTTAAATTTGAAGTTGATACTCATATAAATATGTTACCGTCTGCAGTTGATATATTTTCATATTTTTATCAAAAAGTTCCATATATTGAAACAAATCAGCCGGTGTTATACCAAACTAGGCTCACTTTTGAATTTCAAACTGAGGAATTCAATGTTTTCCATAAAATTGTATTTGGGTTTTTCGTGAATTATTTTCATATTTATTTAATGACTCCTTATTGTATTGGCAAACAATTGAATCTATACAGCTGCTATGGGAAAACATTGATTTTTCAGTGTGACGCCCGATAGTTAGCAAAGTCTGACAATAATAATCACAAAAAAAACAAAATTCAAAATGTTTTTTTTCTATATCTATCTTCTTCCATTTTATCTTCGGTCCAAAGCTTTCTCGCTTTGCATTAATTTCAGATATATATTTATTGATTTTATTATGTCTTTCTTTACTCGACACTCAATGTATACAAATGCTTAATAATACCATAGCGAACAATATTATGTTTCCATGCATACTTTTTTCATTTAATCAGCCCGTTAGAATTATAAACAAAATAATTCCTCGCCCCGTTCTCTCTCATTTAATTAAAATTCAAAACAAATATTAATTGCGCTGTATTTCGTGATGCTCACATCAGTGTTTGACAATTTATTTTTGTTTTCGCCCATTTCTTCCGACGAATCTCCCATTTCCGTCCGGGACAGTTCGGTTTTCATATTCCTGTGATTCATTTCCTCTTTATATTCGGACAAACATACGAGCAATGTCGTCCCGGCTCAGAAGGGCAAAGGGGAACCAATTATTTTTCGTAATTAAATATCGTATTTCATTCGGTCCGATTCAATTTGATATGCAATATCTATGATCTATGATTGACTGAAAAATCTTTCTTGATGTAATAATTTATTTCATTCCAATTATTTTTTTTTGGCTATAATTATTTTTAATATCGTTCCAAGTCTTGAAATATTTTGCTTTAATAGTTTGCTTGACACTTCTATAAAGGTTGTTGACTTTTTCTTTACTTCGTTTGGTTTTTGTGTTTCCGCGATAAAACTAAGATACGAGTATTGAGTGCATATAACAAAAAGTTGCAATTAATTGTGTCCATTTGATGTTAACAGAAAATTTTATGATGCGAGAAGCACACCATAAAGTGACCTGAAATTGTGCATTGATTTTTCGTATTTCATTACTACTAATGCCTCAAAAAAAGATTACCTTATTTCAGTTAGTCAAAAAAAATTACCTCATTAGTCGGTATGTACTCGTGTGATGAATTTTGTGGAAATTATTAAAATTATTAAATAATTGAGTTTCAAAATGTTTCAGTTTAAAAGTGGCGTCTATTACCGTCGATTGTGGAATCACAGTCGATGGTAATACGAGGGTTGCTACTTAAGTTTTTAGACTAACAAGTAAAAACAAATATTTATCATCGAAAATGGCTTTATTGTTTTTTTCAAAATACTCTCCATGAAGTTCAATACACTTTTGCATGCGTTTGAACCAATTTTCGAAGCACTTTTTCCATTCCGAATGAAGTAACTTCAAAACATGCGTTTTGAACGCTTCAACCGCTTCTTCAGGCGTCGAAAAACGTTGACCTCGCAATTTATTTTTAATTTTCGGGAATTAAAAAAAGTCATTGGGTGTCAAATCAAGGTTGTACGGCGGATGACCCATCAATTCGATGTTTTGAGTGCTCAAAAAGTCACTTGTTTGAGCCGATGTGTGAGAGCTCGCATTGTCGTGGTGGAGAATGATCCGTCTTCGGCGGTTGGGTTTCCTCATTTCTCCGAACACTTTTGGCAAACAAATGGTGGTGTACCATTTAGAATTGACCGTACGACGTTCCACTTAAGGCATTGTTGCGACATGACCATTTATACCGAAGAAACAAGCCACCATTTGTTCGAAATGATTCGTGCGCGAACAACTTTTGTTGGATTTGGCTCGTCTTGAAAGACCCATACAGTCGACTGTTGTTTAGTTTCTGGCTCATATGCATAGATCCATAATTCGTCGCCTGTCACGATCTTATAGACGTCTTTTGAAGTGCCGCGATCGATTTTTTTTCAAAATTTCTTTGGACCAATCGACACGAGCCTTTTTTTGAGCGATTGTCAAATTATGCGGTGTCCAACACGGACAAATGTTCACGCAATATTGAATGTATGCGAGCGGAACTAATGCCCAAACATGCCTCGATCTCACGATAAGTCACATGGCGATCTTGCGATATCAGTTCACGCACATCATCGATGTTTTCTGGCACAACAACCGATTTTGGACGACCTTGACGAAATTCGTCCTGGAGCGAACTACGACCACGATTGAATTCGGAAAACCAGCGAAACACAGTGGCCCGGGACGGTGCTTCATCACCAAAAGTCGAAGCGATTTGATCGGCACACTGTTGTTGAGTTAGTCCACGTCGAAAATCATAAAAAATCATCACACGAAAATGTTCACGATTTAAGTCCATTTTTGGCCGAGATGAATTTTTCAAGTCAATGTTAACAACACAAATAGCACTCGCGTGACAAAACTTTTTGAGCACGTATAACATTAAAAACGTCAAACTTTACGATGCTAATGTCAAATTTGACGTTTCTACACTGGTGTTGCCATATCTCAAAACTTAAGAAGCAACCCTCATAGACACCATAATACAAAAGCACGTATCCGAACGAATCATCTTAGTGGATTATACTGCGATGATTCGTTCTGATACGTACTTTAAGGAAGTACTCGTCAAACCATGTTTGAGACAAGGATCAAAAGAAAAAGGCTAGTACAAATGTAGACGTCCAAATAAATATCAGGTGGATTGATGGAGTAAAACATCTTCGGGAGCTGGTAGTCAGTCGATACCTACCACTCCGAGAGTACGCCGCAAATATTATATATATCAGCAAATATTATATAATCAGTTACTAAGCGCCAGAAAAACAATATACCAGCATATATTCAGATGCCCATAAAGTTAAGCAGCCTTCGAACGTTAACCAGTCCTGAATTGAATTCGTCAGAATCGAACCTGGGACTCTTGGGTACTCAGCAAGCTTGCTTAAAATTAGAACTGCTTTTAACACTTCAAATTGTTTAAACCTTAAGTTACATTTATTTATTTATTTAAAGATCGTTTATCAATTTTATAATCTGCTGTACAATATTTTTTTCTGAAAATATCTGGAAACATAAATTTCAAGTTAAATGCATTTTTATCATCTCAACTTAAATATATGTTTCAAAAGATCATACGTGTGGAAGGAAAATCCGTTGTTTGTCATTTAACCTTTCTAGAGGAAGTTTTTCCTTTATTTTTGACCAATTCTATATATAGACATATGGAAATATTTTATTAATACAAGTTTAGGAAATTTCTGTGACCTCTGTTATCCATACTCGTATAGAGGTACATATGTTTGTTTATATACAATTAATACAAGTTCTCTAAATTTATGTTTTATCGCGTTTTTCGACTGTATCCATCCTATGTTATGGTAATATTATTATTGAATTGCCTAGAGGCACCGGTTTATTTTTGTCAGTAGGAAATAATGTTTTTATGATATGTTTGAGTCCGGATCATGTTTTGAGTTTCATTATTTTGTTTAAATAAAAAATATTTTCTTTTCATTCTCAAAAAAATAAATAACATCACATCAAAACGCAAAACAGTTTTTTTCGATACTGCTCTGTAAGAATTAAATATTTTCCCATCTTTTGATTCAGTAATAAAATACTCCAATACAAGTAATTAAAGACGTTTATCAAAATTAACCATCCAAAACTGTGAAAACAGTTATTAACCCTTGCCGATCTGTGAACGGACAAGAGTGACCAAGACGTATATTTTATTTAATTTCTCGACATATACTGCTTGCAGGGTCTTCATACTTTATGTATTCCTCATCGAAACCTCTAAGATTTGAATGATGTCATTACCAAATAAAATCATTAATAAATATCTTCAGAAATGAATGATAATAAATCGAGAATTGACGAAATGTCAAAACACTCCGTATGACTCATTCTTTTTTCACAGTTAATATTTTACGAGTACATTCGTTCCAGGGATTGGTTACCAGTTTTATCAAACACCTGTGCGTTTAGAATAGAAACAAAAGTTATTTCGTGCCCCAATTGCGATAGACTTTCTCCACAGGATAAAATTTTGATTTTATGATATGTTTGTCCTATTTTCAAAGTGTTTATATTTTCCAAATGGTATATTTTATTGATTTGAATTTCGTGTTTGTTTTTATATTATTATTTTTGAATTTATATATTCATTTTATATTTTGTTAATATGTTAATTATTGTCTTAATTCGAATTATATTTTTATTGCCAAAAAATACACGCTATATTTTATTGTATAATTTTATGATTTTTTTTAAAAGGTTGGATACCTCTTTTCAGTCATGCGCATTCTGAACGTTGCGCAGACCGAACGACGCAGTGGGAAAATTATATTCCTATAGAAATGTCACCTATCTGTTTCAATTCTTATTTTATCATTTCTTACACTTATTTTATATTATTCGACATTTTATTACATAATAAAATGATGTTTATAGCTAATTACAAAAAAAAACTAATAGATTTTGCATAATTTTAATTTAAAATATACATGTTTACTGTACCCTCAGTGTCCAACACCGTTACTGGCGTATTTTTTAGCACAGTAAAGGAAGTGTTAAGGAAGTTGCTTTTCGCATAATTTTTGACACTTTTCCTCATCTTTTTATCGTCATTGTCATAATACTCGTACGTGTATATCTTATTATATGGGTATGTAATGTTATGAAGTTTTTTTGTCGTTTTATTTAGTTAATGTTTTAATTACTCTACCATCAACACCTGTTTCTGATTTTTTCTTGATGTACTCGTAATTTGTCATTGAGAACCCTTACTAGTGCTTTCAATTTTAATTCAAAAGTTTTATGGTAAAATCTCAATAATACCTTTGATTTTTGACTAAGTGGAATTAAAATTCACCGCCATTAAAAAATATAATTTTTCGTGTAGTAAGAGTTTATTTAAAAAAAAAAACCTATGGGGAAAATGTTAAATATAACGTATTAGCATGAATACGAGTACAGCGTGTTTCCTGTTTTTTCGGAAATTACCATATTTAATTTTTTCTAAGGAAATGTATTATTGATTCGTTGGTTTTACATTACTTGAGCGCCCTTAAGGAAAGTCTGCTCTCTAAACGGTGCTATTTAAATAATTATTTTATTTTTATTCTACATTCCTTGTCAAAATAACCAAAACATGAATTCAAATTGAAAGGCACATAAGCGCAAAATATCTAATGCGGGTTTATCAAAACAAGTAATAAATTGCATACTGATATATATTCTTTAGTTGTAAAGTTTCTATAACAAACAATTATTCAAGTAACTCCGACGTTTTCCACTATATGAAGCATTCAAAACAATTAGAGGGAGAGAAAAATCAATGCAAATCGCTCGCCAGTTATTGAAAATGGATAAACACTATAAATCAACGACTCAAAGATAAAACCCTTTATTGGTATTTTATTCAGGGCCCCGATGGTAGGCCGCTTCCGGCGCCGTTCCTGATTCTGATTCCTATTCCTACCCGTATTCCTGCCCATCCTTCAATTCGGGCCCGCGCTCAAATCGCTCCAAGCCCGCACTCTCGACGGTTATTCGCCATAAATCACAGTTGTACCTCATATTTGTATTGTGTATTGCCGTTTTGCATATTAAACGCCGAACGCACGAGGTGCGTATACTAATTTATTCAGCCAGCCGATGTGATTTAGTACTGCTTTTTGATTAAAGCCATCAAATTGTTAAGTAATTTGTTTTACGTTGTTGGTACGTATTGATGATATTGTCGAGTATTTTATATTCTCATTTGTTATTTTCCATTGTTAAATTTTATTCTTTAAAGACTATCTTGTTAAGAACGTTTCATGAAAGTACAGTTTTTTCTTTAAAAAATCAATGTATCTTCTTCTTTCTAAAAATATAAGTTGTTAGGCAGAAAAATACAATGATTTTAGAATGTTTGTTATTAATGTTATTGTACACTTGTTTGTTATTTTTTTATGTTGAAAATATGCCATGAGGTACACTCAAAATTCTACCTGAAAAATATATTCCAAATCTCATAACATAAGCAATAACTCTTTCAGAATTCAAAGGGTTACAATATAATATTTTTCATATTTAATTTACTAAATTTCATAATTATGTTGCCTTTTAAAATATGATACGATATACTGGATAATTAGTGTTAAGTAAATTTTTTTTTGCAACTTTGCTAATTTTCACTAGAATGACTCAACCTGCCTACACTTCAATGAATTCTACCTGCCTACACTTCAATGACTTCAACCTGCCTACACTTCAAAAGAAGTATTTCCCATGCTATGCCTATCTATTATACATTTCAGATGTAGAATTTCCATGCTATGTCTTCTTATAATGCAAATAAGTGTTTTCAATGCTATGCCTGCCTACACTCTTAAGGAAGTATTTTCTACGCTAAATCTGTCTACACTCTAGAGGGAGAATTTCCATGGTATGTCTTCCTATAAGCCAAAGGAAGTATTTTCCATGTTATGCCTGCTTATATTTCAGACGAAGTATGTTCCATGCTATATATCCAGATTCTCCAATAGCCCGATCTGTTCACTTCAACGAGGTGGTTTACAATATATACCAATAATTTCAGATAAACTAATAATAAAGAAATTTCAATAACATCCCCAATTCTCAGTTAGATGAAGCTTTTGAACGAAGCTGCTGAAAGTTTTCGTCAATCAATAAACGAGTACATATTTCGGAATTTCCTTATTTCCAATTCTACGTTTGTGCTGAATAGTTGGGAGCTTTGCCGGCATTTCACTTTGTGAAATGTTAAATTCCTCAAACAGATACTTATTGACCTGAGCACTGTTATTTTATTGTATTATATTATTGCTTTCTGTTAATGGAAATGAGCTAAAAAATTAGGAATTATATGACTTATCTTATTTTATTACTGTTTTCAGTTATCTTTTTTTTTTGGAATTTATTACACACAAGTAGTCTTCCTTTATATCTTTTCTGGAGGCAGCGATATTAACCAGTAATGATCGATGAGACTTACTAAAATATTTTTAGACCATTTGTTTTTGTCACTTTCACTTCACAGTAAATAATATGCTTAAAGTATATTTAAGTATTTTTTTAATGTAACGTTTTAATCTGTCACCCAGCAATTAGAACGAATCTGCGTAACTCTTGTCTGATTGGTTGGAAGTGATTGCTATATGGCAATAAATTGGGCATTTCTATACTTAACAATGTAATGTCTAAATAAATAAAAATGTAAGCCATCTTATGAAGTCCCAGAAGACAATCAAGATTCTATTATACAAGGTTATAGTTCTTGTAGTATTCTATTTTTCTTTCGTTGTATACAGTACGACCCAGCGCGTTTATCGCCATATGGCAATCTCTTTCAACCAAAAAGATGTTAATCAAGCCTTTAGTGCAAACCAGATTGGAACCCTTTTTAAAAAATACCAACGGGTATAAAACTTGCAGAACAACTAGGTTTCAGAGGTTCAGTCTTGCGTTATTTGAGAATTTGAAAGCTTTGGGAAAAGGTTCATATATGTTATTTATCATATTTTGTTTTGATTAATTCGTATAGTTCTCTCTTTTTTATATATCCGTAATGACGATATAAATATATATACGAGTATATTGAAAGACGTGACTCGTAGACTTAATTGTATTCGACTTTATTACTCTATCCGATTTGGTTCAGAACCACTGAAAAAGACCCGTCGATCATGGGTCTAACGTGTTTGGAAATATTATCATTTAGATTTAATTATAATCTTGTAGGCAACTTCTTTATCAACTTGTTTTTTTTATTCCGACTAGAGAAAAGATCGGAAATCGAACCAGAAACATTCCGAGCGGGCAAGTGTTTTACCAACAAGGCCACGTAATTTGCTACATTTAATTACACAGTTTTCATTCATTTTTACTTTTTACCTCATGTTGCCCCTCTCACTTACTTGTGGAATTGACTGCAAATTTCTTCTTCCAAACAATGTATGGACACAAGAGATATATCGCCGCGTGGTAACGCACTAGACATCCGTGCGAAAGGTTATCGGTTACGTACCCCACGCTGTGCTACTCCCCTCGAATGACAGGTATTTTTCCACCTAGTATTCGAGGGGTATAAGAGTACCTAAAAAACATGTCGGTGTGCTCCGATCGTCTCACTTTGGTGTGCCATCGGATCCAGTACATCGGTGTGGCTGGTAAGTTTGCTGGTGTACAACGGCTCACTCAGTTGAAAAAATAAAAAAACTCCACGACACAGCTTCGCTTTCTAACTGAATTGACGTTGGAATGGCGAGGGAATCCTCGACTACGAGGCCCAGCAACGACGATGCACTCGTAAATATTTGTTTATTCTGGAGCTCCTTCAAGAATCTTCGATCGAGATACTGTCAATGAACAAATACTCGTATAATATTTCATTATATAGGTTTGTTATAATGTTGATAATTTCATTCAATTCCGCTGTCCGGATCATTAATTGTTAATTATGCCACGTGTTTCCAGTAGGAGTCAACATAGATCATCCTATCATTCGTATCAATCAGGTCTTGTCCAGAGAGTATAGTCCCGATTTTCGGAAAAGCTAATACGTGCTGTGAGTCTTGTATAGCCTCACAATCACTTGTTTGTTCATCATACATCTAGTTACTTTTACTCGTAGTTTATTCATATATCTTCAAGTAGACCAAGGCAGTTAGTCTACTGGTGCCACATTTTCCGAGAGCTCTATCCAGTCGTTAGATGTTTTCTTTCATAATGTTGATGATGTTCAAAGTGGTTGCTCAAAAACATATTTGAAATAATTTTGATATTTAAATATTGCGTGTTGAATTCATCAAAACACCGCAACATATCCTACGTTATACCTATGTCATACTTTATACCTAATCGTATTTAGTAAGTAGAAAGCGTGATAGAGGAAGACCAAGAAAGTATCGTTGGATCAAGTGAATGATATTTTGGATGAAGGAAAAATAAGATAAATTGTAGGAGCTGTAAGTTTTTTAAGATCAGTCATTAAATTATACATCCATGCCTTTCTCTTGTTTATATGTGATGAACATCTCGATGAGTAAATCTTATGCCAGGATATCTTTCACCAAGTGCTCATTCATAAGCACCAATAGACCTGAGGGTGGTAAAGATCCATTGCCGATTGTGAAAAATGTGAAATATTTGCTTCGAATTAAGAAAGCCTGGCGCTCTGTTCTCTGCCTACTCCAGCAGGGAAACGGCGTGATGGTATTTATATATGTAAAACTTTTTTATGATTATTTTTTTGGTTCCTTACGTAATTATTGTTTGGAGAACAATACTGTGAGTATTCCAGCTGTCGTCCTCTGTGCGCTGAGTTTATCCCAGGTCCCCTGCAACACACGCCCTTTGGTGCCCGTTGAAGCATCCTGGGTCCCGAGGGCTCACTCCCCACTTGAAGTATCCTTTGTTCGCTCCACGCTGACGCGACCCGGTGACGGATTACTGCCACTAAACTATCGCACGCACACTCGATTCCTCGTTGAAGTGTGCCTGCAAGAGAACACAAAAATAAAATATTTTTATTTTCAGTAAAAACATTAACTTTTTTTTTCTTGTCTCAATAATATGTGTTAAATCTTTAATTTTATTTAATGGCCCAAAGCAAATTCTCATTGAGTTTAAATTAAAGTTTATGCATATAAATACGAGTATATGCACATGTTTTATGGTACACTCAAGAGCTCTTGTCACTCGGTTCGAATAACAATGTTTTTGTTACAAAGTTTATACATGGTACTGCATCGCAACTTCTCGCAAGTTCAATAGATCTATTTGTCACTGCTTTATTGATAGTTTTCTTTTCTTTTTATGACGCTGAAATATTTAGTACGTTTGAACCAAAATTTGCTAACAAATATACGTGTGTATCCTTATTATTACTACTACGGACCAACATGTTGATTACACACCAAGTACATTCAACACTGGCTTAAAATCTGACATAATGTGTTTATCATTCACCCGGCAACGATCTTCAATATTAGAACATCGCCTATTGGAATATATTGAGGAGTGCCTCGCGAAATAATGAAAATATACTGGTTTTAAATCATGGCAATATGTTAAGTAAATTTTAATTGATAGGTTCCGAAGTGCTTATTTATATTTGTAAAATGAGTCTTCTTCTTCTTCCTGGCACTGTCCCAACTCATTGCCTAGGTAGGCTGTTGGGGTCGGCTCATATTTGTAAAATGAGTCTTCTTCTTCTTCCTGGCACTGTCTCAACTCATTGCCTAGGTAGGCTGTTGGGATCGGCTCATATTTGTAAAATGAGTCTTCTTCTTCTTCCTGGCACTGTCCCAACTCATTGCCTAGGTAGGCTGTTGGGGTCGGCTCATATTTGTAAAATGAGTCTTCTTCTTCTTCCTGGCACTGTCCCAACTCATTGCCTAGGTAGGCTGTTGGGGTCGGCTCATATTTGTAAAATGAGTAATTATGATAATTACATTTAGTATTATAGTTGTATTATAGTTGTGTTAAAATCATTGTTATTAAATGATTCATTAAATGGCTTCGCAAAATATGAAATATGACACGCGTCAACAGAAAACTTTTCCCAGCAGCTGCATGTGTCACGGAGGGTGTTGAACTTCCACATTAGGAGAACAAACAACTTGAGAAGAGAACACTTGCTAGCATGTTCAGTGTTCTATATTGCACGTTATCGTCGTACACTCGACCCACTCACAGCTTTTGTTTGCTTCTATGTAAATTGTATGAGCTAAAGAGTGTATCGATATTGTGCATTCATTATCTGACATCTTGACAGTGTGGCAAATTTTATAACGCTGTGCTGCATCTTGTCACATTTAAATTTGTTTTTAATTCTCACAAATATTTTATGATCCAGAGATAGTCTTGATCAGATCTTACCCATGATATAAGACTAGTCACATATCGACTCAAATTAGAAATGTATCCATTCATTAAGATCACCATCGAATTTCGTTTTATCAATGTTAATGTATTTGAATGTTTAAGACTCTAATTAAGTCTTTATCTTCATATATGATCTATGCATTCAAATAACATTACATCAAAATACGACTTCCGTGGCCTAGTTAGTGAGACGCTTGACATCGAACAGGAGGTTTTGAGTTTGATTCCCGATGATATCCGAAGAAAAAGGATCACACTTACACGTGCTAGACGTGTTAAATTATTGTAACCTCTTAACATACTCTAGTATTAATGATCGTGCGATTACAAACAAAGATTTTTATACCTACTGCAGTGGTTCTAAAACCGATGCCTCGATTAATGGGTCCAAATATAATGTTGTTTTCCGGTCGCTCTTTTGATATTCTTGAATCACAAGTAAAAAGGTTCCATACAAATAAATTAATGACCATAAAAAATTCTGCTTTTTTTTCCATGAAATAATATTATTTAGTTTGAAATATTTAAAAGGATAAATTTAGTTGAACAGTGTATAATAAATAAGACAAATCAAAAAAATTATACACGGTTCAGAATAAAGACTCTTTCAAAACAATTTTGAATTACTCGATGAATTTTGTTAGTTCAGAAAAATTTAACCGAAGCGAAGGCCGAGTAGTAAGGCTCTCTTTTTCTGAAAGGCTTTGTAGTTGAAGGGTTGTTCCAGTTAGCGAGGGACGTGGGCAGATTTGGAAATATTGTTGATGCCGCCTGTGGTTCCAGATGTCAGAGCCACGACACCAGAACAAGAATAATGGATTAATAAATTCCCTTTTAGGTACTTGGGGTTCATATAGTATATCTTAACGCATTTTTTCTTTTGGTAAATGAGACCTTGTTTTTGGTCAATCCGTAACAATTATTTTGTCATAATATATATCTAAGATATACTTAGAAAAAATAAATGTCTAGCCAAGTCTCTAGTATTCTTCATAGCACTTTATGGAGTAGAAGCATAGTCGATGAGAAGGAAAAAAAGAATTATGATAAATGTCTTCGAAATATGATGTTGGAGGCGAATGTTCCGTATCCCACGAACCGCAAGGCGCTCCAATGTCTATCATTCAAGAATTACAACTTACCGTAAGACTATTGACAACATGCAGAAAAATAATCCTAACGAACATTGGGCAAGTTGCTACAAAGGATGATGAAAGTCTCGAGAAGCTGGTGATTACGGGGACAGTGAGGGAAGGCGAGCAAGAGGAAGGTACCCTGTGAGAATGTATCATATGAGTCCTCTTTAAGCGCTGCATTCAACATGGTTCAGGATCGAGAGGGATGGAGACAGGTAGTGGACCGAGTTCGAGACATAGCAGAGGACCACGGTATTCAGCATTAAACACTTGATGAAGAAGAATATATCTAACTTGGAATTGTATGTTGTGTTACTCTCTAAATATTCCGACTATTCTTATCAATCTGTCGTATCATACCCTACTTTCAATGAATTTTACCTTACATTGTTGGGTATTTTTTGCTCATCAAGAGCAAAGATAACATCTACTCGTATGTCACAGTTCGAGTTCATTAAGAATTCACATTAATCGTATTTGTCCGGATAATTGGGTTATTTATCTCGTCAATGGTGTTCTTGTCGTTAGTTTTTCTGATTTCTATCATTGTATTCGCTGTGGGAATTACCACGTATGTATCATATTCTTTGTCTTCTGATTGTTCAAACAATAACTACAGATGTCATTTCTCTTGTCCCTTAGGTGTATCAGTTGCAATACAATATCTATCATAAATGCGGATTCAAAACAACATTTACAATGATTTAATTTTCCTTCTGTTGTTGTGGAACTCTCTTATTTATTCATGAAATACAGAATTATTTAATTAAATAATTCTACTAGCGATGGTTTTTATAATACATATCGTTAAACCTTTGATTATTTGCGAATTAAATTGGATTTTTTTCTTATAAAATTTTATCAATGCTGAGGAGATGCGTGTACTAAGGAAACTTTGTGGTGTGTGAATGTATGAAAGAAGGCGGAATGAAGACATCAGAATTGAATGCGTGAATGAAATTGATATTTTTTTTAGTAAGATGAAGAGAAAAAAAACAATATAAGACTCGCTCCGTCCTTGCCATGCTATAAGAAGCCACTGAAAAAACTATTAATTTCTAGTCAGTAAAATAACGTGTTTCATTCCTGATTTTTCTTTTCCTTTCCTCACCACCACCCCTTTCCTTTTGATTGATGATATCTCACTTTATATGAAAAATAATGTTCGGGTGATTGTCCGTCTTTGTGGAGTTCATGGGTATATGCTCACGTATGTGTTTATGGATTTCGTGGGGACGGATAGTTATTTGAATGATTTATGCGACCACGTAACTTGCTTTATTTACTGTTGTCTCGTTGGTTGGAAGAGATTACCGCCTGGCAATAAGCCCGCCAAATTGTATTTGCAATAAAAGTGTTAAAATTTTAAGATGGTTTGGACACGTAGACAGAATGAATAACGAAAGAATTATATTTTAAACTAGTCTTTATTTTTAAGCCACTTTCTCGTATATTTGTTTCCAATTGATCGTACGAATAGTATACTATACTTCTATGAAGTTGGGGTTTGAGTTATTAGAAGAAAATACTTCTTACTGTTTTTCTTTTTAAAATTCATGATAATTATTCTAGATATTATTATTTGAAACATTAAAATTTTTATTGTCATATGTTTGAATAACTTTCAATCTTGAGTCCTTGTATTTTTCAATACTCCCAATAAATTAAGTGAACCGAGTATTTTTCATAACGTTGAAGGCTAGTTTAGTCAAGCTCCGAGGAAATTTAATATATTTTGTTCGTAATGTTTCATTTCTCTCAGCTTCATACGGTTTCGCGTACATTAATATATTAATATTATCTTGTAATAGTGAAATATGAACGCAGCGCTCCCAACTCCCCGGTGTCTCTATATTTTACTTTCTACTGTGGAAAAACTACCTGGAACCTTTCATATTACAACGCGCCCTATGTAACTTGCGGATATGACGTATCTCTTTTATAAAAGACAGTTCAGGACATGTTTAATGAATTCACAATATAATTGAATCCTTTTATCACTGACTTCTACACGTATTGTAATATTTTCTAACCTTTCAATAATAGTGGGTTCGGGGGACAACCGCAGTCTGATGGTTAACATTCACGCTAAACAAGCGGCGCTCCAAATTTAATTCCTGGTGGATACATTTCTGGACTTATTTTACTGCTAGACCATTGTACATCTGAATTAATGTTTTTCTATGGCTTATATGCTGTTTATCATAAATTTTTATAGTGCTATTAAGCAACACAAAAATAACGGTATGCATAAAACTGTCGTACGAAATGCTTCAGCAGATAAAACATGCCTATCGTCATGGAAGTTTAATCTCCTTTACATTGAAACTTTGAGTTTAATTTGTCAAGAATGTGTGGTTGATGAAATGCAACATCAAGTATAAAATAGACCAAGTGTTTTACATTCACAAGATAGTTGACAATATATCGTATTTACTTTCGCTGTCACAATTTTCTCTCACCGTGACTTAATTATCATACACGAATTACTTAATTAATTATCGAATAAACTCTTTATTTTCTTCTTCAAGAAAATTTTGCTACAAAAAGTAGTGATGGATATTAATAGCAGTACGGTTATGACTGTTGGTATATTTATCAATATTTCCTTTAAGCATGCTTATTTTTACACGTCAAATATTATTTTTTGTCACTAAAATTATATTTTTTGTTTCAGGTATGAAATTTCTTCCGAGAAAGGATATCTTCATAGCGAACTTGTAAGTGAATATTTTCAAACACATTATCTCCGAAATCGATCATTTATCCTGCATACACAATGGAAACTTTTAAAATCATAAGTTTCATTAACTGTTTTAGACCCTTGAGCTCAGAATGTGAAGGTTTTAGAATTCTTATACCGCAAGAAGCACAATTCCCTGACAGACTGGCAGGCGGGATATTACGTAGTATAAAACGCTAAGTTTCAAAACGCTATATGCCCATCGTAAGTAAGTATAAGAGTCATCATCTCTATCACACCATCTCCCTATTGACGTAGGAAGAGAGAACAGATCTCCACTTTTTTCTATCCTAGCACACATATTATGCTTCTGCCAAGAGCATACATGCGTGGATGACCTCTGTGGCCAAGTTAGTAAGACGCTTGTCTTTCAATCGGGGGTTGCGTGTTTGATTTCTTTTGGAACCCAGATTTGTTTTCAAAAGTTTCTAGTCTTGTTTTTATTCAAGGCACCTTGAACTTGTCACATGACAAGGGATTGTCACATGATAATACGCCCGCCAGGTTATAATGGAAGCAACGTAAGTAATATATAATATAATATAATATAATATAATATAATATAATATAATATAATATAATATAATATAATATAATATAATATAATATAATATAATATAATATAATATAATATAATATAATATAATATAATATAATATAATATAATATAATATAATATAATATAATATAATATAATATAATATAATATAATATAATATAATATAATATAATATAATATAATATAATATAATATAATATAATATAATATAATATAATATAATATAATATAATATAATATAATATAATATAATATAATATAATATAATATAATATAATATAATATAATATAATATAATATAATATAATATAATATAATATAATATAATATAATATAATATAATATAATATAATATAATATAATATAATATAATATAATATAATATAATATAATATAATATAATATAATATAATATAATATAATATAATATAATATAATATAATATAATATAATATAATATAATATAATATAATATAATATAATATAATATAATATAATATAATATAATATAATATAATATAATATAATATAATATAATATAATATAATATAATATAATATAATATAATATAATATAATATAATATAATATAATATAATATAATATAATATAATATAATATAATATAATATAATATAATATAATATAATATAATATCGTCATATATTTTCTCCAATTATAAAGACTTGTCGCTTTTCACTCTTTCAGAATTTGATTCATTTTGTTGTACCAAGATTTCATAGGCTTTCCCAAACTTATCTTGCTTTCTTTACTACCCGAGTAGACCATTTTTGCAAATATTTCATAATTCATTCTTTGTACATTGCTGAATCATCTCAATGCTTATTTTTATCTTAAACATTTATATCTACTTTCTAACCACACTATTTTCTAATATATTTATTTTTTATTGTGTCCTTCAGTGTTTTTCCATAAAAATATAAGAGGAAGTAAAAATAAATTAAATACCTTTTTTCCTACGGTACATAATAAGCCCCTCGTTGGATAGTAATGGTTTTGGAACAGACATTTTTCAAGATACAGCTATCCGCGAAGACACTGCGTCTTCTTTCAGAGGCACTTCAGGCAAATAATGAAGATTCGATGGTATCATAGACCATCAAATGATGAAGTGTTGAGAAGAGAATACTGCAATAGCATCGAGATTCTAGTGTCCTATACTCGCCTGCATTGGTATGAACACGAATCTTGCATGCTTAAATACAGACCCCCAAGAAATATCCCCATTAGTGAGCTGCCGGAAAGCAGAAGAAACGAAACGGTAAGCAGCGCAAGATTCTCGTTTATAAAGATGTACTGCATGAAACGTTTAAAATGATTAATGATCATCACAACTGGGAACAAGCAACAGCAGATAGAGCCAAATCTTATAAAACTGTTGCTAGTTGAATGTACTGACTGCATATTTATTATCATTTTTATTTACATGTTGAAGGGTGTGGGGCTGACAAACATACTGATATCTCGACCTCTATTAGTGGGGGTGTACCTCGATTCGGAGGTTCAGCTCTGACCAGTTGATAGCTTCTTTCTTAAATTTATTTTCTTTTCCATTGGCTTTAAATGTATAATTTAAGAGCATGTGTAGTGCATATATCTACATACTCGTACTATGTTGCTATTAGGAAACCTATATGTATTTAATATTTATAGTTATAAGGGACATAATGGATAGAAAAAACGCAGATAAGCTGAAAGTAATGAAGCTCCTTGCCTTTCACAAATTGGCCTACATAGTCATCTGCGGTGGCACCAACGTCATGATCACCCACTATGAATTAAACCCCACGGGTAATGAGCATTCATTAAATTCCTTCATAATGCCCTCGTTACTTATTATGTCATTCATTGTTTTTCCACTTGAAGTATAGGAGAAAGGAAATAAAAAATCCTCATCTCTTTTTCCTATGGGATATACTAAAACCCTCGTTAGACGGTCTATATTTAGCTTAACAGTGGCTGATTAGGTTTTGGAACAGACATTTTTGAAGATATACCTATCCTCGGAGACATGTGTACTTCCTTAATTAGGGTCAAGGCAGGAGATACGTAGTCCCGACCTCCATCACGTCCTATCTCGTGTCCTTCACATTTTCTTTTCTTATTTATTCAGCCTTCCCGTTTTCGTCCGAACAATTTTGTCGAGCAATTCATATTGCTTAATGCTTGGATTTGTTTAAATTTGTACGAAAAGTGTTGCTTTTGCGGCCGATTTATGGTCGTCTCTCGGACATTTAATAACACAAAGAATTATTGGCTTTGTGGTTGAAGGCATTTTTGCTGTCTGCTCGTATATATAATCGAAATAAATGTAAATTATTGATGCCTGGCGCAGAAATTTGGATGCGTTGAAGAATTGACCGAATGTGTAAAGAAAACTTAATGTTCTGAAAAGATTTATTTATTTAAAAAAAATCATACTTAATCACGGCCTATATTAGACAATCTCACAACGCTTAATGCATGTTCAGATATAGCTGACTTATACCTACGATATTCACCCATAAATAATACATCAGGTCCGAGCTGTAGGTCGCTCGTTTGATTTGAAAACTCTCAGCAAAAAAATGTGTTCTAGTTTGTTTTGTCAAAATCAATTCTTGTTTATTTTTCTCACTTTGCGCTGGTAGTGAATCTGGAGTTGTGTATTTGCATTTATATTAACATCAACGGCTTATTTATTACAACTATTTATTTTGTATTATAGTTTTGCAAATGTGAATGGAAGGCGTGGAAAATGAATACAATGGAAAATATTGTTGGATTAAATTAATGATACTTTGAAAGAAAGAAATATAAAAAATCGGTGACTTCCTAGGAGTTGTATTAGAATATGTATGGATGTAGTAGAGACGAAAGATGTGTGTCGAGATAGGAAAGTTTCATGATACGACTTCCATGACCAAGTTGATAAAGACGCTTCTTTCTCAACTCCAGGGCTGCGGGTTCGATCCCCGCTGTAACCCAGATTTATTATTAAAATAAGAAAAAAATCCAGTATGATATTTATTTGAGGGTTCTTTAACTTTTTCTAGTTGGTTGGAAGAGATTGCCACATAATAAAAAGCCCACCAAGTTGTTCTGTATACAGTGAAAGGGTAATACAATACCATGTAACGTTCTGCGTTCTCTCCTCTTTGCCTACTTCGTCAGAGAAAACGGCATGATGGTATATATGTAAAGTTTACGTGCACAAGGGTGTGTACGTCCGTGGACATCTGAAGTCTTCGCAGCGAAGCTTGCCTTCCTATTGATAGGGCAGTATATATCAACTAAGAGTGTATTATAAGATGATCCCAGACCTTTTTGATAGATTATCTCACAAATGTAATTTTTCCATTCTTTTAACATGTATTTTTAATTATTTGCCTTCTCCCCAAGGGCCCCTTTTACCGTGTTATTTGGTAATACATTTGAAAAACCGTTTAGAAGGAGATTAATTAAATTCTGGAATATTTTTTGCTTCTTAGACTGATCTTTTGAGAAGACATTTTTATTGGGTTTTATATTATCTTACGAGTATATTTAACGTTGCGTAAGACCCTGTAGTATTATTAACTGCTTGATTTTTTTATATAAATAAAATCCTTACAGACAATTAACCTTTTTCTAGTGTACATTTTAATATTTATGTAATATTTTTCTTTAAGAAAATTGTTTTATTCGTTACTTTTTGCATGTTTTGACTCTTATATTTATTTACTTATTTATTTTGACTATATAGACTTTAAAATAATACAGTATCAAAATCTGCTTAGATAATAATATGATAGTGAAACATGGACACGAAAAAACACTGAAAAGAGGCGAATAAATCCTATAGATATTCGTGCACTAACAAGCATATAGGGGGTGCCAATGTATCTCAGAATACGAAATTAAGTGATAAGAAATGAATGTGAACTTAAGTCTGATGTGTTGAGTAAAATGAATAAGAGCACAACGATTGAATGAATAAAGACTAACATACCAAAATACAGTACAAATGTGAGTGGAAGGCGTTGTGTAGTAAGACCAAAGATAGAGTGGTCGGATCAAGTGAATTATATTTTGAAAGAAGGAAATGTAAGAAGTTAGAGAAAATGTAGGAGTTGTATGGATATAAAGAGGTGTGTGAGATAAGAAAGTCTGACACGCTCATACCCCAAAAAGGAAACCACGTGATGGTATTGTAAGTATCATGTAAGTTTTCCGAAATTTTATCCAAAATAATCTGTGTTATTCGTTACTTGACAGACTTAGTCATAAAATGTAGTGATTTTAGGTGTAGATTCATCAGGAAAGTATGATTGTATCAAGGATATGAAATCTTGTTGGAGGGAGGGTTAGGAGTTGGAGAAACTGAAGTAATTGTATGAATTTTGAAGTGATGTAAAATATATTTCGTGATCGAAAATCTGGCGCTCTATCTGGAAACCGTGATAGTGTGTACTCGTATGTATAACGTTAATCGTACACCATTATGCTATTTTATATACTCGTAGATGAATCCATCAAGTTAGAGTACTTATTTCAATCGATGTTTTCAAGTGACTGGCCATATATGGAATGGATTACATTAGCACAAATGTCGGAAGGGTGAGAACATAAAAGCCTTTAAAAGGCTTCTTATATTGAAAATTTTCTTATATTATATTATGATGTGGAATGACTTCTGTCACAAAAGTAAGCTTTGTTAGTATAAGTTTTCAATCAGCAGTCCACCGACAAAGGATTATGTGTGAATGAATGTTATGTTATGTTATATACGTTTTGAAATTGTACCCTAATTGTTTGGAGCGTCCATGAATTGAGTATATATTTATTTATTTATTTATAAGTAAACGGTACAATGTACTTGATAACAAAAATAAAAACAAATATAAAAGCACCATGCTCAACACATTAAGTTTGACAGAATATACATGAAAAATATACACAATTACAACACAGATATTAAGAATGAAACAAGTTCGTTATCGTTAAATCACATGTTACCAACACAATGTGGGGCCGTCTATCGGCGCATAGCTCGCACTGCACAACAAATACAAACACAGTAGACAAATCATTGAAAAACAAATCCAAAACAAAATATTAACGGAAAACAAAATATAAAAGACAGAATCAGACAGGTACAACTTCACAAATCCTCAAAAAGCACGGGAAAAAAATCACGAAATAGTAAAACAACACAATAATCAATTAAAAAGGTTTTCAAAAGTCCTCGAAAGACACGCGGGATCCCTTTTCAAGGCTCGGATATTCGGAAATGCCTTTTCGGGCACTCATACGTCAGCAAACCAATTCGAAATACATCCGAGACCGCAGCGTACTCATTTCCGATCCTGTGCAGTCTAGGTATGGGAGAATTCGCAAAATAATTTGTTCTATAATTTTCACATAGAAATGTGTCTTGCAGCCTGGTTATTCTTGTCCGAACTCGAATGCTAATCAATTCCAAGAGTTTTGGACATTTGTTATTATCTAACCTTAAATTAATAAGTCTCTCTGATCGATCATTTCATTCACTATGTATTTTGAAAAGTACAATCAAGCCCGCTAATATTCGCCGATCAGAGAGACTTATTAATTTAAGGTTAGATAATAACAAATTATAATTTATATAATTCATATTCAAACCGATTTTAAAATGGACGTGCCGCAAATATATACACATGTGTATGTTGGACTCTCCAGTGCACTGGAATATATGCGAAAAAGTACCAACCTACATTTTTTTTGTTGTTACAAAATATCGTATAATACTACTAGGCTATGTTAACCCCTCATTTCCAAAAATAGTTACTTAAAGGCGGATTTCATAGTTTAATTCCATTTTAATCATACCTATTGGCAATACTATCGCAAGAAAGTAGAATATTACCTAAGGAACTCTGAAACCAAAACTATTTTTTTTTAGAATCAAAAATTAAACCTTGGGTAGAAGACAAACGTTCTTACCAGTTCGGTCACGTAGGATGTGCGGTAGTGTTGCAAATACATATGATGTTGAACTACGAATTACGTGCCTACTTCAGTGGTTCTAAACCAAAACGCACGATTAATGGGGCCGAAGGCTGTGTTGTCTCTCGGCCCCACTCTTCAACATTTACGCATAAACTTTTCGTATTTGTCAATGAGTATCATATGAATGAAGGAAAGCGCGTCTTTTTTTATCCTACATTAAGTGTCCATTCAAAGCGATGATATTTATTTAGTAACAAAATTAACGACGTTTAAGTGTCCATTACATAACACAGTAATAATTAAAAAACAAAAGATAACAAATATCTTCCAAAAAAACTTGCAATTTCGGATAGATGTATTTTTTAAATATGATACGTAAGTTACCAATATAAATTACAGCACGGAAAGTAAAAAAAATAACAATACAAGGCTTACGAAATATAATTTACAACTTTAAAATAAAAAAAATTGATTCTCAAGGAGATGTTTCAGG
Source organism: Odontocerum albicorne (assembly GCA_949825065.1). NCBI lineage: Eukaryota > Metazoa > Arthropoda > Insecta > Trichoptera > Odontoceridae > Odontocerum > Odontocerum albicorne. The sequence continues at coordinate 19,707,176 of OX463851.1, read as the reverse complement.
ACAAATTACAAGAACAATACGTATACTAAAAGAGATTAACCAGCCTCCCATTTAAAACTTTACATTGAGGGAATGTTGAAAAAGGACCGTCCTGAACCCATTAACAAATATAATATATACGACACATTAAAAAGATCCATCAAATCAGCCCAAGAATTACCCAATTGTTGCATTCCTTCGATTGATACATTTTTTTTCATGTATTAAAATTTCTGTTAATTGGGACTTTTAACGTTTTTTGCTTACATGAATCCATTTTTTCTCGATTGAATGAACAAACAAATAAAGTACGCAAAAAAAAGCTTTTTGGTATCGTGTATTATTTCTGCCACGTGTGCAACATATTACAAACTCACATAAAATTTTCAAATGTGAATTTATCTCTTTCACGCCATTAGGCAATCGGTGCTTGGCGTGGAACCGATAGGACGGAGAGAGCGTTGGCGAAACGTTCCATTTAACCAAATACATCAGGAATATATTATAAATCGATTCATTATATCCCATAGACCCATACAGAATCTTACAACGCGCCGTGCAATACGGAAATTAAATGAAGATTGCACCGGAATATTCCAAGTCATTGACTAAATCGTTTTTTTTATCTTTAATGTATTTGTTAGTCATAATAATGGAAATTATTTTTATTTATTAACTCTTCATAGTACAACGTCTGGTGGGCCAGATCGTTCTTTAATCAACCAGGAACAAACATAAATAAAATAAGTTAAATGGTCGCAAAAGTACTCAAATTATTCTATGTCTTTAGTGACAGCTATTACCTATTTAAAAAATCGTTGTTTCAAACATTTATTTCCCTACATAATTATTCAAATAAAAAAGCAATATATTTGTTACAAATGTAACCTTCCCTTTACCTGCTTTCATTATTTATACCATATGTTGGTCGTAGTACGAAGGTGGCTTTTAACCGACAGTATAAAGATTCTCTAAACATTTGCCAAGTTCAATACATTGAAACGTTATATCTTATGTATGTAAATTATTTGGACTTTATGGGGCTCTACTGTGTTTGCCTCTAAAATCTCGAATAAAAAAGTGTGAAAAATTCATTAAAAATATTTTTTTTAAATCAGTCGATGAAAGAAGGAAGGGATGGAATGGTGGTGAGGAAAAGTAAATCGGGAACGAACACACATAACACTAGTTACTGACTTGAAGTTAAGAGTATTTTCAATCGCTTTTTAAATCAATGACGGAGTAAGTTTAACATTTGTTGGTAACTGGTTCCAGAGTCTTACTGCATGGATATGAAAGGACGATCTAAAAAAGAAGAACGGTGAACTGGGAAAGCAATTAAACAATTTCTGATCGAGTCGCTTTTTCAAATATTATTTTTTTATTAACTACATTTAAAACACTGGGGTAACATTTACGGAACATATCATCCTGTGGTTGTTGATTACATACCGAAACATAAAGGCACTAGTAGCTGATTCGAAAGCTGGTTGAATGGATAAAAGGCCATCATAATTTTCAACCTCTACCAGTTCACTGCTGTGCGTAGGTCTTTTCACAAATCCGAAATTTGTCCATTGCCGTGTGCTACCACGTTTTTGCTATTAAGTTTAGAAGGGTCCTCCGACATTTCCTCAAACTAAGGTCTTGACTGGAAGATGATTATTCAATTCACATTAATTTTGTATATTCTTCGATTGTGTTTAAGATTTTTTCTTTATTTCAGTGAACTCGATATAAATTATTTAATGCGCGGTATGTGTTCTGAATCATGTTGTTTTTTTAAGATGTTAATATTTTATCATTTGCATAGTACATGTTACTATGATTTGCCAATGACACTTATTTGTCGTATATCTTTTCAATCAATAAATAATTATGTCCTGCTTCTGGTGAAATTATTTCCAAGCAATAAATTTCCTAAATGTGTTGGCATGATAGTGTTGAATAATAAATAACTAGAAAAGCAATGTGAATCGATTACGTGGCATAAAAGCAGGCAAATTGTCAAAAAAATAATTCGTTTATCTCTTTATTCCAGCAATTTTACTGTAAACTATAGTTTTTTTGATGAGTATATCTTTATATCAACTACAACTCGTGATCTCTTTTACAGATAAAATAATATCGATAAGCTAGCTATTTTACTCCAAGATCTCACTATTACTAAGTAAAGTATTTTGATTATTTGTAAAATGTAAACACAGTTACACAATATAGGAGTATATTTGGTTTTTATATTTCTATAAATTTTCTAACCTTTTTATGCAATGGCTCATATATTATTAAAGTTTTTTTTTACTTAAACATTGTTTCTTCTTTACATAATTACTTTATGATATGATCTGCCCTTATTCCGCAGCATCTGAAATACGAGTACATAAAACCTTAGACAACCTCCGTGACCTATATGGTAAGGCGCCTATCTCCCAACCCGGAGATCGTGGGTTCATATCCTGTTGGAACCCAGATTTATTTATAAAAAAATAGATTCTAATCTGGTTTTTACTTCAGGTCTCGTAAGCATATTTGCAATTATCCAGCCAGGTTGTACGGTATATACAACGAAAGTGTTATACAATTGTTTCTTCTTTATTTAATTACTTGATGATATGAATCGTTAGGATCTGCACTTATTTCGCAGCATCTGATATTCGAGTACATAAAACCCTAAATTATGTCACAAATTATAATTGTATCCACATATTACAACATTTTTGGATAGGATTTGTGACATTTTATATTTTATACATTTTGAAAATGCCTTAGTAAAATTAAATACGTTTGTCAATAGTTATCTCATTAATCATACGTAGAATCCAGGTCTAGTGTTGTAATACGTATCTAAAAATGTTGACTGTTGTACGTCTCGACATTCTCGTGTTGTAATACGTATCTAAAGATGTTGGCTGTCTTACGTCTCGAATTCTCGTGTTGTAATACGTATCTAAAGATGTTGGCTGTCGTACGTCTCGACTTTCACAATTTTCTATTATACGCGCTACTCATTTACCATTCTTACAAAATCGTGTTCTACTAATCTAGCTATGTTCTTACTTCTGTCTGCCTCATTTACGTTTTGCATTCACTCCTGACTTGTTTATTCGTGTTACTATTCATTCTTTATTCAGACATTTAAAAAATGATTATTTTATTTTTTACGTAGTTTACTGGTGGAATAAATACTTACTTCAGCCATTTATACTAACGGAGTAGACAGGAAACAATAAATATAAGCTGAAAATACTGCGAACGTTATCGTGGGGCAGCTGTTCATGAAGATAACCACATTTCTTTTGTATGCATATTTTACAAAAAAATCCCTAAACCTTTAACCGCGTTTTTATTAAACGATCTCTGTCTGCAGTGCGCGCATGCAATTTGCCTTTTGCATAAATTTAACGCCCCGCCCCCCTCCCCCATCCCGCAAAGCGCAGGTCATCGAGCCAGAGCAGTCCAATTTTGTAGGGCTTGACCAACATTATAAGGGTTTTTGATATTTAAGATAAATATTAAATAAAAAAGGTTTAGGGATGATACCCACTATACAAAATAATAGATTTTTATTTTGACAAGTGAGGTTTATACTCAAAATTTTGCCAACTATTCAGTGTGGTATACATATATCCAGTTAGTCGTTTAACCATTGTCGGTAATTGATTACAAAAGGTGAGATTCGATTATATTTATGTCAATAATAATAAAAAGGAAAATTTATACTGCCCCGATTAGAGAGCAAACTCTTTTTAAGGGCTTACCGACTCGGAACTCAAACCCACTCTTATTGACAGATTAAAGTTTTTACAAAATAAATATATATTCGTTGAGGGAAAGAAGGGTGGTGACTACGGTCATTAGATTGAGTGTTTCTCCACATCTGTGCACTCGTATGTTAAGAAAAACACATTTGGTAAAAAAAAACGCAGAAAACTTACCATGGGAGGACGAACTACTCGTACTGTGAAATCTTTGTTGATCTTCCGATTTGCTATAGTAACCATTCGATTTTAGGTGTAGTGAAGTGTATGTATTAAGTATTTTACCAGAGTAAATAAAGATACAGAAATCGGTATGTTTTGTTCAACACCTTAGTTCGTCTGGTGAAAATCTCTCTATAGTACTGTAGGGTACCTACGTCCCTAAATAAATAATTGTCAAACATAATTTGTTGTCAAAATAAATTGTAAACATACAGGGTCAACGACCGATGAATCAACCTCTGAACAATCTACAATTGTCACATACTAGAAACGTCAATGTGTACTCACAAATAGTATTTACGCTTTGTCTCGCCGTTTTGACAAATAAAATATCCTACCCACTACACTGTTCGCAACGTCTGCATACGCCTTGTCATGCACAGGAGTGAGATGGGGATATACGGCTGACGCATTCACGCGCCCCGTTCTGAATATCTATAAATACCTACCTATCAATAAATAAAGAACATTATTCATTCAACTGTCAAGACTTGTTATTATTTACCTGCCATTCACTCTCACTTTCGTTCGCATTCCTGAATATTTGTATTTCATTTTAAATACAAATAAATCGAAATCATCACGACGACGTATCGAAGTAAGCACCACGCTAAATTGATGACCCCGAACGAAAAGGAACACAGAATTCGACTAAAACGAATATGGCGATGTCAACATCAACATCATCAGCACGTCCTACTAGGACACACGCTACATTGTGACCCCGCACGAAAACTGAATACGTATTCCGACTATATCGAATATCGCCGACTCGATAGCAATGTCAAAACAAGTGCAACCCGACACCGGCATCAGCAGCAACGCGATGAGTATCATGAACAGTTTCGTTAACGACATCTTTGAGCGCACCGCCGCCAACGCCAACCGCCTCGCCCACTACAACAAGATGAACATCATCACCAGCAGAGAGATCCAGACCACCGTCAAGATTCTACTCCCCGGCGAATTGGCCAAGCACGCCGCCAGCAAGGACACCAGAGCCGTCACTCAGATACAACACTACATCTGATGTGGACGAGCATGACGCCAGCTCATGTGAGGTGAGTCCTGGCGATCAGCCAAACGACTTCCGGGATTGCCTCCCTCGACGAACTACCGACCGACAAGATGCTGGAGCAGACAAGCATCGCTACAACATCGATACAACTACGAACATCGATACAACCACGCTACAACTACGCTACAACCACGCTACAACCAAGCTACAGCCACAAGCACCGCAGACTCCACCATCATCAAGCACCTGCAGATCAACCCTCCACATCGGACGCCATCTGCAACTTGATCTACACCATCACCACCATCATCAAGCACCTGCAGATCAACCTTCCACCTCGGACGCCATCTGCAACTTGATCTACACAACCAAGCATCGACGACCAACGCACCGCAGACAATCCGAATTTAGCGAGACACGACCAAACCTACCTCCCGCTTCCGCATCACCCATCTGTACGACTCTGCAGATCCGGGAAAAAACGCCACTCGCTGCTGTTATCCACGTACCTACTTCGACAACGGGAAACGGATAACCAGTCCAGGCGTCAGATGCACCGGAACCTAACGTTCACGTAGGGCACGCGCTCCCTACGTTCACTAGGAGGGGAGCCATGTAGGGTACCTACGTCCCTAAATAAATAATTGTCAAACATAATTTGTTGTCAAAATAAATTGTAAACATACAGGGTCAACGACCGATGAATCAACCTCTGAACAATCTACAATTGTCACATACTAGAAACGTCAATGTGTACTCACAAATAGTATTTACGCTTTGTCTCGCCGTTTTGACAAATAAAATATCCTACCCACTACACTGTTCGCAACGTCTGCATACGCCTTGTCATGCACAGGAGTGAGATGGGGATATACGGCTGACGCATTCACGCGCCCCGTTCTGAATATCTATAAATACCTACCTATCAATAAATAAAGAACATTATTCATTCAACTGTCAAGACTTGTTATTATTTACCTGCCATTCACTCTCACTTTCGTTCGCATTCCTGAATATTTGTATTTCATTTTAAATACAAATAAATCGAAATCATCACGACGACGTATCGAAGTAAGCATCACGCTAAAGTACTATTTGGAGTAGAAACATGAACGTTAAAAAAAGTAAATATATACGATGGAAGTTTTCGAGTTGTGTTGCTTACGACGAGCGTTTTGCATCTCATGATCACCAATATGATGACCTTCATTGCTTAGTTTACAAGACGCCTTTTTTCCAACCCGGGGGTTATATGTTCGATTCCTGTTGAAGCGCATTTTTTAGAAATAATTCCAGTTGGTTTTCACTTGAGGACTCTCTTTCTGATTGGTTGGAAAATATTGTCACATGTAAATGAGCTCGCCAGTTTGCACTTTATACAATGATAGTTTAATATAATCATAATAATATGTCCACCTTTATTTATTTAAAGGTCAAATAAAGAATACTGCTGTATTTCGTACATATCGCTGTAAAAAATAATACATTCTGGAAAATTTCGTAGTGACTGTGTTAACAAGTGGTGATGTATCGTAAAGATCAAGAAACAGCTCTATACCAAATTAATCTCAAAATAAAAAAATCGGAAACCGCCCCGTAACGGATTGAAAGATAGACCGGCCAATGTTTTGTATTTTGGTTTAGTCATAAAAAGTTTTTTTTTTCTAATATTGTTTGAGAATGTCTGTTTTTGTTCCGGTTGCACAATCCATGTGCACTGCACATTCGCGTTGGCTACTACACACAAGTCTGATAGTAAATTAATTCCGCTCGTATATCAGATCGCACGTAAATCTGCCGAACAGTGCACGGCGGTGCATCCGCGCTATCTGGCCCGCCCAGTGCAATATGGCCACATTTGTTCTCTGCAGTCTGCAGTGGGGATGCTCTCTGGCACAGGTGCCGGCAGATCTATTGCATTTTTATCGTTTTTAATCTATTTTAACTACTGAAATAATTTTAATTAGTGTTTTCTAACTTTAAACGGATTTTGATATTTTGTGTATTTGACAGGAATTCAAATTTTGTATACAGACCGGTTAACAACGGGAAATTTTGACAAGTTGAATAACGATACAGAGAAAGGTAACTTTAAAAATAGATTAATTCCTCTTGTATACAAATAACTCTTACAAACAAAACAACACACCTTAAATAAGAGGAAAAAAAGACATGTTAAATGTATTGATTTAAGTTAAGGAATTTCGCTAAATACTCATACGTTGATTTTTTTAGATGGTGAAAGCATCGCGAAGAATATCGAACGGCTTGTAGCGATATGAAACAAAGTCAAGGGGGCTCTAAGACATATACCCGAACCGGACAGTACCAAAATCTGCTAAGATGATAGTCTACAACAGTATTTTAGTGCCTACTTTGTTGTATGGAAATAAACCATGGACTTGGAAAAACACGTGAAAGGATCGGAAAAAATGCGTGTACTTAGAACACATGAGTTGACAATGAATGATAGAATACGGATTGAAATGAGTGGGGATGAACGTTAACTTAAACACTTGAGGTGATAATGAATGATAGAATATGGATTGAAATGAATGGGGATGAACGTTAACGTAAACCGTTACAAAAAAGTGGAATAAACAGTGTTTGATAAAATAAATTACAATGTCTGTAAACCTCCACAACGTTAATGCCTTAACTATAAACAAAACATAATATAATACGTTAACGTAAAGTTGATGTATTTAATAAAGTTCAAGAAAATCACTCTGAAATTATTTGAGCATGTTAAACGAATTTATGAAGACTATCACAACAAATATACAGTACAAATTTAAATGGAATACGTGGTGGAGGAAGACTAAGGAAAATATGGTTGGATCAAGTGAATAATATTTGAAAAAAAAAACGAAATATAAAGTTAGATAAATCGTAGGAGTTGTATAACAAGGAGTTGTATATATGGATGTAAAATACGCAAATAATGTGTATCGCGATAGGAAAATGTTGCACTATATCCACTCTGCTTACCCCGATAAGGAAACGACATGATGTATGTGCATGTTGATTAATTGGTTTCCCAAAATAAAATAATGGTTTCATTTATACCTGAACTGAAAATTGTTATTTTTTTTTCTGGGTTACAATCCTAGGATTGGTCTGCACCAAACACTCGATCCCTCCACTCATCTCTGTCATCCGCCAGTCTCTTCATCTCCTGGTAGCTGCCACAGCGCACATCCCGGATCCCCCGGTCCATGTAGCTATATCTAGGGCGGCCTCTATGGTTATTGCCCTCAATCATTCCCTCGACGATGGTAAGGAGCAGACCTGGGTGCCTGATATTATGGTCTACCCAACTGGATCGTTGTTGGGCAACTCTATTTAGGAGTTGCCTTGTTTCTTCAACCCCGCTCAATAACTCGTCGTTTCGGATGTGATCTGACCAATGGACCCTGGCCATGCGCCTGTAGCACCACATCTCAAAGGCAGCCAGACGCCCGGACTCGCTCTGGCTGATGATCCACGTTTCGCAGCCATACAGCAGCACACTCCAGGCAAAATTTTTCATTAAATTCTTCCTAACATTGATATCAATGTTAGGAGATTCGAATATCTTGAATTTCTTGTTAAAAGTAACTCTTGCCCGTTGGACCCTACTTATTATTTCTGCCTTTGATCGGCCATCTTAGCGAAATTGGTATAATTGACTTAAATAATGATTTGAGTTGAAACATAAAGACAAGTAAAATGACATGAAACTGTCTACATATTTATTTTTGTGCACATTTAATTGTTACAGTGTATATAGTACAACCTGACGGGGTTATTGCCATGTGACAATCTCTTGCCAACCAGCTAGAGAGATGTTCGAGATACTCGTATCTGAAGTGATAATCAGACGGATACTGATACTGTGGACGTATTCGTTTAATGCTCAGAAATAATTTAGCTAAGGTTATCACCCTTATCGGATTCGATTCCCATTGGGACTAACGAGAGTCATAGTTTGGTTTCAAATAGCTCTTTTAACATCTTTCTGGTTGGTTGGAAGAAATTGCTGTATTGTAGCAAATCCGGCAGGTACTATGATTGAAAGAACTGTTGTACAATAAAAATGTATCATGGAATATTATTCAAAACTTTTCTCATTTTCTTAAATACGTTACATAAGTAACGTTTTAATAGAACTACTAGTATCATATACGTTGATGGTAGATATCGCCTGACAATATTTTTCGGGTGCTCCTTTTATTTTTAGTATGGAATTTTATAAACCACATTTGACACACGGTCGCTTACTCTATATTCACCATACACTAAATATCATTATCAACCTATATTCATCCACTGCAGGATATAGGTCTCTCCAAGTTGTTTCAAAGAAATCCTGTCCTTTGCGCATTGCTGCCACGTAATCGATGCTTGCTTACGTATTTCGTTCGCCCGGCGTGCCTTTGGTCTTCTTACAGGCCTAGTTCTGCCGATTGGGTACTACTGGATTACTTTATACATCCAACGATGATTCGTTGTTTGAGCGATGTGCCCGGCCCATTTCCACTTCCACGTCTTTTTGTGACCTCTATAACATCGTTAACTTTTGTTTGGGTGCGTATCCACTAATTGCGTTTGGCAAGGAGTACAATGAGCTGAACCAACAACCAGCAGTTTAAATTTCAACCTCATCTGTACGCCCGATGACTACCATCTATCATCAGGTGCACCCTGCGATTAATTGACGAGGTAATGATGACCGATTTGGCGATATAACTCTACCATCTGTGTAGCACTAAATTGCTATATTGCACTAGAAAGATAAGGAAAACTCAAAACCATATACAATAGAAACCTCATACAAACTCGTTACTGCAGCGTGGAATTAAGAGCTTCCATATAGTAGCTCTGTCAAATCCCTCCAAAATGAATATAATGAATATATTACATATAGTATTGTTCATGTTGTATGTTTTCCTTTGTGTTTGTGATCAAGCACCTTCAAAAACAACTTATTATATTTCATTTTCAAAAACAATATGGGTAATAGATAGATACGCTTAACTATTATATTTTTGTAATAATACACATTCAGTACGTTCAGAATGAAGTTATCAACGAACATTTTGTCGTAACGACATCTATCCGAGAAATACTAATTACTCTGCATATTAAAATATTCATTAATACAAATATCGTTCATATTTTTGAAATAATATAGAAAATAGTAATATTAGATTCCTTTGGAAATATTCCTTTCATTGGTATTTTATCCTTCAAAAGGACGTACTGGTCTCTTTGAGTTGCTCTCACTAAACATATTTTCTAAATAAATGAACGGTTTATTGAATCAATTGATATAAACCGTTTATTTTGAAATAAAAAAATATATATTTATTTAATGGCAAAATTCATATACCTCCTTAAAATACAAAAATTAAAAAAATCTTACTTGTCTGTTTTATTTGTTCATCCATTATTAATAAATGGGTGTTCATTCGAACGGATCATGATAAATTATTTATAATAGTTGAAAACATTTTTTAAATTTTATTCTGACATATTTCACCAACTTCCATGAAAGAATTTAGAAAATGGGAATCTTAAGTATTTTTCGAAATTCTTTTGATTGCATTTTATTTCTCCAAGAGCTCCAAGTCCCCGAGGCGATCTCCCTTCGTCTTCTCCGATCCATTTTTTTACTCTCCGACGTGACCTATCAGCCCATCCCTCCTGTCTATACCGATAATCATCTCGGAATACTGAAATCACGGTCCACTTTGATACACTCTCTATATATAGGTTACATATATACCTGTATATAACTAGATCTATAAGCATTTTACCACCTCGGGCATGTTTATTATTAATTTATTTTAATGCTTCACAAACGTGATTTGTGCCGCAGAGTTCTTTCATTTTACTTCTCATTACCGACAAACTTTATTTAAAGGAACTTCTATTTAAATAATGCAGTTATTTTTTTAAATTAAAATGTTAATTCTTTAAATTTGTCGGCGGAATTTTGGAAATCATCTTGAAAACTATTTGTACAAACATTGGTTTTTTTTTCACTAAAAAGGGAGGGAGACGCTGTAAGTATAAAATACAGCTTATGAAAGGTTTAAGCTTTCACTTTGTGAAACTCTATATTATAATTTTCAACAATCAATTACTTTGTACATACATAGGCACATACATAAAAAAGGGAAAACATGCCGGTGCGCTCCGATTGTCTCTCTTCGGTGTGCTTTAAGTTAGTATGTAGGGGTGTTGATTATTTATAAGAAATTTAATAAAAAGTTAATATAAAAAAATATGATTACTAAAAATAAAGACATCATCTGCTAAGAAGTCTATGAGATTAATCATTACTAATCTCATACACAATTTTCGTCTACTTTTCCGCGTTGACATACGCTTGAAACATCTTTTATGAAAAGCTCGTCAATTTTCTTCCTCTCGGCATTTTGTCATGAGACCCGAAGCATTAACATTTAAAATGTGGTCCAATTTCCATTGCCATCGGTGCGTACACTGTAATGTGAGCATATTGCTCGATACGAGTGTATCATATATATTCGCATATATTTGTACATTGTGCATCGTAACGTCTTACATCTTATGAATTTAAATCGCGAGTAATTGAATCCATCGCTCTGTTTAATTTTACTTTCGATTTTTTAGTAGATATACAAACTAATGTGAATTTAAATGTTTATTTTAAAGTCCCAATTGTAAGATATGAACTCATTTTTGTTCATTGCCTACCTGATTTGTTATACTCTCATCATCGTCTTCCTCTCAAAATATTCAGATAGATTATTCCAAAATACTCGTAGACTCTGTCACTTATCATCCAACTATATAAAATCAGTTGTGCTTATATCAGTGAGAAAATATGTTGTCATCGTTACTGTTTTATATTTACGTTTTAATTGTTATTAATGTCATAGTAACGGTTATAGTAAGTATTGTTAGTAATGTCTTAAAATAATTCAATGAATTTTTTATGATTTTTTTATTAAATAAATAAGAACGGATGCAAACGAAATACGAGCAAAGCGCGCTCAATACACGTATGTTATAAACGCGACTATCGGAGGCAACAGCGTGAGAGACAAATATCAGATGTAGCTAATTAGCGTCGCGCTGCACATGCTGAGTAAATACGAAATTTTCGACAAGTGCAACACCAGTAAGAAACTGAAGAGGTAGCCAAAGTGCGTCGTGCTGCGAAAGCTTAACAAAATAATGATTTTCGACAAATGACACAGTAGCAAGAGAGGTCGTGCTGAAGAAACACAGCGAATACATGACTTTTTTCAACGTTTTGAGACTTTTCTTGAAAACTTCAAGTTGACCATCATGACAAGTTTGACGAGAACAGAGTTGAAATTCATAACTGTAGCTCGATGAATACTGAACGCTGATTTGACCTTTCTCTCAATTTCACATCTGTGAGATTTTCTGACTAAAAATTCAAATATTGCTACCATACAGGAACTGTTCTTTTGGAAGTTGAAAATGAACTACGACAATAGTTCCCTCAACTTTTAGCTCAACTATTTTATTGTGGATGACATTAGCTATTTGATTGGGGTTATTCCGAGATCAAGCTCTGATAGCTGGGCAGTTTTGGTTTGTACATTCCGAATAATCGTAAGTCAGCTTATATATTGATTGTTCTTTCAACCACTATATATGTTATGAAAACAATATCAAACTTGCTTTGGAAAGCAAGGTTGATTGATATTGGTCGAGTGACAGTAATTTTAAGTGAGCGTGTCCTCAAAACTTTTTTTTTGTGCTACATAATTACTGTAGAGAAAATAATTTAACAATTATAATTGTTGATAATTATATCAAACAAATAAATTTACTTCTAGCGTAGGCGAAAGACTAAAAAATAAGAAAATATTAATTAATTTATTATAATCTTTTGAAAGAGAATTTCTTAAGGCCGCACTAAGTATCGAAATTTTTATGTATGAGTATTATGATGTATTTTGATTGAGATTTACTCGTATATATATTTATGAATCAAAATTATTTCATGAAACATAAATACTTTGTTAGATATCTACTGTAATCTATATAAGCGATATATGTTATAACAAGATAACGATACTTATTTATTACTTGGTTTTAATCGAAAAATAAACTAATATAAAGTGAAATCGTTTCTACAGCAACGAACAGCTAGAACTTGACAGATAACTACGTTTCTACAGCAACGAACAGTTAGAACTTGACAGATAACTACGTTTATACAGCAACGAACAGTTAGAACTTGACAGATAACTACGTTTCTACAGCAACGAACTGCTAGGACTTGACAGATAACTACGTTTCTACAGCAACGAACAGTTAGAACTTGACAGATAACTACGTGTCTACAGCAACGAACTGTTAGAACTTGACAGATAACTACGTTTCTACAGCAAAGAACAGTTACAACTTGACACATAACTACGTTTCTACAGCAACGAACTGTTAGAACTTGACAGATAACTACGTTTCTACAGCAACGAACAGTTAGAACTTGACAAATAACTACGTTTCTACAGCAACGAACTGTTAGAACTTGACAGATAACCACGACTCGCAACATTTTCAAATAGAGAAAATTATAATACTAAAGGCATTTTATTTCATAGTAAAAAAATAAAAAGCGTGGACAAAAAAACCACGCCCTTTATAAGAAGCGATAGCTTTATAACTAAAAAAAATACAAGTTGATGAGAAGTTTTTGCAAAACTCATACGAGTGTATCGATGAGCTCTGTAGCCTAGTTACTAAAACATCTTGCAACTCGGGTGTAACGGGCTGAATTCCCTTTGGCAAGTCTGTCAATTATCTCGATAATACTCGTAAATCCAAAATGAATCTGGAAAATTAATGACTTGTTTTCTGAGTAAAGTATTTTCATTTTGATATCTAAGAATAAACATACCGTAATTTTGCGTAGATGCAAATTGTTCTTCATCTTACCTAATATTTTTTTTATTTAGTCGCTATGTACAATAGTTAGTTGACGCCAAACTCATGCGCCATGCCCGCTAGTTAATGCGATAAGTAATTTAGAGAGAAATGTTCAGATTTACGCACTTGGCATTTCTGACGCTTGTCACTAATTACGTGTGAAAATCACAAATCTTTATGCCGCTATTTAATTAAGTTTACTGGTTGTTGTTGAAGTTGAATGTTGAAGAAAGTGATCATTAATGTAGATATGCCAATGAAAAGTTGAAATCTTCACCATTCTAAAATATAATCTTAACGCGTAGTTCATGGATAAGTTAGATGTTTAGTTGAAGCTTGATTTTAATATTTTTTTGTGATTTTTTGACATGGTTTTTTTTTAACAATACGTTATCTATAGTTCAACATATTATATTTCAATAGTTTTTCATATTTATCCGTACTTGGCACGTTTAAAACGGCAATCGATCTTAGGATTTTTATAAAAAAGCAATATATGTTATGCTTCCAACTCTAGTTTTTTTAAGTTTATTTTCTCTACTAGATATGTTTGAGCGTCTTCGTTGATTCTTGTCTTACTGATTAATATAAATTTTATAAATATTATTTCATCGATCAAGATTTTGAAATTTCGAATCCACGGCAAACACTTCAATTCCACTTCTTTATATCAAAATAAGTTATAATATTTCAATGAACGTTTCAGATCCTTTCATAAAAAATAAAATTATGTAATAAAGCGTTTTTCCGTTACCTGGTCACCCCATGAACGTTCCAAAAACTTGTTTTAGGCAGCTTCTATGCGTCAGGACAACGGTAAATTTAAATGAAAGCAGTCCTCTAAGTAAAACTTGTGTGGTTATCGTTTCCGGGAGGAATGGGTTATAAAACAAGCACGCTAACCAAGGGTAATGATAACGATAATGAAGGAAGTGGAATAAAATAAATATTTAACTTGTTTTGTTTTATTTGGTTTGTCCAAATTTCAATCACAATTCCCAGGAACTCAGAAGAATGTAGGATCGTTGATGACAAAGAGCGATTAACAAGGGGCGTGAACCGACCTCAACAACAAAATGATATACCCACCTCATTTTATTTTTACTATATATTTCTTTGTTGAGCCGTAATCACGTGTGAGGTGATAACATATCGAAGAAAAGGACGTTTGCCTTATAATTTCTGAAGAAAATAAACATTGTATGTTGCCCAGAATAAAGTATTGGGGGCGGTTTGCTGCGGGCGTTCTCCGGGTATCGTCAAGTCTTATTATATCTTGTGTTACTGTATCAATTGTTCGTATGGAACGTGGAAAAGTTTTTTAAATATTATTTCAATTTGGTATTAGCAAGACTCGTTGGTACTCGTAATTTATTACGAAAAAAGGTTTAAAAAAATCACTTCCTGAAGGGACATAATTTTACAATTAACAGATGATGTAACAATTTCCTTCGAAAAATGCTAGATTTTCAACATACTAGGTAAGTCCAGAAAGTAAGTGTACTGAATTTTTGTAGGTTACAATTTTTTTTATTTAAACAAAAAAATTACGTGGTTACCGTAGTACTATACATATGTAAGCTATTTTTCGACATAGTCGCCATTCCTCTCAATGCAGGTGGTGAAGCGGGGTATCAACTTTTTGATGCCTTCCTCGAAGTAGTTTCCCGCCAACCCCTCCGTCCACTTCTCCACCTCCTCCTTTACCTCCTCGTCGGTTGAAAACCTTTTTCCACCCATGTGCAGCTTCAGGGAGGTAAAGAGATAGTAATCTGAAGGTGCTAGGTCAGGGGAATGCGCGGGATGGTTCAGGACATCCCATTTAAACGTGGCGAGCAGTTCCTTCGTGGCGTTGGCCGTGTGTGGTCTGGCATTGTCGTGCAGCAGGCAGACTCCCTTTGTCAGCATGCCTCTTCTCTTGTTCTGAATCGCCCTCCGCAATTTTTTAGGGTCTCACAGTATCTTGCAGAGTTGATGGTCTTCTCTTGAGGCATATATTCAATTAAAATTATGCCTTGACAGTCCCAAAACAATTTCGTCAGTCACAATTGAAGGTCTTACGCTCCTCTGATCATCATGCACAGACGTACGACCGTTTTTAAACTCGCGACACCACTTGTACACACTCGTACGATTCATAGCTTTATCACCATATGCAGTTTTCACCTCATTATAAACCTCAACCGGAGGTTTTCCCTTCCAAACGAGATAACGGATGACGCCCCGTATTTCGCACTTGGCGGGAGATTGGATTGACATTTTCCACGAAACGTGTTGTCGCGTCGACACTTCTCAACGTACTGATCTCGAACCGGTCTCGTTGCGGAGGGGAAGGGTCAGGCTACACGGAAGTGTAGCCAACATGTCGATAAATAAAATCCATCCGGTCGTGAGAGCCTCAGAACACTTACTTTCTGTATACGCCTCGTATGTTAAATGTCGTTAAATGAAATATGACACAAATGTTGTTAAAGCACTGTTCAGTAGAATCCACCACGTGTCAATATAATCAAGTCCTTCATGATTTCGAATTTAAACAACCTTTATTGCCTTGACTGAGTGGTTTGATATTACAAAGTATGTGAAACAAGGAGGTGTTATTTCACTCTGGTTAATAAATTTTATGTGTTACGGAATTGCAAATATTGTTAATTTATGCTCTTTAGATTTTATTTTATATCAATAATTAGTTTACTTCATGATACGTGGGACGGGACGTAGCGTATAAACTGTATTTATAAACCGCGTTTTAATGATCAAAGTCACGTCAAGGACACTTTTGGTTATATTTAGTTATTATTTAATGGAGAAACATATAATATTAAATATTGAAAAAAAATAATTTGCCATAGTTTTTCTCGGTAAAGCTCCAATATTTATTGCTTTTCATTTAATGTTAGTGAAATATTTTAATGAGTCATTCTTTTCTTTATTTTAGAGACTCTTAATTCAATATAATTTAATAACAATTAGAATATGTATTTTTTTACAAAACTCAATATCACTCAAGTATATAATTTATTTATCCAAGCAGTCAATACTTTCAGTAAATTTATTTTTTGTCTTTTTTTATTGAACCCGTTTGAAAATAAAAATATATTTGCCTTATTGGTATATTTTTAATAAAACATTGGAAATCTAAAATATGTTTTTGAACATAATCTTTTTTAGAAATTTACATTAGTATTTTGAATATTTTAAACCGCTTTTATTCATCAAGATTTATTTTTTGACCGTTTATCATCGGAGTAAGATTTCGTGCTCAAACCACAAAGAAATCCACCATTGTTGTCTAATGTCATCAAACGTAACCTTTTTCATTCGTCTTCTAACGGGCTTTTCCAGTTCGTAAACGATGCTAGATAACTAACAACTGAGTGCCATTTTAAAAATATTATTTTTGACCCTGCTTCATTTACATAAGTATTTTGGGTTACAAATAAGACACTTGCTCTCAACATGTGTTGTATTTTATTATGAAATTATTAAAGATACTTATTTAATGCTTCTATATATTTTAATACCATGATTTTGTAGGTAAAAAATTGATCATTTTTTTTATTGTTACAAAGAAAAGTTAAATTATTTAACATATAAAAGAGTGGCACTTTCTTGATACTTGATCTTATTTTTAGTTACAGAGAACCAGGGGAAAAATGGAATACATATTGCAACTTGCTTTTATTTTGAAAATCTTACTTTAAGGGCTAAATAAAATCAATAAATATGTTCGTCAAAATTATGTCCAATTATATTATGGATAAAATAGTTTTTTTAATAAAAATGTTATGTTATTTGTAGTAAGCAAACAGCTTAAGGTTACTTGATTGATTACCTTTTTTGCCAATGGCGTATACTTTGATGTGACATATACTGCTGATTAAAATATACCGATTCAATAATAATGTGGATTCAATTATTACTTTTTGAAATTATATTTGATTTTCCTTAATTGATTAACAATTAATTTGTCTTTTTTGAGAAGAAAAAAAGCGGTGAAGAGTTAAAAACAATTATTTCACCTAACATGATTGCGATTTACACAATACAGCAGAGGCGGAACAAGAACTTTATATTTATATTTTTATTAAAACTTCAGTAAAAATATTCTTATCGTGATACTGAGCTTCGAGACTCACTTTGAAGCGGCTCGTCATCTCTGGCAAAAAATAATTATTTCATAGAAAATATCAAATTGCCTACAATATTGATCAAAACTGTCGTTAGTCGATAGGACTACCTGCAGTTTTTTTTTATTTGTAATAAACTTTTTAAGAATATAATGTATTTGTATTTATAAAAATACCTCAACTTATATTTTTATTCCTGGTTCGCGACAACCAAACGTTGCTTTGTAAATTCAAATTACTCAGCTGCGTATCTAATTTTGACTTTCGCTGAAAATAAAGTATTTAACAGTTTACAGTCACGTTATCTTGGATTACAAATTTATTTAATTTACTTTGTATTGTGGCTTCGCTAAATGTAGCCGTTTCATGGTTTTATCACAAGTAATAAAAATCTTATGTCTTTTTTATTAACCAAACACTTGATTGCGGTATGTTGCCATAGTATTCTTTTGTTGTTAATCTATTACAAAATCTACTAACGTACACTCGGCCCTCTCCCATTTCTTAGTTAAATATTTAACGATTGTATGCGTAACGGGTATCTAGACGTTAATTATTTTTTATTAACACAAGCAAAACTATTGTTATGAAAAACACGTTGCTTTCTTATCAATTCTCACCTGAGGCCTTATTAATACATGTTGAATGAAAATTTGACACGCCATGTTAACATTTTCAAGTAATATTGATCGAAGTATTATTTTTTGTTTTAAGATTTGTATAATAAATCGCTGAAAATGTTCACAAGTAAACAAATAGTATTTATAAGATACGATTGTTTTGAATTTAGATATAAAAAAAGTAATTTCTTGGTTGTATGTATTTTTTTTCGTAGATCTACGAATTATAAAAATAAGTGATTGGTAACGAAGAAGAACGCAGTGCAAATAATAAATAGAGACAGTTTTTTTATTATTAATAATATATAATGATATGAACTAAGCCATTTAATTGATGAACATATTTTTTTTCGTAGTCAGGGGAATATAACGCTTAAATATGTTTCTTTTGAAGAAACCATGGTAAATTTTTATTACCCCATATGTTGGGGGGAAAAAATAACAGAGTTTATTTTAGGTGTTCGCAGTGACGTAAGAAGCGAACACATCTGACCAGTTAGAAGGTAGTTTTGAAAGGTACACATGTAAACATACCATCACGCTATTTCCCTGTTGGGGTAAGCAAAGAGGATAGAGCTCCAAACTCTTCTATCGCGACAACATCTTTCTGCCAGGTACATACATTCTGTCATACAGCTTATTCTGTTTCTCTTACTCTACCTTTCCTTCTTTGAAAATTTCATTCGATTTGATCAACCCAGCTTTTCTCAGTCGTTTTATAGCACAAACCCTGCATATGCTTGCATTATAAATGTTTTAGAGCTAGTTAATAAAAAAAAGATGCTTTTTGTGCGAATATATATCTCAAAAATACTTAAAAAAATAGTGAATGAAAACAGTTATAACTCGAGACAAAAATTATATTTGAACGTAGCAAAATCATAATCGTCGTTATTTTTTTGACGCTATTCAAACGTAATGCTCGTTTTTGTCGCATCCGCGATCACATCTTAAGATGTGGAGTCGTTTGAATAATCACACTTTTTCCATCCATTTTAATGTTTCATCTAGAATATATAATCATTTATGTTTTTTTACTGTCGATTTACATTTTTTTCTTTAACGATAATGTATTACAACTTGTATGGAGTAATTTCTGATTTATGTTTTTTTTCTAAATGACAACTACTGCTCGTTTATTCTAATGACTATCTTTAATTTCTTAATGACAGCTCACCATTCTACGACTGCTTTTGTGTATTACTTTGAAATGTATAAGAATTGCGATCCAATAGGGTGAGGTATTTATTATGACATATTTTTTCCGTTGTTGATTCTGTGGCGTAGAATGGCCTACCTCAAACTAAGGAAACGTTGAAAGTCAAAGAAATCATGAGAGTTTTATGAGAAGACGTGTCTGGATATAGAATATACAAAAGATGTGTGTCGGTATAGGAAAATCTGGTGTTCTGGGTTATCTGCCTACTCCAACAGAGAAATGGCGTGATGTTATGTATGTTCTGAAAAAATCATATTTTTATATATAACTTTATAAATTATACAAACTTAATACATACATATCCATTCACTTTGAGTTTCCACATTTTATTTTATTCGAGATAACTGAGCGATTCCTCGATACTGTAACCCATCCCGGTTGATTGGAAAAGTTTCACGTTTAACTCACACGAATTGTCTGTTTCAACTTAATTGTTCTTTCTCAAACTATTTGAAAATCTGGCTACGTGTCTCATTCGTCCGTGTAAGGCAGAATTTCGTCAGATTTCAGAATCTCTCTCACAATATTATTTGTTTATCGATTGCTCTTATTCAGTTGGTTTCACGAAACTTTTACAACGGATTATAAATTTCCAACATCAGTTAACTTCTGAGAAGGCTTTTGTTGCCATTTTGCTTTTGTCCTTTTGAAATTTCAACTTGACATGTAAAATTATTGTTTTCAAATGAGTATTAGGAAGTCAAACTTTGATAAAACGTGTAAATGAGTGTACAAATCATCACAAATTTTAGTTTTTAATTGTTAAAAATAATTTGCTTTCCGTTGCGAACTATTTTTATTTTATTTTTTTTATTTCAATAATCAGATAAAGATACAAAAGATTTTAAAAACCATGTAACATAATTAAACATTGACATATAAACAGTTTTAAACAATAGTGAGAAAAAACAGTTTAAGATTAACCCAACACAATAACAAAGCAACCCCATATACTTTTCTCAACTCATCCTGGCAAGAACAACTTCTTCACTTGACTCTTGTAAGTAGTCCAAGTCATATGATAGTCCATACAATGCCCATATTGTTTGCCCAATGTGTATATTAATGTTATGCAAGAGTGTTACAAAGTATTTGATGCTATTTTAATACTGCTGTTTTCGATCTTGATATTTTTCTCGGCCATTTCGTTCATTACTGAGCATCGGGACTCACGTAGCAACCCATGACGATTACTCTCCATCAATGTTTTAATTCTGCTTTTTTGAGAGCAGAGTGGTTAAGGATAGACTTTGTTGTTCGGTCTGTCTAGCGTATTGAAGATCACCTTATGTTACTGATTAAGATATAATTGAAAAAAAGTGATGTTTTTTTTCTATCCGAGTTTTTTACTTTCCCATTGTTTTCAATATCTTTTTGGTTTATTTTAGTGTTTCGTATTCAATCAAACTACTTTAATTCTATTGATGGTGTCGATTTTCTATTCAAAGAATTCTATTATATTTTATAACCACGTTGCTAAGCTTTACCCACCGTTTAACAAGGCTATTTGTATGTAGTGAAAAAGTTGTCACTTTTAAATTAAAATAGATATGGAACTATCAAAATCGTTAATTATAATTCTTCATTTAATAAACTTGAAATCTCTTTCAACATTTTGTAGTGTTATTTTATAAAAAAAACAAAACAAAATAATAATCCACGTTTGTCTTAAGAAAATACAATCAAATTTATATTAAATTTGGGTTTGACCAGAACAGTATAATGAATCATTTTAAGCCCACCAAACGGGCTTGAACATTTCCCTTAAGCTCTGAATAAATTATACAAAATTAAATTAAACTGATGTCTGTGATTGAGGATTTTGATTGCTTTAAGAAATTATTCCCCGAAGAGGAGTACAATTTAAAAGTATCAACAACAATTATTTAACAGTCGTTAAGATTACTATTTTAAGGCCAAGATATTTTTTACATCAGCCCGTCTTGGAGCATAGAGAAACAAACAGTTTTACAAACTGAACCATTCAACGATAATCTGGCATACCATAGCAAGGTCTGCGTAGAAAATGGTTACTGATTACATGACGATTTTAGTACGGACTTGTATGATAAATGTATTCATGGTTTGTTTCGTTCTACATTTCGTTTTACGTCATTGTATTGTTTTGAGTTATCTGTTTTGACCCCCATTATGCCCGGCTTAAATAGTTTTAGATAACAGAATATTGTACAAAACTTCGAATGTAAGGAAGCCAAGCGGTCTAACTTTTTTAGTGTTTTAACAATATATCCTATTTGATTTATCAGATATTTGGAGTATTTTTTACTTCGTGTTAAAATACCTAGTATTAAAATTATTTCGATTCATCATTATCATCACTATCATATCATGTCTCTATTAGGGTAGACAGAGAAAAACGATCTCCACTTAAGTTTATCCTAGCACACGTATTTCGCTTCTGCCATATACATGCACTTCATGATGCATACTCTCCTACTATAAACTCTTTTTCACTCTCAGAATTTGAGGCATTTGGTCGTGCGATATTTTTCTGGCTCTTTCTAAATTTCTCATACCTTCTATACTACATGAAAATTACGTGTTGAAAAACCGTTGTGACAACTGAAAAATATCATTTTAAGGTAGTTTGGACATGTTGAACGGGTGGCTGACTAAACAAATTTATAGTGCAAGTATATATGAGAGTGTTGATAGAGAAATACCGAAAAAATATGTCTGACACTAGTGATAGGAAATTCTAAAGAAGAAAATGTAAACTAAAAGAGAAATATAAGGAACTTTAAAAGAATATGTATTGATGTAGAGACGGTAAAGGAAGTATGCCGTGATATAAGTTTTCTATCTTATCTGCCTTCCTTAATAGGAAAATCGTGTAAAATATGTGTAGAATTAAAAAAAAGTCTTTGATCCAACGCTCTTCTGACTGGGTGCACAAGCGAATCCGTTTTTGCAATAGGGCGCTAGGAACTTGTGCACTACATGACTAAATTGTTCGTATAAAGGCATATAATAATAAAATAAGAAAAATAATATTCATATTCCGTTTGATTCTTCCCCTTTTGATCTGAAGCAATCTCACGAGTGTGTGTCAGTATTGATCCAGCCAACATGAGTTTAGTTCCATTATTGTAACGATTGGTTTCTTGTTCTTTCCAGGTAAGCGTGATGACAGAACAAATACTCCACGGCAGATAAGCAACCATGACTTGCCGTCAGCAACTCGAGTGCGGTGAGAGTATTGGTTATTGCTTGGTGGGACTACATATTTAACATATTCTGTTTGCCTTCTTCAAACGGGTTTGAAGGTTAAACATTTGTTTTCTTTTTAACTCTTCCTTTATTTGCTTTCACAATACGATTATTATTTTTGTTATTGAGTGAGCGTAGATATTTGCTTTATTTTTTTTAACAATGTCTTGCTTGTGTTTACAATTCGTATTGATTTTAGCTTAATTTAAAAAATATGTATTACAATATTATTTGAAGTAACGTTAACCACAAGGAAATATCCACGTTGAGAGAATAAGTGGCGAAAGATTTATAAAACAAATGTTTATATATGTGGAATTACTGGAGAGCGAGGAAAAGGTAGACCGAGGAAATAGTAATAGGTGAAATTTTAACGGCGGGAAATTTACGAAGCATGAAAATCAGAATAGCAAGTGGACGAAACTAAAACTGTGTGCATGGATAGAAAACGGTAGAATTCTGTCCTTCTCAAAAGGGTCATGTCGTGATGGTATGTATAAGGACGTATATTTTTAGCATAACTATAAGTTATTTTTAAATGAAAAAAAAATCCAAATCATAAATTATCAACATTCGGTAAATTACCAAATATTAAAAAAATCCATTTTCAATATCCTCGACACATGTTTTTATATCTAATTCGAGGACCTTCGTCATATTTAGTACGAGGGTGGATCAAATATAAACGATACTTTTTTTTATTTGCAGAAAGAAAAAGACCAAGTACACATAATTTTTCTACATAATCTCCTGCTTTAGAAATGCATTTTTACCAGCGGATCGGTAGTTTTTTATATCTCATCCACCCAACACTCCTCGAAGCGGTCGCTCGCTCCGTTTAAAATTACACGCTCTAAAACAAAATTCTCGTTTATATTTGTTCCACCCTCGTATGTAGTATTATAAGTGGAATTATAAAGAGTTCAATTTATAGTGAAAAATACAAAGATCCCCACAGGTAAAACTGAAACCTGCTTTTAGCTTTATTTTTATGCGAGCACAATCATCACTATAAAAAATGCATGCTTATTCTTCAAACGATATAATTGTAAATATACAATCTTCAAAGCAGATATTTTCTTTCTAACTCACAATCCATATACGCATACATAATTCTACTTTTTACTAACTGTTTTGCTTTTTCTTCATCAAATAAGAAGAGAAAAGTTATTGCAAATCTAAATATGGCATAATGACAACAGGAACAATGTTCCTCATGCTTTCTTGTGCAGTAGCTCAGTTTTACCTGCAAAGTTTATTAAAGAGTTTAATCCTCAATGTATCCATTTGGAAGATATCGATATCTGAAAATTCATTCAACAAGGTCATTGGACATCGTAAAATGAATTAATCTATTTGTATTTGTATAAACAGGTGCGTTGATCTCTTCGAACGCTTAAGGAGTAATATTCAAGCCTACCAATAAAAAAATGTGGAATAGAGCCAAGGGTAAAATCCATACTTTTTGTTGGTCGTCTCACTAGTTTCATTGTCTGTTTTGAGACCAGCGAAATTCACATAAACGATGCAACAAATGCGACCTGCAGCCGCTCGTGAGATTTGGTAACTCTGAAATGAATACAATTATAAAAAAACAACTTTTGTTTTAGTAAAATAACATAAATCGTTATCTTAGATATAGAAAGCCAATTGAACATTTAACTGGGAGATTCTAAATACATAAGAATTTTGCTATCAAACCACGAAGGCTGAAAACTAAGGCTGGTGAGCGTCAGTAAAGTATTGTTAAAATAAATCCGAAGAAATTCCCCCCTTCCCCACGATGTTGAATTCGTAGTAAGTTCGTCCTCTTCCCGGCGGTCCAGTATTTTCCTAAGGACTTTCCAAGTTTCCTCGTACTTTGTCTCACTGCCTTAGATTTTATTGTCTAACTTTTATCCTTTTTTATTCATTCGTTGTGAAACTTCGCCGCCGCAATTTCTGTAGTTTTTTTTTATACAGCATTCTCAGTGTATAAATTTTCTTATATCTTCCCTTAATGTGTTTTTATTTGTTTTCAACATAAAAAATGTATACGTCTTTGCAAATATTTTAAGAATAACTCATTTCTTTACCAGAACTAAAATTCCTTACCTTTCTTTTTTCATTTTATTGTAAAACTAAGTTATTTTAACCGTTTTAAATATAAGACAAGTTAAGCATTGGTAAATTTGGCACAACGAGGGCGATTGGATTATGTAAAAAGGTTTATTTTTTTATCTAAATATTTGTTACTTATTTCTAGAATCTTAGAAACGACGTTTGGTTCACTTTGTGGAGGCATACAGTTCATACATTTTTAATAAAATAATTGTTTTATTTATTTATTACTTATCTTACCATTTTTGTAATTATGCGTTACATAGAAGTTTTTGGGAAATCAATATATGATAGAATAAAGAACGATGATATTAAGGAAATGTTGATTAAAACACATGAAGAAAGAAGCATTGAGATAGTTCAGCCACGTAGAAATAAAGAACGATAAAAGATAAACGATTCAAGGGGAGAAAAGTTAATCTAGAACAACTTGGCATGTCCAACTTTATCAAATTTCGAAGGGGGAATAATGAAAAGCCTTTTTTTTTTTTTTTTTTTCATATTACGAGTATAATACGCATGATGAAGTGTGTACGTGGTAGAAGTGAATTGTGTGTGCCAGGATCGTGCAGGTCTGTTCTCTCTGCTTCCCTAATACGGACGTGGTGTTACGATGATGATGATGGTAATTGTTGTTACGAAGTCACTCCACTTGTGAGCTTTATTCGTTTATTTTAAATGCCTCTATAAATACGAGTATATTTTACTTGAAAAAAATAATATTGTTACTTTATATGAATTGCTGATGAAAAAGTATATTTGGTCGTTTGTTTTGCGTGGTAGCGTTTCGACCTTGAAATCATTGGCTCAAATATTCTGGATAAATGAACCATTGGTAACAAAGGTAGTTTTTGGGAGCATACAAATTCACATGAATTAGATGATTGTAAAACTAAGTTACTCGTATTCTGTATTATGGATTCTTCAAACAAAATAACCTATTCAAATAATATCACACTTGATGGTTTACCCACTATGCAGGGTGACTGCTCGAAAGAGGACCTGCAAAGGGGAAGCCCCAATGTCATCACAGTTGCTTCTTTCTGGGCTAATATGATATAGATCCGGCATTGTCGACATGATTAGAATGGAATAAAATATTTTCCCTCTTGTGATTCTATGAACGTGATTTGAACACAGTTTAGCGGTGGATTAGTAGGATATTTATAACCATAGTTTGAACGTTTGACCACTTCTTTCTCTGACTAACAATTGCATTTTATTGCTTTCACAATCAAGTGTAGAAACTGATTTTAATACAATGTTTCCAGCCTTGAGAATATATATAATACAAAGAAAATCAAATATATGTTTTGCAATACATGTCTCCGGTTTATTAATAAAAGAACCTTAGAAACGATTATCACATTGTTTCCACAAAATAAAGTAGTATTTTACATATAAACAAGCATAAATTATATGTAATTAAAAATTAATTATCTTTGGTAAACCGTTTTACTCATACCTTCATGTGTGGATAAGAATCTTCGCATGGCTACCCACCCAAGCGTAATTGCCTTAATAGGTCATCATTAATCATCACTGGGACGATTTCTTCTCATGTGTGGTATTGCATCAAACCTCGATGGGCACACTCCTCATTCACTGAATCGCAGCTGGATCCACATAATGAACACAATCATTACTGGGACGATTTCTTCTCATGTGTGGTATTGCATCAAACCTCGATGGGCACACTCCCCATTCACTCAATCGCAGCTGGATCCACATAATGAACACAATTATCACTGGGACGATTTCTTCTCATGTGTGGTATTGCATCAAACCTCGATGGGCACTCATTTACTCAATCGCAGCTGGATCCACATAATGAACACAATCATCACTGGGACGATTTCTTCTCATGTGTGGTATTGCATCAAACCTCGATGGACACACTCCTCGTTCATTCAATCGCAGCTGGATCCACATAATAAATACAATGATTTCTCTCAAATGGCAATAAAAATCAAATTCGGGAAACCCGGGTCCCAAATTGGATCCTTGCTAGTCACTCGAAATGAAAGAAATAAAATAGTTCACAGCTTCTTGGGTAGGACAGTGCTAAAAGTGGTGCGTTGAACCTAAATTCATACTAGAAGAAAGTCGTTTGGGGCGGAAGATATACTGAAAATTCAGGAGACCTAAATTCTTTATCGGCTTTGGCGCCGTTTAACTAGGATGAGGATGAGGATGTGTTACTTTGTTATTTGACTAATTTATAACCTGAGACTTTCCAAATAATCCCAAATATTGAATTTGGTATCGAGAACTTTTATGTATGTATATAGAATGTATGTATATAGAAAGTATGTATGTCGAGGCGTATCCAGAAAGTAAGTGTACTGAGACTCTCACGACCGGATGGATTTTATTTTCGACATGTTGGCTACACTTCCGTGTAGCCTGACCCTTCCCCTCCGCAACGAGACCGGTTCGAGGTCAGTACGTTGAGAAGTGTCGACGCGACAACACGTTTCGTGAAAAATGTCAATCCAATCTCCCGCCAAGTGCGAAATACGGGGCGTCATCTGTTATCTCGTTTGGAAGGAAAAACCTCCGGTTGAGGTTTATAACGAGGTGAAAACTGCATATGGTGATAAAGCTATGAATCGTACGAGTGTGTACAAGTGGTGTCGCGAGTTTAAAAACGGTCGTACGCCTGTGCATGATGATCAGAGGAGCGGAAGACCTTCAATTGTGACTGACGAAATTGACGAAATTGTTTTGGGACTGTCAAGGCATAATTTTGATTGAATCTCAAGGGGAGACCATCAACTCTGCCTCAAGGGCTCTGATTGAGCCTCAAGGGGAGACCATCAACTCTGCAAGATACTGTGAGACCCTAAAAAAATTGCGGAGGGCGATTCAGAACGAGAGGAGAGGCATGCTGACAAAGGTAGTCTGCCTGCTGCACGACAATACCAGACCACACACGGCCAACGCCACGAAGGAACTGCTCGCCTCGTTTAAATGGGATGCCCTGAACCATCCCACGCATTCCCCTGACCTAGCATCTTCAGATTACTATCTCTTTACCTCCCTGAAGCTGCATATGGGTGGAAAAAGGTTTTCAACCGACGAGGAGGTAAAGGAGGAGGTGGAGAAGTGGACGGAGGGGTTGGCGGGAAACTACTTCGAGGAAGGCATCAAAAAGTTGAAACCCCGCTTCACCACCTGCATTGAGAGGAATGGCGACTATGTCGAAAAATAGCTTACATATGTACTACGGTAACCACGTAATTTTTTTGTTTAAATAAAAAAAATTGTAACCTACAAAAATTCAGTACACTTACTTTCTGTACTTACCTAGTATATAGAAATATATTTACTGTACATATATAAGGATGATTTGTGAAAATAGGAAGTCCTTCCAATCACAATCTTTCAAGTGCATTCGTGACGAAAATACGAAAGAAAATATTAAGGTGAAGACAGTTATTTGTTTATAAAATCAATATTTAAAATAATCCATATTTTTTTAATATAATGGATACATCAAAAGACGGTACGAATCCCCTTGATTTCCTTACTCGCCGATTCCGAGCCAATCGTTCTCTGCGGGCCTTGTCCCGGGCCCGCCCTATTGTACCCAGTTGACATTTATTACTGGATTTATGCGCTCCGTTTCCCAATCCTAGTCCAGGGTTCACACGCGCACCCTGTCGGATCTCCGATTCGCATCCACTCATTATTGCGAATGTGCATTTTTTTTATCCATAGCGACAATAGATGACGATGGAAGACATTTGAATGTATTTTTAAGATATAAATTCCAGCTCAAGCTTTTCTACTTTTCTACGATGTTGCCTTAAAACAGGCCGTTCTGGTCGGAGGTCGTATTCAATTGATTTTCTCATTTGCTTAAAAATACTAAGCCACTTGTAAACCATCGTTTTTCCAGGGTATCAGCCCCCATAAACCGTTAAAATCTCTACCAAAATTATTTGAGGTGTTTTACTTGGTTTGGCGAGGAACTTGATGACGGCGCGATATTTATTTTTTCCATACTTGGGATGTTATTGACGTTTGACATACTCTCCAAACGATATCTCAAACAATACTGTCAAAATTAGACTAGAACTTGGGAATATACTAATAATATTATTGGAACATACGCATGCGCACTACCGCCCTCTCTCTTAACCCCTTCATTCCACGAATTTATTGACCTCCCTTTGTATATAAGCATATTGAAAATATTTGGATTAAATTTTGTTTTCCACATGAGACGTTCACAACAAGTATTAAAGTTAGTATTTTTTTGTCAAGTATGTTGAGATAATAACGATTTAATCCTTTAAGTGAAGCTTCATATTTTTTTGTAGTTATGTTAACTTGTATTATTAACTCATTTGTTGAAAACAAAATTGATATGGTACTATTTGTGCTTTGTACGACGAATAATGAATGGTAAGTATTATTGAATCTAATTGCATTGTAATATTTTTACTGTTCTGTTTATAAGTATATGTATTAGTTAGAATACATAGTGATCAAAATATTTTTCTAAGATCACTTCTGAAATTTACGATTCGGTTACAAAAATTGAGAAGCCTCTATGCGTGAATGGTTTTTCAAACGCGTTGAAGTAAATTAACGTTGAATGCATATTTTTACAAGAGAGTCAACCCTACATGCGGTAGTATAATCCAACCCCTCCATTCAAGCCTATTCTTCAAACGATCTTTGTGCCCTAATAACGTTTTGCAGGTGTTGATAAGTTTATGTTAGTTGTTTGTATAATCTAAGGAATGCATTCATTGTTTCTTGCTCCGTCCTCCCATGCTTCATTCGGAACTGCTGCCCTGGATAATTCCTGAGTTGATGCTATTATTTATTCAACAAACGAATTGTCTACTTTAGTTATTGTTTGCGTTAATTCGAAAACGATAACGGTGTTTAATTACTTTTAGTATTATAAAGAAGGAAAATGGAATTTTCAGTTTATTATAATTTGTATTTATATCATTATGTCTTAATGAATGCAGTGCATTTTTAAATATAGAAGTTTTGAATAGAATCTTAGAGAAATGAAATCGATTGTACGATGTGAGTTGTGTTTCCCTTAAAATGTCGAAGTTTATTATTAGGGGAAGTATTTTATCTAATGGCCGGACCCACTACCTTTCTATCCTTACACTCAACTTTTTTATACACTTATTTTGCAATATTTTTTATCTGTCAACAAAGTGAGTTGAGTCCCTAAACGGCACTATATAAATTGTTGTATTATTATTATTAGGCGTAGGAAAGGGTTTCCTTCATTTTCATTGCATTGGCAACGAGTTGACGATTATTTTCGTAGTAATAATAAAAAGAAGATTTTTATAGCGTCATTTAAAGAGTAGACCTCTCAGGGGTGCTGGGATTCGAACCTACTATTATTGGCAGATTAAATAAACCAAATATAATGTAAAGATAGGAAGGTGTTTATTGTTGAGAACTATGGAAATGATTTTTTTTCAGGCTGATGGTTATGAGAAAAAAAATATTCCCGTTAAAATATTTGTATGCAAAGCCAAACAATTTAGATATGTCAAGTTCTTTGCTTTTTTTACATGTCAAGTGATCTTTCATTGCGTTTTTCATGTGAAATAATGCATGACATAAAATGATTTAATTTCGTATCGTGAAAAGGATGAAGTATTTATAAGTATATATGTTTTTATTAAATGGTACATTGGTAGGGATTCTTTATTTACTTAGCTCATGTTTATTCCATTATATTTTGGATGATTTTCGTGATATTTAAAATAAATTAACTTTTGTATTTATTGAGTAAACACGGGAAGTAACTAACAGAAAAGGCGTATATAATCAGTGAAGATAGCTGTAAATAGTTTTCTTTAAGAAATACCGCCCAGGGATGAGAATAAAGAGGAATCGCGCTCAATGCGTGCGCGGCAGTAAATTGCGAGAAGTGTTTAATTTATAGCTAACACTTTCGCGCGTCTCGTAAAACTAACAATACCCGTTAAGTTTATGTGGGCAGGCGATAGCGAAATATTTTCTTTTACTGTTGTTGCGAATTTTTATGACACCATGTGTGGCTCGCACTCCACGTGTTCGATACAATCCCCTTTGTTAAGTGTCTAACTCCTCGGCTGAATTTCAATAGCTTCAATGAAAATCTCTCGTTGCGCATATTTTGTCTGGAGGCAGAGTTTTATGGGCAGCACTGCCAGTATCTAAAAGCAATTGATTTGCTCATTTTGCCCACTTTTTATTTGTGATAATTCTTCTCATAATTCGTATCTTTTATAATTTGATTTACTGATTTAACTATATCTTCCTTTCCTACGAAATCGTTATACATACCATATATACTAACACACAGTGTAGCTTTACTGGGCACAATATAGCTACACTGAACAAAGTTCGGCTTCTAAAACACAGTAGTAAGAATGCGCTAAGAGTATTCCGCTGTAGCTGACTCGAATATGGACATATTTAGTTCCAACACTATCAGAGATTAGGAGGATGGTGACTGAATCGACTGAGGAATGAGTGTTTTTTTTTTCATATATTTTATATACTTATTAATATTTTCACTGGATTGCTGACATGACGGAACTGCGCATGAACGAACATTGGTGATTGGGATTTCAATCCTTGGTATAATTTATAAATTATATGTGTTATATGAAAATGCTGATAAATTTCCTGTAAGTGTTTGTTTAAATAAAAATAAAATACTGGGTGAGTGCCACTGGTTGGGGATGGGGAGGTTCTCATGCAGTTGAATGACACAGAATGAAGATACTTAATACTTCCATTCACTAACGCCTTCATAAGATAACCCTTTCTAATAAACAATGTCGTTCCATTATAAGTTTTATTAGTCGAAAAATATCGAGACGCCAAAAAAGACCTTCACATGGTATTTATAGACCTGGAAAAGGCATTCGACAAGGTACCCCGAAGCCTGATTTAAGCAGCATTGAGATCTCATGACGTACCGGAAGGATATGGGCTTACCATACACGATATGTATATCAATAGAAAAATACAAGTAAGATGCACATCGGGAACACCACATGAATTTCCAATTAAAGTGGGGGTGCACCAAGGATCTGTCCTCAGTCCACTGCTTTTCATAATTGTCATGAATTATCTAACAAATCATGAAATTAACGGTATCCTTAAGACTATGCTTTTTGCAGATGATGTA
This sequence comes from Odontocerum albicorne, assembly GCA_949825065.1. NCBI lineage: Eukaryota > Metazoa > Arthropoda > Insecta > Trichoptera > Odontoceridae > Odontocerum > Odontocerum albicorne. The sequence continues at coordinate 19,674,785 of OX463851.1, read as the reverse complement.
GCACTGATATCAGATAACCATTGTGACTTGCAGAGCAGCCTAGAGAAATAGAAAAAGATCCTGGAGGAAAACGGTTTAAAAATTAGTAGGAAAAATACAGAATATCTGTACCTGCCATTTGAAGACCCAAATGCCACAACTCCTTCAATGCAACTGGATGGGGAAATATTAGCCGGCTGTTACTCATTTAAGTATCTGGGCTCACTCATTCACAAAGACGGAAGGTGCGCAGCGGATGTTGACCATAGAATAGGTGTGGGATGGATGAAATTCAGATCGGTAACAGGAGTCTTGTGTGAGATCGGTAAAAGGAAAGGTATACCAGACTATCGTTAGACCCGCGATGATGTATGGCTCAGAAGGATTATATACAGCTTCCACTCTACGTAACTTGAAACTTCAGAAATACGAATGCTTAGGTGGTCGGCAGGAGTATCACTAAAATATAGAATTAAAAGCTCACGCATTCGTGGTAGCCTGGGGGTCACTGAAATAAACAGTAAGCTGGAAGAGCGACAACTGAGATGGTACGGGCATATAAGACGGAGACCACCAGACCATACGGTAAATCAGGCAATGTCTGTGGATCTTCCACAACAGCCGTCCAGAGGAAGGCCAAAGAACTCCTGGATAACTCAATGCTCCAAAATCCTGCAGAGAAATGGCCTAGAGGAAAGCGACACCCAGCACCGAAGAACATACAGCCTGAGAACGAGAAAAGCTGACCCCAACAGCCTACCTAGGCAATGAGTTAGGACAGTGCCAGGAAGAAGAAGAAGAGCTCCATTATAAGTTTTATATTTTATTACATTTACTTGCTATTTAATGTCGTTTTTTTCCTATTGTTATACATTAACTTGTTGATTTCTTGTTGATTCTCCAAAATGCTTATGTATTCTTATGTTACCCTTCAACTTATCCGAACTAGTGATTGGACGTATCGAGCAGCGTGGCTGGGAGACATAATTGTTTTCGAACCCATTCATTGAGTGTTCGACTTAGAACCGTTTGAGTAAGCATTTAATTCGCAGTGCCATCGCACGTGTTGGTAATAATTGGCAAGTGGCATCAACACTAGCACAAAACGCTTTTGATTACTCCAGACGAACTCTTCTACCAGACTGAGACCCTTTTTTTCGTGTACCGTCGGGAATCGACCCCGAAAACCCCGACTGGAAGTCAAGAGTCTTACCAATAAGGCAACGAAGGTTGAGCAACTTTCAAAATGCACACTTTTAACGATTTCATATTTCTTATGTTGCAACAAAACGGTACTAGTAAAACGAACATTTTATACTGCCAAGCGGGTCACAAGCCCGTCGGCTCTTATTTTGCCTTCTGACATTAATTTTAGTTACCATTGCACGATTAAAATAAATAACATATAATATATATTTTTATATAAAGTTGTAAATACGATTGCATTTTTTCCATCCTTTGTGTAATTTACTCATTTCCTTTGCCAAATTTCGTTGGGTCTTGTGAACAAAACCGGTCTCTTTTATATATTATTCAATTTTTGAGTGGAAATGATGCGTTGTTGACAATCTCAAAACCATAGGAGGGAGGGGGCCTTTTATCTACAATTAACGACAAAACTCTAGTTACAAGTCAGGGAGACTGGGGCAGATGGGGTCTATGGGGTCGCGTTTGTTGGGAACTTTACCTGTTGTTATTTTTTAATTCGTGCCATCTGCGCGTGCGTACTAATGGGTACGGCTTTTTGTCCCTGAGTGGGGGACGGAACTGCTGTAATAACCCCTGGATTGTTCTTTTAATTACCTGCCAAAATAAAAGCCAAGTTGTAACAGTACGAGATTACAAAAAGAACATTTTTTTTAATTGTTCAATGTTACCTGGAATTTAGGGTGGTTTAACAGCTCAAGTCAATTTATAATTTAATATCGATCTATATGGTACTTTACGTATCACTGTATACTCGTTTGAAAATTAGCAGAAACAGAGAGATAATCATTTTTGTGTTAATCACTACCACGCTGTGAGGTTTGTCTCATACAAAGCTTTTTGAATGAAGAAATATGATGTTAACCGTATATTTTTGGCATTTAATTTTATAACATAGAATTCACCATACATATCATACAATACAAACACTTTCGGTGAGCTTTAAATAATAACGTTGATGTCATGCAATTACATTAGAAAACATAATGTTAATTAGTATGAATAACCTCCTTAGCCTATTAAGTAAATCATATTCTAACTCAGAATTGTGGGCTCGTATTCAGTTAGTACTTAGATTTTTCAACAAGGGTTTGAGTATCGTATTTAAGTAAAAAGGAATAAGGCATAAAATGAGTTATGTTCTAATCAAGGAATGGTGTTAAATAAAGGGATAAGATTTATTTAACATCTTTCTGGTTCGTTAGAAGAGATTGTCACATGACAATAAACCCGCCAGGCTGTAATGTATACAACTTATGTGTTATTTAGGACGAAGATAAAGAGGAGAAGAATGGAAGACGTCTAAGAATAGATGAATTAAAATGGAATAACATAACAAACACCGCGTTTGAATACCGCAATATACGATTACACAAGAAACTAAATATGTATGCTATTTCTCTCTACTTCTGCATTTTATATACGAGTACGTTCCCAAACTACAATATATAACATAGTTATCTACTCGTATATGCAAAATGGATATAATTCACTAAACATATTATTTTGGTTTATTTGAGTTATTAAAATTGATGAACACTACAAACACACTACACCTAAAGCCGTATCTCATATCGAAAGATCTATAAAAGTTTCTTTGTAGTTCGTCTTCATTTGGTAAATTTTCTGCGGTTTTCTCACCAAATATGTGTTTATGAACATATCAATATGCGGGAAAGTACCCATTTTAATGACCGTACCCACCACCTTCTTGTACTAACACTCAACATATATTTATTTATTTTGTATTATTTTTAATCTGTCAATAATAGTGGGCTCGAGTCCCGAGTTGGAGCGCCCTTGAGGAGAATTTACTCTCTTAATGGCGCTATATAAATTTCTCTTCTATTATTGTTATCGAGACAATATACCTTAATCGTGTGTGTGTACACTTATCAAACCATTATGTGGTACAATTATATCTTAAAAAATCGTTCCATAAAAGTATACCTAAAGCGACTAAACGAGTGTTTTTCTTGCCCTTAAGGAGAGTTTACTCTCTTAATGGCGCTATATAAATTTCTCTTATATTATTGTTTTCGAGACAATATATGTATGTGTAAGAGACAATCATGTGTGTGAACACATATCAAACCATTTTGTGGTACAATTTCATCTTAACAAAATCTTTCCATAGAAGTATATCCAAAGCGACTAAACGAGTGTATTTCCTCAACACTGGATAAAATGATGGGTTGAACTCTTTTTGTATATCAATGTCCACATGTTATATTTATGTTTCTTTAATTTTTTGCGTGTTTGATTGATCACATTTCTTTGATTAACGAGAATGTTTTCATAGTTTCATCTTCTACCATATAAAAGGGGAAAACCTTAATCACACATTTATATTATTATTTTATATCTCTCGTGAAATAAATATATATTTTGTCGACTGAAATGATTTTTTCTTTTCATTTCGTTGTATTATTATTTATTTTTTTCTACCGAGCCCAGTCATCGTCCTATGTTGTTAAGATAGAATTACATTTTTTCGATATGTCACGGAAGAAATAAAGGAGAGGCCACACCGAGTGAGTGACGTGTGGCCGACGTTCATTTGACGTTGGACTGGCCACATTGTTGCCCTGTGAATGGGCCGAGGACGCCTACCAATAGGTTGCCACAATATCGGCCTCCGGTCATAATGGACGCGTCAGAAAGGACTTTATACCAGATTATCTTTCTCGCCTGTTCCAACTTGTGAAATATTGCTTTTAACCTCGATTAGAATATTTTATTTTGTAATACGAGTACGTCTTAAAAAAACACGGCTTTTATTTCAATAAATTATTGCTTTACTCTTTTCGCTCTTCTCTTTCTCGTATCGGGGATGAAATATTGTAAGGTTCTTCATCTACGTCGGCCTGTTCGACGCCATAGCCCAAATAGAGCTTAAATACTAAAGACGCTTAAAGGGGTTTTCAAAGGTTAAAAAATTGATAAAAACTTCAAGTATGTTTTTTTGAATTTGGGAAATTGTATATATATTATAATATTTTTATAGTTTTTTGATAAAATACAGGGTGTCACAAAAAATATACACACATTTCAAATTATTGAAAATTCAGTATTTATTAAGCTATATTAAAACTTCAAATTAAAGAAGATAAACGTATTTCTTTTTTCATTGGTCACAAACGCTCATACTATAGCTGCACTGCTGATACCGTGGCATCATAAACTTCACGAACCATTATTTTTGTTATTTGGCTGCATTCTCTTTCAATGGTTGCTCTCAATTCATTAACTTTTGTAGGTTTTGTGCCATTTACTTTATTGTTGATGAGTCTTCATTACAAAAAGTTCATTGGCGTGAGGTTTGGGGAACGCGGTGGGTATTCAATGCTACCTCTACACCCAATCCATCTGTTTAGCAAATTTTCATCAAGATAGGCTCTCACATCACGACGGTAGTGGGAGGTACATCATCTTACTGGAAATAAGAGTCCTTCACATCGCTTCATAAAGGCGCAGTATGACAAATTTATGCATCAAGTTCAGGTAAACGGCACTGCAAAAAGTTGTGGATACATTTTATGTGACATTCTGGATATTTGTATTTGATTTATATATTTATTTATTAAATTATTTACTAAACACTTTCGTGTTAATACATTACGGAGATTTGTTGCTCCAAAACAATTAATCTTAATCAACTAATCTTTCTTTCATAATTATGATGGTATTCCATGATCGTGTCTTAAACGTAGTATACGTAAACAACATTTGACAAAAAACTGGCAAAACTCAAACTACGATTAAAAGACAAATTTCAAGGAAAATAGGTATATGATATAAGCTTTAAAATTGTATGGAAGTCAGGGAAGAAGAATATTTTGATATTAATGCGTTTCTTTAGTTTATTCTTAAATATCTATAAGAATGGAACATAACATATCTCATTGAAACAGGAAGATCTTTCCAAAGTTGAGCTGAATGAATCGCAAGAGATGAGGGGCAGAGAAGGAGGGAGTGTATCATATGCTTAAAAATTAATGAAAATGAAATATTTCACGCAGATACCGACAGATTTACCATTTTAACACTCGAAAGAAGGTTGACAGAACATGGAGATTTATTTTTTTATTTTTTTGAAACCATTGATGTTTGCCACGATATTCGGATGTATTTGATCATATTTTTAGACAAAAAATATAAACATTTTGGAACCTCTGATGAACGGCATCTTAAACATCTTTCTGCTTGGTTGGAAGAGATTATAATAAAACAATAAATCCCCCAGTTTATACTGTCTGCAACTAAAGCTTAATACAATACAAATTCCCATCCATTGTCTAAATGAAAAGCGTAGTTTGAAAACTAAGTACTTACTTCTTATTAGTGCTTTTTTGCGGTGGGACGCAGTGGAGCGGCGCTCCAGCCCCTTTTTTACAGTAGGTAAACTACGGAGAGATGCCATACTTTTTGTTTGAATGTCAATAAAAATCAGGTTTGTGAATGGATTTAAAAAACATTTTATTATTTAAAAATGTAATTAACATACTATACAAACATATAGTTAGAAATTCTTTAACACAATTTTAAAATAAAAAAAAATTAAAAACAAAAAGTAGTAAAAGTGGCGTCTCTCCTTCACTGTGTGGGAGAGATGCCATAGTATGGAGGATAGATGCCATATGTTTTATTTTTTCTTATTCAGATTCTTTTGTCGTATTAGTTCCTTTCCACAGTTGTTGCAATGTAGGGTGGGGCATACATTGTACATGATTCGTGGAGCCACTGTAACATACACAACATTTCACCCAGTCAGCTGTTTTTTTGTAACAAAATAATTATCTCATAAGAGGACTTTTTATTCATACACCATACTATATATCTCGGAACCGTTTGGACGACCATCAGAAAATTCAGGTTTCTTATTGACACCTTTCATTATCAATACAGGTGGTAAAAATCGACCCTCTGCATTATGTTACAGCACGCAACTAAGGAAATAGTCTCTCCCTTTTCACGTGGAGTAATTACGTGGGCGTTCTTGGCTCCTTTTGCTGTCAACACGTTTCCTAGTGTATTTATCAACTGTATTCCATTTTCATCAACATTGTAAATGTTTGCAGGTTTATTTAACAAGTCATTAGCTATAATTTCTTCTTCTAATAACTTGAAAATATTACTCACTTCATTCCTACTCATACCTTGAGTCCTCGCAACTGAGAGGACTTCAACTTGTCTTATGGCAATATCAGGATTCCTTTCAAGAAAATATGTCAGCCATTGGTAGCCTGCTTTCCCCTTTTCTTCCCATAATTTATGCCTAATCCCTAATTTTACAGCCAATTGGTAGGCAACAGTTCGGATACTATCATTATCAGATGCGAAACCGGCAGTGGAAAGTCGTTTTATGGAAGTTGCAAGTCGTTTTCTGAACCGAGCGATGCTAAAACAAAATATCAAATAATTCGTATTAAAAAAATATTGTTCACGCGTACCATATGGCTAAATGGAAAAGGTAATTATTATACAAATAAATTACCCGAAGGACCAAAACTAGATTTTTCAGTAATACCACTCTTAATCCGTCTTGTTCAAGTGCGAATGGGTATAACGTATCTCCTCATCGCTTCATTTTTTGATAGTTCACCTTTTTGAACATTTTCTATGGCTAATTTTTAATTTTCTTCTGTCCACTGTCCCCTAAGTGCAGTATGCTTACGAATATGTTTTCTTGGCACCCTAAAATATTAAAAAACTACGTCATATAATGCAATAAAACAATACACATTACTTGGTATGGCAGTCTCCTAATATTGTGGGAGAGATGCCATACCCCAAAAATAACTCAACAAAATCATTATTGTACAAAAATACTTTTTATTGTATTATAAATGATCCATATTAAGTAAAATAAATACTCACATGGTTTGTTGCATTTCTTCGAAGCTAACAATCGATACAACTATGTCACTGGGATAAAATTTCGACACAATTTTTAGCGCAAAAAAAACTATATCGCTCTGTAAATGTAACGTCCGTTGTCACAGTTAAACAAGTACTAACTTGTTAGTCGATGTTACTGAGCCAAACTGAGCTACCAAACTGTATTAAAAGTATAGCCATCTCATTTATACATCTCGAAATCTAAGAAGTATGGCGTCTGTCCTCCTATGGCATCTCTTCGTATTTTACCTATACAAAAAGCTTGACAAGAAGTGAGCTTCAGCACCTTTTTTTAAAAAAGCACTGTCGGTGCTTTTTTGCGGTGGAACGCGGTGGAGCGACGCTCCACCACCTTTTTACGGTATACAAAAAGCTTGACAAGAAGTGAGCTCCGGCACCTTTCGTTTTTTTTTTAAAGCACTGCTTCTAATTATCAACAAAATTCCCCTTTACATAGTTATAGAATGCATCTTTTGGGAAATTAATTTGCTGAGATATCCGATATATTTTTCCACATTCTGTTGAGTTATAAAAGAAAGCGGATTGCAGAATTTATACACGGTTAAATTTATACTATACTTTTCGTTCCACATGAATGTTAAGAGGGACGCTCGGTGTAGTGAGGTGCGGACCACTTGTCTTGAGATGGTCCTGTATTTTATTAATAACTATATATTGTCAATTTAAAAAATATATTTTTTGTCTCTTTTACTTGTATATTTACGTGTTATTTGAATTGTTTTATTTTCTCCCTGTATTTTTTTATTTGGTTTTATTGTGATTGTTTCAAACTGTTTTTTTTTTCATTTAAAGAATATTTCTCTTTGTAATGAATGAAGCAGTCACTACTTATATTATTTTTTTAATATTGTTGTAAGGTACATGCTACCTTTAATAAAATAAATAAAAAATGAAGTGAATATTCACCCATGTTTTAGCTTATTTGAAATGTCAATATGAGAGCTAGATCTTCTTTAGCATTTACGAGTTTACGTCTAATTGAGAACCTTTTGATGAACGATTGTGTGATAATAATGCAGCGTATTCAGATGGTAATGGTAAGCCTATGACATTGATGGCAAAACCCCATCCATACTTGACGGCAGCTGCAGATTGACAGCCGACCTTTCCCATTCATTGTCTAAATACCGCATCCCCGTAACCCATGACTCCCATTTGTCGCAATAAAACTGGAAGTATTGACAGATGATGCAAATCTTGTGGAAGTGAAGTGCAGTGGCGTTACTACGGTACAGCGAGTGAAGATTAAAATTGTTTTTCTTTTTTTATTTGATTGTTGTGAAAAAAATGTTATCAAAAAATGCTATCAAAAAAATTGTAAATTTTATTATAACGATTCACAAACATGACAACTGATATAAAGACTAAAATTTTATCAAATAAGATTTTAACGTATTAATTTAAGACTCCATTTTTTTCCTTCAGGATTGCTTGCTCTGTTCATTCATTTACCCATATGGTACGAGTACCTCTTAATTTAATCCAGAATGTTGATGCGGAGTTCAATATCATGGCCGGGAGATACTCATAATATTGACTTCAGTCTCAGTAATTGAATATTGTTTTATTCTTCAATGTAATTTTTCGATCTTGATATATTTCGATAAATTGAGGATTGAGCTTACCAATAAACTTGGTAGGCATAATTCAGCCACTTCACAGGGAAGCATGAGTTATCATTATTCCTTTTGTTATTATTTTAAACTTATCTATTTAAATTGTTATTGAACTATGCATTTTATTTCATTATTTCATGTGATTACTATGCATTTTATTTCATGTGATTCAATCTCATTTTATTTCATGTCATTCATTTCCATGTCATGTATCAAATGTAAAATAGAGAAGACAAGTTATTCACCTGTGCACAGATAACAATACTAACATATGTATAGCGTGTGCGAGCATTGTTACAAATATAGCTTTTTTACGGACTAGGATCTTTTTAAAAAAAAATTCGGTACTATTGGGAATCGAACCCGAAATCCCCGGGTGGAAGGCCTTCTTAATATAACGACATACTAAGTCACGGAGGTCGTCAGTCACCTGTAACGAGCTTTGCTGGTTGAAGTGTCATCATGAAAAAATGGGGTTTAATCAGTGTCTTATGATGATCAATGCTTTGAATGTTTTGGCACTGCAGGACATGACATAAATACATAGGATGTATCCTGTAGGTGTCGTGCTCTAATGGTTAGCATTCACACTTAGCAAGCGAGCGCTCCATGTTTGGACTGGTTTTACTCTAGGATCGTTTTAAATCTGAATTTATGTGTTTCCGTACCTTTTATGATGTGTATCATAAATGCTTATGTCGCTGTTGGCAAAAAGCAACGCAAAAATAGCGCTATATAAAAATCTGCTTAGTTAAAGGCTGCGGTAGATTAAACTTGGAAGTTTAATTTGCTTTCTATCAAAACTTTTGGGTTCGATCTGTCAAGGCTGTGTACTTGCTGAAGTGCAACAATTTGCGCCCAATAAACCAATGCACCCTAGGCAATTTTCATCCACAAGATCGTTGACATTCATATTTGATCATGAGAGATCATATCGTCTATAAGATACGCACTACATGGAAGTCGTCTGAGAACGTTAACTATCTAGTTGAGGAATATCGGTCGAACAGACTTCCTGTGATCTGTAGGCATAACTGTTATATCAGACCCTCTGCCGTTCCCTTATATTGAATCTTCACATGTGCATTGTTTATATGTTGACATGTACACAAATAATTTTCGGGATATGAACCATTATCCATAGGAATATTGTATTTGCCCTCGCCTGCAGGGATTATCGTCAATGTCCCGCGTTACACCATTGAAGTACCGACTGTTCAGCAGGACCGACATACACGACCTTACTAACAAAACGCCCCAATGAAAAAATAAAAACGTATTAATCCCTCCTTGAAAATACTTCCTATATACGAGTAGCTCAATTACATAACTTCTTTAAAATTTTCATTGCTCGCCAATAACATATATCACATTAACTTTTCTATCGCCATGTCTATAGATTTCGCAATATGGCTAAAATTTCATTAAATAACGCCAAAAAAATAAATAAATGTCGGTAAATGAAGTTCACTAGGTCGCATCCGAAGTCAAGAATTATTTCTTCGTTAGTCCTCTGAATGGTGAGTAAGTATAAAATATTTAAAAAAGACAAGTTTTAGCCTTTCATTTAGAACACCTTATATAATATTTTTTTAAATTGCGTTTTCGGCTCATTCACCCGGGCGGCGTAACAACCCCTAGGGTCGGCTATGCACCCTGCGCTGCATCACAGGCTATAAAACTTATTTACGACCTGCAGCCTGAACTTGCCCATTGTTGCGCCGCTCTTTGGGCGTTTAATTCTTTCAATTACCATGCTGGCATCACTGTGCGACATTCGTTTGAGGATTTACAATGCAATGCAAAGAAGGGCGCGGCTCCGACCGGTTGGCCAACTACACAGGATTGTTATTTTTTCACGGGTTCTGTTATTATTTTTTAACAATCTCTTCAAACATTCAATTTTGACAGTAGTGAATGTAATATTCGTTCTCCAGTTTTGCCATGTCACTTTTCATGGAACCCCAAACCCTCTTTGTGAATTTCAGTGACATTCGTTGGGATCAGGGAAGTGATTTACACAACGGAAATATTTTTTGACATATAAAGTGTATTAAACTTTCATTGTATACAGTACAACTTGGTAGGCTTATTGTCATATGGTAATCTCTTCCAATCAACTAGAAATACGTTTAAAGGGGCTGAAGTGAAAACCAAACTACATAATTTTTTTTATTAGAGCGCCAATGGGAATTGAACTCGCAATCGAGATTGCAATATGATGTTTAACCCATCATATTGTACAATAAAGTTTTAGATAAGTAGATAAAACGTTCTTAAGCTATTGTTTAATTCAGAATCAGCGCAATGGTAGCCATTTACTTCAGAAATAAAAAATCTCATCTGTAATTATAATCATACTGACAAATCGTATCTCGAACAGGTCGCCTTCATCTCCATATCAATCAAATGTATCTCTTCTCAGCCTTACTTTTAGCTTTGTTTTTTTTTTCTGTTCCTTTAATATTTTTTCCACGGATATACTCGTATAGTGTGAACTGTTTTACGTAAGCTTGTTACGGGCGACTTGCTCTTTTACTCGGTTTTTGTTTTACTTTTTGCTTCCCTTTTCTTTTGAGCTTTTCCACGTAGCCGATAGTTAATTAACGCAAATCGACTTTTTGAAAGTTATGAAAGAAAGAGAAATTGTTTTTTTTAACAGAAGAAAAATTCTCTTGCCTTCTTTGTCAATCGAAGTTAAATGTTTTTTATTAAAAAAATTCTCTTTTAATTTTACCTTCTTGTGAATAATGCTTTGATACAAATTAAAAAAATTGAGCACACAACATAATTACCTTTTTTTTTCATTGTCATAATAATTTATATGTATTAAAAAATTTCAGTCCCAAAACAATTTCGTCAGTCACAATTGAAGGTTTTCCGCTCCTCTGATCATCATGCACATACGTACGACCGTTTTTAAACTCGCGACACCACTTGTGCACACTCGTACGATTCATAGCTTTATCACCATATGCAGTTTTCACCTCATTATAAACCTCAACCGGAGGTTTTCCCTTCCAAACGAGATAACGGATGACGCCGCGTATTTCGCACTTGGCGGGAGATCGGATTTATATTTTTCACAAAACGTGTTGTCGCGTCGACACTTCTCAACGTACTGACCTCGAACCGGTCTCGTTGCGGAGGGGAAGGGTCAGGCTACACGGAAGTGTAGCCAACATGTCGAAAATAAAATCCATCCGGTCGTGAGAGCCTCAGTACACTTACTTTCTGGATACGCCTCGTATATTTGGATTTTATTAATATTAAAGTGTTTATGGAAAAAATCAAAACTTGAAAAAAAGCTCATCAGGTTCTGATCAAAGACGACTTAAAAATTTGATCAGAAATTAATTTGGTTACAGGGGCCGAAGAATACGCATGGACGTGAAAAAAGAAAAAAAGGCGACCTGCGTGGCCTAGTTGTTAAGACGCCTGTCTACCAACCACGGAGTAGTCAGGTTCTGTTCCCATTGGAATCCAGTTCTTTTCAAACAGGATTCTAGTCTGATATTTTAAACTTATTTTCTAACATGTTTCTGGTTGATTGCAAGATATTTCGATAAACCCACCAGGTTGTACTGTCAACAATGACAATGCAATAATTGATGTGTCTTGGTCGATAAGTCTAGTGCTTTGCCCTCATTGGCTACCTCGACAGAGAATATTGTGTATTTTAAAAAATAGCTTCGCTGCTCCTTTTATTACACTCGCATATCCCGCTGATTTTATTGTACAACTGTTTATTATGTTTCCTATGGCATCCTTGTTAGATGAAATTGTTTACAGCAACGTTTGAGAGCGCTTTGCTCACGCGTAACTAATCTGGATTATCTGCAATCAGTGCTCCGTTATCCCTGCTCCCTGTTCCTACTGGATCTGCCGTGTGGGCGGCCTCATATTAAATTCAATACAAATACATATACGAGTACATCACGACGTTTATAGAACATAATCCTACGTTTATTATTCTAATCAAAATTATTAAAATATAAATACATGGATAATTTATAGTGAACGTCAAGTACTATGCTGAAATTGTACTATCTTCCTATCCTTACATTACATATATATACATGCCATCACACCATTTCCCTGTAGGTAGGTAGAGAGGACAGAGTGCCAGTTCTCTCTCGAAACATATCTTTAGTCTCTTCTACATCCATACAACTTTTACGATTCTCTGACTTTCAAGGTTGGTTTATTTTAGAATATCGTTTACCCTCGGTATTTTCCTCACACGCCTTCCAGTCACATTTGCACATATCTAGATGGTTTGAGCACGTGGAACGAATGAATGAAGAAATACTAACAAAACAAATGTATAGTTCAAATGTGAGTGGAAGGCGTTTTAGAGGAATACTAAAAATATATGGTTGGATCAAGTGTATGATCTTTTGAAAGGAGGAAATGTAAAAAGTCAGAAACATCGTAGGAGCTTTGTGAGAAAGTGCATTGACATAAAAGAGGCGAAAGATGTGTGTCACGATGGAAAAACCTGGCAGTCTTTCCTTTTGGCCTACCTTGATAGGGAAACGGCGTGATAGTGTGTATATATGTTATAAAACATTTTATTTTAAAATACATACTCGTATATGGATATAAATATAGAAGTTTGGAATTTTGATTTTGACCTTTATAATGCCTAGCTAGGCAAAGTTTTCTAATACAAATTTGACCTTATTCATTAAACCCAGAACATAGGCTGAAAACTTCAAAGAATCAAGTAAAAAAACCACAGTGAAAATGGTTTCATCCTAAAGGATTTTCTTTTCAAATGTTAAGACTTTTTTATCTCCAGTGGCTATCAGTAACGATATTGTGATGCTGGTTGATCTTCCTATCTGTCGCGGCCATCATGGTACATCCTTAATGGCCTGTCGTTTATATCCGTTTAACGGGATGCATCTTATGTAACACGGGTGCCACGTGCCACGTGCCTCTTCCTTGCCGACCAAAGAACCGAACAAGTCGTGGTACAATACAATTTTGTATCGATTAAATAACATTTAATTTTAATTTTACAAGTCTAAACTAATAAATTATCTCATTTGCTAAATTGACTAACTGCAAATACAAAGATGTAATTTTTTTTTCATCAATTTTAATTTGGTTTATATCACAAAATATAACTAATTGAGTTGCATATGAACGAGCAGTTAACGTGCAAGTTAAGTTAACGTGCAAGTTAACGTATAAGTTAGCCAGTATCCGAGATTTTTTTTTTCCCTTGAATATCAAAGATTATAAGGATAACAATAAGGCTTGGGTCGTATTTATTATAATAAAATATTTGAACAAACAACATAATTGTAGGTAAAAGATTGATTATATTTAATATAGAAATAAATATCTTTCTAAAAATTATGAGCTTTTTTCTCGTTATTTTGTCGAGTTACTAAGTTCGGTAGCTGAAGAGCAAGAAAAGCGTTGGAAATAAAATATTTATGATTTAATATAAATTATATATTAATAAAATAGTCGAATCATTTAAAGCAGTTTTGAAATTAATGAGTGTTTTATATTACTCTGAAGACAGTTGTAAATTAATCAAAATACGATTTTGCATCTTCAAACGTTAGGGTTTAAGAGAGATACAAGGCGAGGGGTCGTCGAGGGGGAAATAACATCATTATGGAGGCCAAAATGACCAAAAACTGAATAGCCTTTGGGGGTGATAAATTTGAAGCAATGACCAAGGTGTTTGTTATTACTATAGGGAGTCAAACCCAACTGTCGTTTAACGACTCCTTAAGAAAAAGTCAAGATTAGATTAGGCTGTTGAAATAAAAAGAGCGATGTTCTTGAAGTAAAAAAAATATTTTCTTTACTTCGTATTGAAACAAACCACTCCATTCGTCATTTGAAGAAAAAACTTAAATATAAATAATTCGTTCTCGATTCTGGTTAAAAAAGTGTATTTCTTATCGTCAGCAGAACTTCGTTTGATTGATAGGGAACATAAACAAATTAGGTAAATGTAATAATTGATCGGAGTTTTTTTATCGGTGTTAAGAGTCCTGTCGAAGATTTTAGTGAGCAGACCCTAAGGCATTGGAACCCAATGACCCGTGATGGACCCGGGCAGCGGGTGGCTCTCCAGGCCTCCAGGCCGGGCCAGCTGCCTAATGGCCCATAAGAGGTTACCAACCCAGTTGTGAATAATCTCAGGACACTAAACCACATAGTGGGAATTTCTCCTGCCGTCAGATCAACGCTGACCAATACATTTTCCAAAATGGGAGGAAGAACTTTCAGAATAATTTTATTTGGACTATTTCACCATTATCATCATTACCAGCTTATGTGTTTCCATTGCAGAATGAGGACCTCGCAGCAATGTTCCCATTTTCATCTATTTATAGCCATTGCCTGTCAACAAAGATTGATTAAATTCTCAGTAATGTCTTTCCAGCAAGTAAAAGCATGTCATCTTGACTTTATGTTACTACAGGAATGAAAGTGAGTAACAAATGTATGAACAGAATTTGTTCCTCATTCTTGAAATATATTCGTTTGTTTGTGTTAATTTATTTAGTTAAAAAAAGTATAAACAACTTCTTCGTGATATCAATGCTGAGAAACGTAACCCACATTGAGCATATTCATGTGGTTTTCTTGGAAATAATTCCAGTATTTAATGTACCAGTATTAACTTCATTTTAGTACTCGTAACTCGCACTTGGATTCGTTTACTCTATCCAAGTATGAACTTTCAGTAAAATGTTGGAGTTCATAACAATCTTTTTAATACACCTTCAAAAGTTCGGTCTGACATAGTATCCAATTTCCATCTTAACTCCCAACTTACCCAAGCTATTAGCACACAACCAATTATGTTTATTTTAGCTTGCAAAGTTTTCTAGATACTTGTAAAGGATGAAGGGTGAACTCTTGTTAGTATTGTATTATATTATATTTGTATTACTCGTAGCTCTCGTTATAAAGGAAGTTATAACTTTTAATTAGTAACGAGATCTACGAAAAAAAAAATAAAGTAACAACTCTTGGAAACTAAACAATTTCAAGAAACATACAGATTTACCTTATGTAATAAGGCAAAGTTTTGCGTCGAAAAGTAAAACAAATTTTCGAAAAGATAATAGCTACTTCGTAGATTATTTGTATCACTTGCAAAAAACGAAAACTGACATGTTGAATACTGTTAATATCCAGGGTTGTTACATTATTGAATAATAATAATAATATAAGGACAATTTATATAGCGCCGTTTAGAGACTAAACTCTCCTCAACGACGCTCTAACTCGGAACTCGACCCACTATTATTGATAGATTAAAAATATCACAAATTAATTAAATATAAGTTAAGTGTACGTATAGAAAGATGGTGTCTGTGACCATGAGATTAAGTATTTCCCAGCATTTGTCGCAAAAAACTCACCAAAGGAAGTTGTACTACAAAGAAACCTTTGTAGATCTTTTTTCAGTGTTTAATAATATCTTATTTTCTTGATTTTTAAGACTACCGTGAAATCTTACGGTATTTTTGATTTTAAAGAATACCGTAAGATTTTCGTGAATTTTGCGATTTATACGAATCTTCAAAAAAACACTTTGATGTATGGGAGTGAAACGTGGACGTGGAAAAATACTGAATAGGGCCGAATAAATGTTTTAGATATGCGTACACTGAGAATAACATTTGTGATGACATTGTTTGAGAGGCTATGCAATGAAGGGAATAGGGATAAATATGTACTCAAAGCTGATGTATTACGAGTACGTGGGAAAAAGTAAAGCACTGGGAGAAGATTTTGGCATATAAAATAAATGAAAGAATAAAGACAAACTAAATAAATACAAAGCGCAAATGTGGGCGGAAAGCGTTGTAGAGGAAGACCGAGGAGGTTGAATCAAATGAGTGATGTTGTGAAAGAGGGAAACCCCGAGAGTTAGATAAATCGTAGGAGTTTTATGAGAGGGGTATGAATTTTGAAGATGTCTGGTGCACTGTCCTCTCTGTCTCTGCCTGACAGGGAAATGGCGTGGTGGTATGTTTATGTAAAAAATTGATCCTCATATCCAATAATATAAACGTGACCTTCCTGTGTGATTTTCCGCATCTTATTTTAATAACCTTATCCAATTTAAATGAGCAAATGTCGAAGTTCCACCCGTCACCGCTTCGGTATTCCTCGGGATAAGTTTGCCGCACTGTACTCCTATTATTCTCAGTGGTTGTAGACTACTTTCTTTCCATAAATTTGAAATATTTTATTTAAGTTTCGTTAAAGAACTCCATATTATTTTATTTTATAAGAAATTACTTTATCATTGCATTAATTTTACTTCATCACCACAACACGTATTTTTACCTCCTATCCCGAGGCACTCTTCAGTCAGAATAATATCGGTTTGTTACAAGCCCATGCTATAAATTTTACATGTATTTTTCATCGGGAGTTTGCGTGATCTATTAAACCAAAGGGAATATTTGAATGAAAAATGAAAGATTCTGCATTCTTTCGTTATTTCTTGATATTTTACTTTGTTTTTTTCTTCCACGATATGAATCGATTTCGTTATATCTTTCCTATTAAACTTTTGGCATCTAGCAATTTCTTCCAACTATCCAAAAATATATCAAAACGGTCTTAAATAGGAAAACAACTTTGAATCCTCAGTGAGATACAGGCAAAATCCTAGTTTACTGTGAACACGACAAATGAAAGGCAAAAACCTAGATCCATTAAAATTGTGTGTCCTAATTAAATAACTTGTTTTTTTCGCAGATTGTGTACATTCCTTGTCATGTGTACAATAAATAAAAAATAAAATCCTTTTAATTTTTTGAGTACCATCATGAATAGAAACAAAAACACGTGAGTTGGCAGAGAGGCGTTATATCAACTAGGGCATGAGAGTCGGCAATTATTGGTTTTATAATTTTGAAAAAAAATCATATACTATAAATTAAACATAATGTAGGTGAATGGATTTTATTTTGATTTTATGTGTATTTTTTTCTTCCAAAAACATAATTAATCATATTTAGAACATCTATTCTGAAGACGAATTTAATTCATCTTTGGCATTTTTATGTTACTTGAGATAGCTTATGAAATTCTAGTAAGACATTTTATTCCTTTGTTAATTTTTTAGTACCTTCTAACAATATTTTTAAATAAAGTCGGTGAATGCTTCATTCATTACGAATTAAAAATATTACAATAAATAAAACAATTTTAAATAAATACATTAAAAATAAAATATAGAATCATAATAAAATAAATATTTTTAACAACTTAGAATGCAAGTAAACAACAAAAGTGTAACAAGAATAAAGTAATTGAACAATAAACACAGGTACAAACACAATACAATACAGGTCTGTTTATTAGCGTGTAGCCCTCATTATACTTAAGTGGGTTATCTTGATATGCACGGGAAAGGGTAGATGTATTTAACCGCGATCAAAAATTAAAAAAATCAAGTATAATATATTTTAAAGCAGAGAAATACCCTTTTTTCATTTTGTTTTCAAGAATTATATTTTTATTTGTTTAAAAACGTGCTTATAGAAATTTTAATACAATGTTTTTATTTGAGAGGCTCGATTTTAATCCAGTGGGCGCCGGGATCATTTTGCATTGTTTTTATAAAAGCTTTCAAAGACTGTTGATCTCGCCACCAGAATTTTATTTCTATTGTGTGATTAACAGTATCATTTGGCCCGAATTGGTGAGTTCGTTATGTAATGTTAATCACGGTAGCCGGGATTCGAATAACTGTTAGTGGCTGTATTTTTGTTAATTATACCTGTCAACACCATTTTATTACCAGTCAACACCATTTTATTTCAGTACATGAAAAATAATTCAAATCTAAGATACATTTTTTGGTTTATCCCTATACATTAATCCTTCAGGGGAAAATATATCAAGCCAGTCAATTTTACTACTCAGTTAAATTCTGTCTAAAAATATTTCGAGGGAAGGCTAAATATGTTACATCGCAGAATTGAAAAAAAAAATACATTGACCAGTCTCAATTTATTATTGTTATCGATAATGTGAATCTTTTTGTGACTACAGGCAACACATCTGACATCACTCGGAATTTTCATTCACTTTTGACAGATACCTAAGTTTCATTATTTTATTAAATAAATGAGAATAATTAATTAATGTTTATTTAATTTTAAGTGCTAAAATTGAAATGTTTATTTTGTTATATAAAGCCGAAAAACACTTTTGATAGGCGAACGTCAAAAAAACAATAAAAAATATATATGATTGAATTTCGTATGTTTGACGTTTTTGTGGAAATGTGGAAATGGGTAATATTCAGCTGAGCTCCGTCATTCAATATTTTTTATCAAAGGCTTTATTCCAAAACAAATATTTGAAAAGATTTTTGGAACATTGAGCCGGCTCCGTCATATGTAATCGCTGAGATTAATCGGGTCGTACGAATATAGCGTGCCTTTTTGGTTTGTCGAATGTTTTAAAACATTTAGTGTGTGCTTTGGATATTTTTTTTATTTATATTATATATTTCCATAAATATACGCAAAAAAGTTTTCAACCTCGTTCAACGTAAATAAATCTAGCAGATTTATTATTTCCAAGCAATTTCTTCCAATCAACCAGCTTTTGTTTCATAATTATCGGTAACCATGATCGTATTATCGGTAACCATGATCGTATTATCGGTAACCATGATCGTATTATCGGTAACCATGATCGTATTTTAAGCTTCGATAATGAAAATAATATTTGAGAAAAAGTATAAAAAATTTAAACAAAAGATAAATCTCAAAGAAAGTCTGGATAAGTATGAGAATTGCGTGGGAGTTAAGGACAATGAATATTTTGAGGTAAAGAAATGTGCTCCATCAATTAGAATGGAGCACATTTCTTTACCTCAAAAGATGTCACATGTATAGTATACGCGGGAAAGAGGAAATGCACAATAGTTAATCAAATACATGTGCGTAGATTCTTCACTAAAAATTGCATTCTCGATAGTGAATTGCAATGTTAAGAGGACCAGGTTTCGGCTCTGACCGTTACCTAGTGGTGAGCAAAATATATATTTTCCGTAGATAGCGATCTGGGATATGCAAAGAAATGTCGGCCGTGAGAATCATATGTGAAAAACTCCAAGATGACGCAAAGAACGACGAATTTAGAAATAGTGTGAAAGAAAGACTGAGAATGATAAGTTGTGGATACAATTTTGATTTATAATGAACGAATATGAAATATGTTTTGTATATGTAACATAGCACTGCGAAAGTGGTAAGTTAAAAAAACAATGCATGGGATAAGGAAGTTAAGGACTGCATGAAAAAGAAACATAGAGTATGGAGACTATTAAATCAAGAACAAGGAAAAGGGATGAATTAATGAAAAGAAAGAATGTAAAACAAAAATATTTGTTGAGGAAAAGAAGAGACATACTCGTATAGAGGCGAAGACGGCAGAAAGTTGAATGTGAAGGGAAAAATGAAAATATATTGGAAGGAAATAAGTGGAGGAAAGGCGAGGAAAAAATGTTACGGGTGTTATGAGTAATCAAAGATAAAAATAGAAGGGTTTTGTCAAAAGAAGGAATGGTTTATTCGAGATGCTGTTCTCTGCCTACACCAATAGTTAACCTGCATAATAGTATTTTTGTCTGTATGTATGAATATCTTCTGATTGAGCCAGGAAAATCGTTACAAAGGCGAGCCGAATTTCACTACAAAATAAGGAATGTTTCCGTCTAGATATTTTCGACATGTACAGTATAAAAAGTTTATGGTTAATATTTATTGAATATTCAAAAGAAAACACACATTTCATTGTTTGTTTGTTTTTAATTATTTATATGCATTCATATATTTGCTATAGAAAAATCGCTTTAAAATAATAAGATTCGTTTCGTTTCGTTGCAGCGCTGTTAACTGACCGAATAAACCTGGTTTCGCAGGACGCAATTTCTTCCGAGCGAACATATTTTCGTAGCTAACATGACCGACTTAATTGCTCGAACATAGCAATTTCCCAACTTTCCTTTTTTAGTTTTTCCCCTTCTGAATTTATGAACCTTCACGGCAATGAAACACAATTCGAAAAAGTATAATCCAGGGATTCTCAACTTTTTTTTTTAAATATATTTGTTTTTTGTTAAATATAAATGAATAGGTGCTCCGCCTCTGCCTGCTCTGCGACCCAACTCTATATTGGCGCTGCGCGCCCACTTTATTTTTTCTTTAATTTATCTTTCTAGAAATGTCTATTGGATGAACTTTATTAAAGAGATAAATATTTTTTTGCTACTTTTGGTAGAATAATCTACATATATGTGTAAGGCATTCGATTCCATTAGATTTGGTAGAAATGCTACTTTGGTGTTTTTCTTGCTCGCAGTACAGAGGTACACACTATTATTTATTTCAATTTGCATTATATAATTTTGGATACACTCAAATTCGACGGAGTATCTCCCTCATAAACATGATAACTGACATACTCGTATTAACTACAATTTTATCAAATAAGAATAAATCGTATATTATTTACAACTTTCTTTCTCCCCTGGATTGGTTGCACGAATAACACCCCTGTTAAAGAAGCTCTTTACGTGATATATCCTGAAAGGGTGGAATGCTTGGAATGTCGCGGCAGTATATATCGATATTATGAGTTATTTATATATGCTCTGGGTGATTTACTACATTGATTTCATCTGAATCTCAGAGTATCACTCGTCTAGTTTAGTTGTATCGGGTGATTAGATCGAGCTAAATGGAATGTTTTTTTTCTTCAATTGGCTAGTCACATACTATAGCATGGAATAGATGAGCGTGTAAGCAAGCTTATTTCATTCGAGGATTCCTAAATACACACTGATTAGAATTTTCCAACTTGAGGTTTCGAGCTCGATTCCCCTTAGAATCCAGATGTCTTTAAAATAGATTCCAGTATGGTTTCACTTGAGGTCTCTAAAACATTATTCAGATTCGTATGAAGAAATTACCACTTGGCATTAATTCCGCCAGCTCGTACTGTTTACAACGAAAGTATTACGCAATACAATACAATACATGCTGAATAAAATCTTTTATTTTAATCACAGTATAATCATAATTTTGTATTACTTTTTTTGATACAATCAACACCGAATTAATTTTAACTGTTGAACGCCTCAACATTTTTTCATCTTCGTTGCAATGTTTCCTCTCAGGAGAAAAAAATGACACAAGGTAGGTACTATTAAAAATTCCATTTATGTTAGCGTGCATTCTAACTTACGTAAAATGTACCAAAAAATTTTGAAACTTGAAATATTTTGAACATATTTGCCTGCAGGTTAGCAAACCCCGTTTCAAACCAGCGCTGTTTTTGCCAGGGAAACTTATAGGTAGTTTTCTAATATTATATTATATTGTCCGTGAATGTTTGTTCTGCTGAAACGGCGATTATTTTTTTGCCCAAAGTGCCAAAACTTTTCCGCCGCCACTACACTTTTTGGGGGATGTGATTATTTGCTCGCGCCCATTATTATTTTAGTTTAAACGTTGCGCATTATTCGATGGTTAATGTTAACCCTAGGCTTTAACGAGATTGTATAAGGTTTCCGAGTAACTTTGGCGAATCGTCGTTATGTTTGATTCATTTGCGAAATGCGAGCGATTATCCGCAATATGTGTAATTTTGATTTTATATTTTTATACGAGCCGCGAGTTTCTCGAAAAATATATATATATATATATATATATATATATATATATATATATATATATATATATATATATATATATATATATATATATATATATATATATATATATATATATATATATATATATATATATATATATATATATATATATATATATATATATATATATATATATATATATATATATATATATACACATATAAACACATAAATATTTAAAAAAAATCATGTTTTTTTATAATTGTCAAAACACTTATTTTCATAGACGAATGTTTAAAAATAAATTTTTGAAAGGGAAAAATACCAAATTATGATATTAAAATAATACTGTTTGCTAAGGTGTGTTCAGTTAAAGAAAGATGGCTAACAGGATTTGAACTCATAATATCCGCTTCCCGTGTGGGTGTGTCAATCATTACATCAAAACCTCCACGGAGTATAGCGATCTACATTTATCTTTATACACTCCAAATCAGCATCTCTCCCATCTATGTTATGTTATTGCTGGCTTATTTTGTGATGACTTTTAGTTCACTCGTTAAATAAAAAATATTTTACAGGGTTCATTGTTTAATTACATACATTTTACTATTAAAAAAGAAATCATCATCATCATCCCTTTCGTTCCTCGTTACTAACGGCCGTGACCAATTGAATTGTTAGTCGTACATGTGGCGACTACACGTCTCCACTCTTCTCGGTCACTGGCCGTTTGTATGACAGTGTACAAACAGGCTTTCTTCAGTCAATCTTTTTGCCTGATCACTCCATATTACTGGGAATCTGCCTCTTCTTCCTGGGAATTTGCACTTCATATGACCGTCATTTTTCCAGATTATCTGGCTTACGCTTGAAAATGTGACCGAAGATCTGCAGGATATTTCTTCTCGAGATGCCATTTTCTATCGTGGATTGGCCACCATTACGGAAATCCTCATTCACTGCAGCCCGGAATAATTAAGTATCCACCCAAATTACTCCCGCAATTTCCTCATTTGCGTTAATTTTCTCTGGATGATCAATTGTATCCTTCATTATGTGACAGAGATACTGTAACTTGCAGACCTTCATAGTTTTAAGCCGTTCTCGGTCCTTATACACACGAGCGAGCACTTTCACACTTCTAACACTATCTGCCCAAGGATTCTTGAGCATACGAGTATATCTGTAAGTTCACATTCCCAGGATAAGTTTGAAGCACTTGGAGGACAATAGAACCGTCACATTTATCTCCTGGATATGGATGGAGACGTTCGTTTTTCTAAAAAGGGTTATCTTATTTGCTTAGCAATGAAAAGAGAGTTTTTATATTTTTGATACTTATTTTCTTAATATTTTTTTATTGTAAATTGCATATTTTCCTTTAGTTGAAAAAATTTATTTTAACTTATAAATCAAATAAATTTATTGAAAAATTTTTGGTTTGTTGAGATGAGCTTTAATTTTTCGA
This sequence comes from Odontocerum albicorne, assembly GCA_949825065.1. NCBI lineage: Eukaryota > Metazoa > Arthropoda > Insecta > Trichoptera > Odontoceridae > Odontocerum > Odontocerum albicorne. The sequence continues at coordinate 19,650,916 of OX463851.1, read as the reverse complement.
ATTCTTATTAAAAGCAGCTCAAGTCTGTCAACCAAAGACACAGAAAAACCTATCCTTTAATTTTTCAGTAAAATTTTCATGACCTATCCAAAAAAAAAAACAATCGGCCTGACTTTCCGAAATATTTGGTCAATGGAATTAATTTGCGAAATTCTGAAATTAATTCCCTAGAAAACTGGCACTGAAAGGGATCTATTACGTGAGAGAATTTCAAAGATCCTTCAGACTTGTTTTTCTTCTGTTTATGACAACACCCCCCTGGATGGTTGGCTGTTCAAGGATTTCGCTTAGCTTTTTTTTTTTCAGATGATCAGCTTTTTTTTCCTGAGTTCATCTTCTTTAATGAAATTTTCTGTCGGATAGTTTTCATTACTTAATACTTTTTTATTTTGTTAGTGTAAATTATATGTTTTAGAAGACGTGTTTTTCTTTTTAAATATTTGTACTACTTCGTAATTTCATATACGCATTTTTATTTTCAAGTGCGTGATTTAAATTTGGTATTAGTTTATTGATGATGAAATAAATTCTAATCTTGACTTTTTTTATACAGATTAGATATTTGTTACTTGACAACTTCTGTGGCTTAATTGATAAAACGCCTGTCTTCCAACCCGATGGTTGTGGGTTCAATTCCGTTTGGTACACACATTCAAAAAATAGTCTAACCTGATCTTCAAATAAGGCTTGTTTAATACGTTTCTAGTTGGTTGGATAAGGTTGCCATATGGCAGTATTCTTGCCAGGTTTATTTATTTATTTAACAATTTTATTGCACATACAATCTGGCGGGTTTATGGCCAGGCGGCAATCTCTTCCAACCAACCAGACAAAAGTAAGTTAAGCAAGTTACGTGGTCGCATAAATCATTAAAATGACTATCCATCCCCACGAAATCCATAAACACATACGTGAGCATATGCCCACGAACCCCACAAAGACGGACAATCACCCGAACATTATTTTTCATATAAAGTGAGATATCATCAATCAAAAGGAAAGGAAGGGATGGTGGAGAGGAAAGGAAAAGAAAAATCAGGAATGAAACACGTTATTTTACTGACTATAAATTAAGAGTTTTTTCAGTCGGTTCTTAAAGCATGCCAAGGACGGAGCGAGTCTTATATTGGTTTGTAACTGATTTCAGAGTCTCACTGCATGGACAGTAAAGGACGACGTAAAGAAAGAGGAGCGGTGAACTGGAAAGGCCAATAGACAATCTATGTTTGAGCGTAGCGCTAATCCATGATTGGAAAGACGCTGAAAATTTTCGGCGATATAAGAGGGGTGGCGGGAGAGTTAAGGATATTATACAATAGAGACAGTACGTGAATTTGGCGTCTATTTTTAACATTCAACCAGTTCAATGCCTTCTGGTATGAAGTTATTTGATCGCACTTTCGTAGGTTGAAAATAAATCTTAGACACACATTTTGAAGACGCTGTAATTTGTCCAGCTGTTCCTCTGTAACATCCAAGTAACGGACGTCCGCATAGTCCAGAATTGGAAAGAGCAGAGGGGTTACGAGTAAAATTTTGGTTTTGGTAGGTAGGAATCTTTGCAACACTTTAAGGGAATGAAGACTGAAGAAGATCCTTCGGCTTACATCATTTATTTGATCTCGCCATGAAAGTGTTATCTATTCGCACTCCTAGCTATGTGCTAATAGATAACACTTTCATAACAGTTTTATGTAATGTTATGATAGAGCCATCAAGTAATATTGGAGGACGTAAGTTAGTGTTGAATTTACCGAGAAGCTGAGGGCTGCCAATGAGGATCGCTTGAGACTTCGTAGGATTTATGAGTAAGCCATGCTCCCCAGTCCAATCCGAGATCAATTGAAGGTCCGCATTTAAATTGTTCAAAGCCGTGTGAAAGAAATTTGGATCAAAATGAATATATATCTGCATCCGCATACAGATGATAAGAACATTTAAGAAATTATGTTATTGGGTTGATAAATATAGAAAAAAGGAGTGGAGAGAGAATTCCACCTTGGGGGACGCCTGCAGAGAGATCAGTCCATTCAGATTTACGCTCTTGGTATTTACAAGATTGTTGTATTCCCTTTAAATAGCTCGAAAACCAGACAATGACCGATTCCGAGAATCGTACTGAACGCGTTCGAGCCATAAGCAGATCAAAGTCTACAGTATTGAATGCATTGCTAAAATCCAATAGACATAACAATGTCAGCTGCTTAAAGCTCATTCCACGACTCACATCATCCGTAATCTTGACCAGTGCGGTAGTGGTACTGTGCCCCGGACAAAATCCTGACTGCAACGGATTAAACAATTCAAATTGATTAAGTCAATTTGTATATGAACATTTTTTTCAATAACTTTAGATAATGTGGGCAGAATAGATATGGGCCTAAAATATTTATATGACGTGGGTGAGCCAATTTTCGGGATCGGAATAATTTGAGCCTTCTTCCACACACTAGGAATGCTGCTAGTAGACAAAGAAACACTTATTATATGTGTTATGATAGGAAGAATAGCATTGATAATAAATTAGATGAATACAATCGAAATAGTATCAAAATATCAGGTTGTACTGTATACAGAGACAATTTAATACAATAATAAAATACCGTAAACGTTATTTTTGTGTATAAATATTTTGTCATTTTGTGGTGTTCGGTTTGTTTGTTTTGCTGGATTTTTATGCATAGTTTTAAAAAAACAGACTTGAGATCTTTCGTCATTGAAAAGTACAAAAAGTGTACTTTTATGCTTTATCCCTTGTATTTTTTGTTTCCGTAAGCCGAAAAAAAATACCTTCTTTTTATGAATTTTACCATTTGGAAAAATCTCTTGAATACTATAATACAATACTAATCCAAATAAAATACAAATTTAAGTATGAGTTTCACTAAAAAAATCACTCGTTTTCGGAGGATATTTTGAGGTCGCATTCTGGTATCGAGTCCGTAAGTAACAATTTATACGTGGTATGAAAAAGTAGTAGTATTAAAAAAATCATATCTGAATCATTTGTAATTTTTTTATCCTTATTACAAGAAAAATATTAGACAGTAACGAACCTTAAAAAAATCATGTATAATTTAATTATAACAATACAAATGTATGAGAATTTTAATAATTATCTCGATTACTTACACTTAAAATTGTTTTTTTGTAAAAAAATATTTTACATTTTTTAGTACAAATTCATTGATTTTGAATTCTTTTCAAAAAAAATTGAGAAGCGCGATATATTGGGTTGATGCAAAAGTAATGATCGTTTTTTATGATCCCAGGTAAAAAAAATCCCAGGTAAGAAATGATGAATAGTATCTTTTTTTAAATGATTCCATTGTATAAAGGATGCTTTCCCTCTACTTTCTATTCAGTTTTGGCCTGGCCAGAGTACAGTGAAAAGCCCTTGTATTTTTTCAAAATGTCGGTCGATAAAGTGCATTTACGTCATTTTTTACTTTATGAATTCCGTAAAGACAATACCGCGAGTGTGGCAACCAAAAACATTTGCGACGTGTATGGAGCAGATGTCATCAAAGTTCGACAGGTACGAAGATGGTTTACAAAATTCCGATCTGAGGATTTTTCACTATTTGATAAACCACGTACCGGGCGGCCATTGAAGTCTGATGACAACAAGTTAAAAGTCATAATTGACACAAATCCACGTCTAACCACCAGGGAGATCGCGTCGATGATGGGAGTCAACCAAACAACCGTATTAAGACATTTGAAGCGTATGGGGATGGTTTCGCGGTACAACGTTTGGATACCTCATCAATTGTCGGCTGCCAATTTATTGGATCATGTTTCAACGTGCTTTGCTTTGAGTGCGAGACAAAAACATGAACCTTTTTTGCATCGTTTGGTAACAGGAGATGATAAATGGGTCGTGTACAACAACGTGACAAGAAAAAGATATTGGGCTATACCTGGACAAGCCCCATTAATAACTTCGAAGGCCGAAATTCATAAAAAAAAGTAATGCTTTGTGTTTGGTGGAATTGTAAGGGTATTGTGTATTTTGAACTCTTGGAACGCAATCAGACAATTACAACACAACGATATTGTCAGCAATTATCCAAATTGAACATCGCTCTTCAAAAGGATAGACCAGAATTGGTAAACAGAAAAGGGGTAGTGTTTCATCCCGACAACGCGTGACCACATGTGGCTTTGATGACCCAATACAAGCTAAATGAGTTGAATTGGGATGTTATCAAGCATCCACCGTATTGTCCAGATCTAGCTCCTTCCGATTTTCATTTATTACGATCGCTGCAAAAAATTTTAAATGATAAAAAATTTGATACAAAAGAGCAGGTAAAAACATCCCTTACTTCATTTTTCGCATCAAAATCCACGGAATTTTACACTAATGGTATTAATAAGTTGATAGAAAGATGGGAGAAGGTTATAAGAACTGATGGAAATTATAAAATTGATTAAATAAATATTACAAATCTAAAAAAAAAATGTTTAATTGTATATGTAAAAAACGATCATTACTTTTGCATCAACCCAATAGAATGCATTAAAAAGTATGTCCTGTACATTTCCATAATTGGGGACTTTTAAGGCTAGCAAGATGTTGCTGGAGTACGACGAATAATGGATCTCGATTTTCTACAAATACTACTAAAGATCGACCCCTTATGTTTTTTTTTTTTTTTTTTATTTATTTATTTATTTATTTTTTCAAAACAGGCTTAGCCCAATTACATTGAAAAATACAAGACATTAAAAAAGAAGAAAAATTACAGGGAAATTTTTTTTTTTTTTTTAAATTATATAAAATAAAAAATAATGCATATGTATACAAACGAGTATTTACACACAAACGTATGTTACATATATATTCAGTCACTTAAGTATGTTGATGAGTGCTTTCTAACGCGCTTAATCTAAGAAGAAAATTTACTTTTGCTTTTGGTAATGTGATATGAAATATGTCAATATCCGAAGCAGTCCCGTTAAGAAGAGTTAAGGCCCTTCCAACAGGCATAGCGGCTGGAAGACCCGTTTTTGCGAATGTTATTGAGAACAGTTCCTGCCGGCGCAGTCTAGTGTAATTGTTAGGAACATTTAACGCTAATCTTTGTAGTAATGCTGGACAGCTCACAACTCCTCGAACGAGTTTGACAACGTATACCAAGAGACGCAGATCTCTTCTTACGCTCAAGGAGTTATACCCGAGCATGCCCAGCAGAAACTGCGTAGGATATAGCCACGGATAGACACCAAACTCACTCATGTAGAGATATCGTAGATATTTTTTTTGTACTTTCTCCACCATGAGCGAGTTTTGCGCCCCCACCGGGCTCCAAATGCAAGCATTGCTTTCTAGTTTGCTACGGATCAATGAATTAAACAACGTTTTGAGCACCAATTGGTTTTCAAACGACTTAGAGATTCTCATAACAAATCCTAGAGTTTTATAAGCTGAGTTGCACATAACTTCTATGTGAGGACCAAACGCGAGATTGCTGTGGAACAAGACACCCAGATCTTTAATATTATTTGTGCGGGGAATAGGTATAGATTCAAGTGTATATCTATGGAATTTCAAGACGTGTGAGCGATGATACGACATAATTTTGCACTTTGATGCGTTGAAATATAATTTATTATTGTGGCTCCACTCACAAACGTTGTTGAGATCTGCCTGTAGGTCTAAGCAGTCGGTATAAGAACGAATGTTAAACCCCATTCGCCATTCAGCTGGTGACGATTTATGGTGTCTTGTTTGTTTTGTACACTCCACTTTTCATTCACTCTGTACATATTATATTCTACACTTGTGCGTCGATATCTTAATTTATTTTTAAAATACCTTTTAAATAGATGTTTTCGTGCTAAAACAATTAACAAACCTCAAAAAAGGTTTGTATAATATTTTTCATGTTTTTTATGGACTTCTCACTGGTGTTATTTTAATTCATAACACTGGCTAAAATCAAGTATTATGTTATGAATCCATGCTTCGAAATATTTTTACTATTCGACGTGTATTCATGAGATATGCACGTTGACTTGATGCCACCAAGTGTTCAAAGTTGAGTATTCAAGTGCGAAATAAAGGATTTTTACGCTACTCCTATTGCCCAAATGATGAGGTTGGGGCATAATTATTATACACATGGTAAAACAATCGGTATACTTTTCTGTTAAATTGTATAACGTATTTGTTGTATACAGTATAAGCTGGCAAATTTATGTGACAAACTCTATTAACCATAAAACAATCGGTATACTTTTCTGTTAAATTGTATTACGTATTTGTTGTATACAATATAAGCTGGCAAATTTATGTGACAAACTCTATTAACCATAAAACAATCGGTATACTTTTCTGTTAAATTGTATTACGTATTTGTTGTATACAGTATAAGCTGGCAAATTTATGTGACAAACTCTATTAACCATAAAACAATCGGTATACTTTTCTGTTAAATTGTATTACGTATTTGTTGTATACAATATAAGCTGGCAAATTTATGTGACAAACTCTATTAACCATAAAACAATCGGTATACTTTTCTGTTAAATTGTATTACGTATTTGTTGTATACAGTATAAGCTGGCAAATTTATGTGACAAACTCTATTAACCATAAAACAATCGGTATACTTTTCTGTTAAATTGTATTACGTATTTGTTGTATACAATATAAGCTGGCAAATTTATGTGACAAACTCTATTAACCATAAAACAATCGGTATACTTTTCTGTTAAATTGTATTACGTATTTGTTGTATACAGTATAAGCTGGCAAATTTATGTGACAAACTCTATTAACCATAAAACAATCGGTATACTTTTCTGTTAAATTGTATTACGTATTTGTTGTATACAATATAAGCTGGCAAATTTATGTGACAAACTCTATTAACCATAAAACAATCGGTATACTTTTCTGTTAAATTGTATTACGTATTTGTTGTATACAGTATAAGCTGGCAAATTTATGTGACAAACTGTATCAACCATAAAAAAATACATTAAAGAAGCTTCTTTAAGTGAATGCTAGACTGGAACCCTTTTAAATAAAAATGAGTACTGACGCAAATGGAACCCTTAACCCCCGAGCCAGAGGACCGGCATCTTATTAACTAGGCCACGGAGGTAGAGAGGTCCTTTATTTGAAAGAAATCAAATATAACTCATATGAGGGATGGAGAAGAAGAGTGCAGCCAAAAAAGTTAAAAACACGATCTGTTTTTATTTATATTCTTTGTACCACATTTCAGACATTGTCCAATGTTTTCACTTTTAATTTTAAAATATAAATATAGAATATTTAATCATAACTGTTTATATATGATTTTGCTACATAAAAGACTTAAATTATAAATATCATTCTTTCTGTCTTTAATTTTGAATTTATAGCATATTGAAAAGTGACGCAGAGGGCCATACCATTTGCAAAATAAAGCACTCTCCTAAGTGGTCCATATTCGCTGTGGTCTCCACCGATTTACGCGGGGGAATCTCACTGAACTATTAAATTCTTTAGCAAACACTTCAACTGTGTACATAGTATATTTTGACTGTTGTACGAGTATAGTGACGTTGAGTAAATCGACAAAATTATTTTTTTTCAATTCAAAGGATTATTTGATAAAGCGCTGTTTAGAGAACGAACCCTTCTCAAGAGTGATTTAACTCAGGTCTCGAAATTATAATTATTAAACAAATCACGTCTGGCAGCTACGAGTACTCGTATAATCAAAAAGATGTTTATGAGGGCTTAAATGAAAGCTAGACTGAAAAACCGTTTTCTTTTAATTTTTTAATCAGGTTTAAGTCAGAAGGCAGGTGTCTTATCAACTAGGCTACGGAGGTCGTCAATCATTATTATTTTGATGAATAAATTTATATTTTTTTATATTAACTTAAATTGACAAACTTCCATTCCGCGTCTTCCATTTGCCTAGCTGTTTTTACTTTATTTATATATTGTACGAGGCATATCCAGAAAGTAAGTGTACTGAATTTTTGTAGGTTACAATTTTTTTTATTTAAACAAAAAAATTACGTGGTTACCGTAGTACTATACATATGTAAGCTATTTTTCGACATAGTCGCCATTCCTCTCAATGCAGGTGGTGAAGCGGGGTATCAACTTTTTGATGCCTTCCTCGAAGTAGTTTCCCGCCAACCCCTCCGTCCACTTCTCCACCTCCTCATTTACCTCCTCGTCGGTTGAAAACCTTTTTCCACCCATATGCAGCTTCAGGGAGGTAAAGAGATAGTAATCTGAAGGTGATAGGTCAGGGGAATGCGCGGGATGGTTCAGGACATCCCATTTAAACGAGGCGAGCAGTTCCTTCGTGGCGTTGGCCGTGTGTGGTCTGGCATTGTCGTGCAGCAGGCAGACTCTCTTTGTCAGAATGCCTCTCCTCTTGTTCTGAATCGCCCTCCGCAATTTTTTTAGGGTCTCACAGTATCTTGCAGAGTTGATGGTCTCCCCTTGAGGCATATATTCAATTAAAATTATGCCTTGACAGTCCCAAAACACGGATGCCATAATTTTCTTGGCTGAAATTGTGGTTTTGAACTTTTTGGCGGAGGGTGAAGGAGTGTGACGCCACTGTTGAGACTGCCTTTTGGTTTCAGGCGTGTAGTGTGCAACCCAAGTTTCATCTCCAGTAACGATGGAGCGGAGAAATTCATCTCCATGGAGTTTGCAGCGCCTCAAAAACTCTTGCCCGGCCTCCACTCGATTCAACTTGTGTTGGTCTGTCAGCTGTTTTAGGACCCACCTCGCGGACAGTTTCCGATATCCGAGGATTTCTGTGATGGTTTCGTGTAGTAGAGATCTGGAGATTTGCGGAAACATCGCAGAAAGTTCATCCACAGTCAATCTGCGATCGTCACGGAGCACATTTTCGATTTTTTCCACAATTTCGTCAGTCACAATTGAAGATCTTCCGCTCCTCTAATCATCATGCACAGACGTACGACCGTTTTTAAACTCGCGACACCACTTGTACACACTCGTACGATTCATAGCTTTATCACCATATGCAGTTTTCACCTCATTATAAACCTCAACCGGAGGTTTTCCCTTCCAAACGAGATAACGGATGACGCCGCGTATTTCGCACTTGGCGGGAGATTGGATTGACATTTTTCACGAAACGTGTTGTCGCGTCGACACTTCTCAACGTACTGACCTCGAACCGGTCTCGTTGCGGAGGGGAAGGGTCAGGCTACACGGAAGTGTAGCCAACATGTCGAAAATAAAATCCATCCGGTGGTGAGAGCCTCAGTACACTTAGTTTCTGGATACGCATAGTATATATGAATAGTTAAAATAATTTCGACACAATTTTTTTATAAATATCAAACATGTTAATTTTTTTTCTGCTGTAGAAGTTTACTTTAATTTACAAAAGTTCTTACACCGTTTGAACATGCGTGATATGGATCAATTTTCACACCTTCCAAAGATTAATTTTATTTGTAACTTTTTAGGAACATATGCTATCGATAATTTCTTGCATAAGAAATGATATATATTCTGTTATTTTTATATCGAATAATTCAACAGCGTTAGAGCTAAATAAATATCTGTATAGTTTTTTATCGAATAAAATACCTGCATTGTTATTTTTCCTCTTCAAAGTTTATCTCCTATTCGGAAGTCGACAATCATCATGGCTATCTTGGCACTTGAGGCAAAAGCTCTGAACAAAGATATAGTACCGTCTGGAGAAACCAGGAGATGCGTTTTCACTCTGCACATCTTCCACCCTTAATTTTCGCAAGCACAATTAGTGGATTATGGACTTTGTACAATCCATGTTATGGACTGTTTCAACCAGATTGTTATTTATTATAAGAAACAAATTAAAAGCTTGACTTAAGTCTATTTAATAGCTATTTTACCCTCATTTACCTGTTCGACTTGTTCTTCCTGAAAAAAACTACTCGTATTCTTACAATACATTTATTAATGTAAATATTCATTGTTGTTTAAATTGGTTTCTTTAAATTTTGTGGGTTTTTTTTTATTTTTGATTTTTTTTGATAGACGTATTTTTTTATTTGGTTTATGCACAATTTTTTTAATACGGTTGAAAACCCCAATATTTTGATACTGTATTATTCAATCTACTGTATTATTCATTCTAGTCTCAATTCCAATGTGAATATTACCTTCAGTATGAAAATATTCCAATACATCCTATGAAAAAGTAATCAAATTCAGCGAGTTGTAAAAAACTAACACTTGGAGAAATATTTGATTTCCATTTATAATAATTGTTTTGTTCTTTTGTTTCAGGTATGCTCTTTTTCTTCATTTACTGTAAGAAACGTAAAAACTCGTAAGTAATTTAAATTGTCCTTTATCTGGTTGTAACTTCTTAAATTGTTGATAGGTAATGTCATATATTTCCTTAATAAGTAAATTAAAAATTAAGCTTATTTATTCACAATTACTTGGAGTAGTGTTTTGAATGAGGATTATTGCTATAGGTTAAAATTAATTTGTGTCCACATTTTAGTACCTTATCGAACTTTTAATAACACATGGCTTAGTTGATAAGACATTTGACTTCCACCCGACGATTTCGGGTTCGATTTTAGGTAAAGTATTTAGTAAAGTAAAGTATTTAGGGTCCCAGTCTGGCAAAAGAGTTCGTCTGGTAACAATACTCATATATATTTTTATCACTTGCCAATGATTGGTAATATATTATGATTGCCAATCCATTGAAGTTTGATTGCCAGCTGTCTTGTGGATGCAGGACACCAGTGAGTGTATTGGTTTACAGTATGCAATCAGAGTCACTTCAGCAAGCACATGGTCTCGACATATCACACCCAAAGTTCCGACGGCAAGGAACTCCGATATTGTTTCTTGGTCACGCTCTCCAATATGTCCAAATCACCAATTGAGATGTGTTAAGGGATATCATATGTCCTTTTTATTAAAATGATAGTGATTTTTTATATATTTAATGGTACTACGTTTAAAAGAATAATACCGTTTCTCTTAGATTAATTTAACTCCACTTCAAAAGTTCAAGTATTTATAACGGTAACGAATAATTTGTAAATATATTTTTTATCGCTATATCATCGTTATGTTTAACTTTACTGGTTCTCCGCATAACATTTTTCAAAATGCGATGTTTTTTCCTCACTTATTTTATAGCAGTTATCCGTCAGTTAGGCATTGAATGTCAAAAGTAAGCTTCTATAAATTCCCATCATTTTATTGATTTAGCGTTATTAATTTGTTTTCTTCTCATATCCCATTTCATTGTCATCTCTTTTATCACTTTTATAATCACCACTTCTGCAAACTCTGAGCGAATGTCGTATTTTTTAATATAGCCATTTTCGAGATTTATTATTTATGCCTGCTAATAAAGGCTTGGGCTTCCGCGTACATACATGACGCCCTTTTAATTCGAGAGACTATGTTTTCGAGTTCTTTTATTGGAACCGTTCACATTTTTATTTCTACTTTTGAAGATTTTGAACTCTTTAGTAAGAACTGCTCGTATTTTTCCACTATTGAGGATTTCGGGCTATTTTATAGAAGCCGCTTGCATTTTTATTCCCACTTTTGAGTATTTCGGCATGTTTTGTAAGAACCGCTCGCATTTTTTATTTCCAATGTTGATGATTTCAAACTCTTTAATAGGAATGAACTGCATTTTTTACCATTTCGGGATCATTTAAAGAAATATTTTTTATCTCTACTTTTGAAGATTTTGTAAACGCTTAACGAACATTTCTAGAATGGAGGAGGAAAACTTTCTTTCTGTTTTATTGTTTTTAATTCATTTTGAATACGAACTTTTTAACCATGAAATTCCGGCTGGAGAACTAGCATCTTACCAACTATGCCACGGGGGGCGTATTTATATATTGTCTCCATGGAATTAACAAAATATTGTATGACGACTATTTAAGTATTGGTCCTATAATTTTATTACTACGTTATTCAAATTATTTTCTTTTACTTTTTCATGTAGATACGAGCACATCTAGCGAATGTATTGCTTTAAAATAATTTATTGCCATTAACAAGCTTTTGTTTCTTAATTGCTATCGGCTTCCGTGACCGTGCCTGAAACATAGTAAATGAAAATAATATTTAAGTTAAAATATAAAAAAATCTAACAAAATTTATGTTTCAGGAAAAAACTAGGAATTATATAGGATTTAGGAACGACGAACATTTTGAGATAATTTATTTAGAGTATTTAGTTTTTTTTAATATACCCAAAGTCTACAATGATTTTATTTAATTTATCTGAAATGTTCAAAAGAGTTCCCCATGTTAGATTTTTTTTGCAATTGAAACTACCATTTCGAGAAAAATGTAGCATATGAATTGACTTACTCGTATGCTATGTAAATGGGAAAGTATTAATGTTTATGCAATAAAAAAAATCCAGATTGACCAAAAGAAATCGTTCATGATTTGAGGTCAACCCCTGGCTTCTGTAGTCCTCGTTATTTATTTCCGAACTTCGACTCGTTATCAGCAGAGCCAAGCGCTAATGGATGGGCATCCCGAAAAGGGTTTGACGAAATCTCAATATTTAGGAGTCAATGGGCGACCATTAATTTTTAGTACTTTCGCATTAAAATTCCCTAAAAAATGATTATATTTTGGTCCCTAGCATTCTACTCGTAGTATTCTGATTAGTATGTTGATTTGATGTTAACGCCAAAATATTCACCCTAAAATAGTATAAAGTCTGTTTTGCACTTAAAGAACTGCAGATATTTGTATTATTTTTAAGTATTGTAAAGTTTGTATGTAAGTGAATAGTTTCAGTTTTGTATGTGTTACAGTGGAAGCGAATGGTCACTAAACGGAATCTATAACGTGTCAAATGTTGTTAAAAAAAATCAGTAGGTAATGGTAATATGACATTCGATGCCAGCATACAATTACACGAGATATTGCCGAGGTTCAGAAAATACCGAAAACCACACTCCACGCGCATTTAGCGTAACTTGTTGTATACATTATGACGGTTCTTTTTAGAGAACCTATTAAAATTGAAAAATAACCTAACCATAACAAAGAATACATCTAGAAAAATTTATATAAAATTAAAACACGGTTACTTTGTTTTATTCCACTTTATTTATTGCAAATCACTCGTTTTCATACCCAATAAACACAAACATATTCCACATATCTAACACATACTCGTATTACACATTAAAGAACCTAGAAAGCATTGAAATACTCATACATAAGGCAAACAAACAAAAGAAAAATATCATAAATTATCAATTAAATGTATTCTCTTCTTCGCTTCTAACCATATTCTCTCTTAGTACAATAAACAACAAATAGCATGGACAATTTTATCGTGAACAACACAAATCATGGGGTAATTAATATGTACTTCAGTTCTTCACTACTCACCTGCTGATGACAGCGAGTGTTGAAATGCATCGTGATTTGCAACAAATAAAGTGGATTAAAACAAAGTAAACGTGTTGAAATTATATTTATTATGGAATTTCACAAAGTGATGCCAAAGTAATTTAAACAACCACCTAGAAAAATGGCCGAAAAAAATATTCTGCACACATTTGGGTAAGATATTTAGAAATATGACAACCTGATACGAGTGATATGTGTTGAATGAAAATTTCGACAAGTCACAACTCGTCGAATAAATAAGTGAGCGCTCTCAAACAATACAAATCATTCAATATACCGAATTCCTCAGTTGACTTACAAGTACGACGAAGCTCTATTAAATAAATATTTTTATTGTAAATGGAAATGAAGTTGTACAACATTTCAAAAGCTGTCATGCGAATCGGAAAGCCATCTCTAACTTATCAAATTCAAACACGCTTAATACTCGAGCCATTCAACGGCGCTCCACAAGAGTCTATATTTTCCTTAAGTGTGCTTTCGAATTATGTTCGTCGTGGAATTGAGTGATGCTCGTTTCTAGACCAAATATTCACGAAGGCGAGATCCTTGGTAGGGTTTTATTCCTATCCCAGGATTCATCCCTCCGTTTTGGTGCGCGGAAAGCCTGTTATTTTAGGTAAGCCCCGTACGTGAATAGCACAGCACGGCTTGTCGGTTAGAGATGGAATATTTGTTTAGACACACCGTCGGGTATTCCACACATTCGATTCCCCCAGTAATGTTTGAGCAAATACTTAGGTTAGATCACTGGCTCTAAAAGTTTGTTTCTTGGTGTTTTTCACGCCTATTAGAATTTTTTTATAAATATAATACCCTCAAACGAAACTGTATAGTAGTTGTAGACCTATTCTGGATGACTATGAGATGAGAGTAGAAGAAAATTATTATAATTGACTGAGACTAAACGTCAGATTAAATTATCTGCTTCTTAAATTCCTACATTTCTATATAATTTTTTTATTGAATTGTTTGTGCAAGACGGTTTTTTACATATCGTTGGCGCAATGCAACAAATGTGTGTATTAATTTATTTATGAATTTAATTTAAAATGTAAGAACTATAATAAAATACGATCTATATTGAAAAATACGTTTGTATCAGAGCTATAAATAATGATGAATGAATATGTTAAAAGTCAAGGAAATATCGTGAGTATATTCCACTAGTTCAAAAATATTTTTTTGGAATTGAGTCAAGTTGGTTTAATTTTTTTTATTTGGTATTTTTTGACATCGTCCTGAGGATGAAGGCTGCAACGCCTTCGAAACGTCGGTCATCGTTTAAACCAACTCAAAAGGGTAACAACTCCGAAAAATATTTAAACTATGTAGTCTTCTTTGAGTTTTCAATCGCCACGGTCAGTGTAATACTCGCCGCAAATTCTGAATACATTATCAAAATACATGTTATTTTTTTTAAACCTCAGAAATAGCGATTTAATCGAGTATACAGTGTGAGTAGTTTCTTAGGGTGTCTACAGCCAATGGTTTATGCCATATTATATTTTTTATAAGGAAACGGAACTCTGAACAAAGATCTGGTACCACTATGGAACCTCTCCCATATACTCTTGAACCAGGAGATGTGTCTTCTTTCCACATTTTTAACCTACGTCCAGTTATCTTTAACGTACTTTCGTAGGACGTCAATGGAGAATCTTATTAAGTTATTTCTACCTCTGGAAAAAAGTGTCAAGAATCCTTCTGAATAGGAAACTCGTGAGTGGTAATTGAAAATCAAAATATAATGAACGTAATAATTATTCTACAGTGAAAAAAAAGCTTTTATTCTTTGACTTTTGATCCGATGGCTATCAAATACTCTCAACTATCACTTGACCTCTTTTTGTCGACATATTTATATTTTTTACCCGTGTTTTTCGGCATACACGTAGTGTAATTTGGGAACAACTGAGTCGGAATACTTGCCGGCAATTTATCCAGGAACGCTTGCAGGCCGGAGATCCGAAGTAAATATTTTCATATTTTTTGCCAAATGGTTCCAATTTCAGGCATCCACCCTTTGATGATAAATACAGTAACTAACAGTCTTGCCTGAATAACTTCAACTTTCAATTAAATGTTGGTAAATATGCTCGGTTTTAATATCGTTATAATTGTGATTCTGTTATTATAAAACGTTATTTTCAATGATAACTATATCAAAATATCCATTATTATTCTTCACATTTAAGGTATGTAGATTTCGATTGAAATACTACCTATTGCAGAGGGTCTCATGTCGCAACTTTCGGAAAATTACAATGCATTTTCTTAAATCATAACCGGAAGACTCCGAAACTAACATTCTTTAAAAAGTTTTTTTGTATATTTATTTATTACCGATAACAAAATGTTTCCGATAGAATGATACATTTGTTCGAGAGAAATGGTTGAGTACCTTACCAGGGTACCATAAAACGAGAAATGTCCTTTCATTTCACACACAGACAAAATCTACTTGATTTTTGCAGCCAGTGCGGGAGAACATTTTTTAAATATGTTGACTTATTTTTTTCTTAAGTATAAATATTAAGTCCACCGGCTCTTTATTTCCCTTTTCACTACATTTTGATATTCAATTCGCTTGTACATTTAAATGTACTAACGAAATTTTCTAGCAATTACCTGTTTCAGGGCTTATTTAATATAAATGTATATATTTGTTCTTCGCTCTTTGACTGGAATACTAAAAGCTCTCTTGAGGTAAAAAGTCATCTAGAATTTACTAATTGATGGACTTATTAACTAGAGAGCTTGAATATACTCGTATTATATCTGGAGGGTTATTAACCTCTAAGAAACGTAGTGTTTGCCAAATTGTATCAAAATACACTTTTGATCCAAGGTAAGATGCTACAAGTATAAAAATCATAAAGAAGAAAAATATATTCATGCATACATACCATCACGCCATTTCCCTGTCTGGGTAGTCAGATACGATGGAGCGCCCGGCATTCCTATCTCGACACGCATAACCTTTTTTATACAACTCCTACGATTTCTCTGATTTTCTTTCTAAATATCAATGAGTTGATCTACTTTCCTTGGTTTTTCTGTGCCATGCCTTCCACTCACATTTGCACTATATTTCTTTTGTTTTTCTACGCAATCATAATATAGTATATGCCTTAACCATATCAGAGTGATCTAATTCATCTTAATCAATGCACCAACTTCAAGATCATATTAATCCTTAATCACTTCATTACGTACTTATTACGTACTGAGGAGAGTATCACTTCATTACGTAGAATCACTTCATTACATACTGAGGAGAGTATCACTTCATTACGTAGAATCACTTCATTACGTACTGAGGAGAGTATCACTTCATTACGTAGAATCACTTCATTACGTACTGAGGAGAGTATCACTTCATTACGTAGAATCACTTCATTACGTACTGAGGAGAGTATCACTTCATTACGTACTGAGGAGAGTATCACTTCATTACGTACTGAGGAGAGTATCACTTCATTACGTACTGAGGAGAGTAAAAAAGGTGATCATAAATCATCATCTTATTTACTCTCCTCAGTGCACGCATTTCTACAGCATTTATTCGACACCTTTCAGTCGTTTTCCACGTTTTACTTCCATACATTAAAATTTATACTCGTATATGTTTACGTGCCTCATTGACTTTGTTTCCTATTGTAACACACATTTCGATATCCGTCTTAACTCTTCCGTCATCTCCGAAAATACTATTCAAATAGCAGTAATCTTCAACTTGTTCTTATATTTTATTATTTTCCCATATATTGCATTTACGTTTTGTTTTACACTTTTCTATAACCATGACTAGAGATTTCGCAGTATAGAAGAGAAATACTATTACAATCGCATATATTTCCATACCTTTATGAATTATCAGCCTATATGGTATTAATACTATAATAACAATCGCGTAAACGTTGTCACCTCCTAACCCCAATAATGGACTCGTATCTGGAGATAAACTCGTTTATTAAGTTAGATTGGCGCCAGAATCTATTCAGCATTCCCAAAACATTCCGTTTTCTGCTTGAAGTGTCTCCGCCTGTTTTTGACAATTGAATTGTAATGAAATTCTGCCGCTGGCCTCGAGGATCCGGTGCACCGCAGCTTAGAGCACTCGAGTCCCGTCACTCAATCCACTTTGGTGTCTGGTGTTCCCTCTCCTATCTTCCTCGTTTCTCCTTTCTTCTTGGTGAATAGGTAATGTGCCGGGAGTGCCGTCATTATCTGTAGCGAAGAAGTCTCTCCATTGTCTCCTTAACTCTATCCTGTTCCACCCCTGTACGTGTGCGGTTTAATATTACAACTTTATTAGAATTTGATTTCTCTTACATACGAGTACATGCATGTACGTACTTGTGTATTTCACTTTGAAGTTGTTGGTAATATTATATATTTAGCTTAACATACATGACATTACGCTGTTTCCTTAAAGAGGACACAGCGCCAGACTTTCAAATATCTATACATATATTTCGCCTCTTCCGCATCCATACACCGTATACAAATTTCTCTTACTTCTTACTCGTACTCGGAAAATATCATTCACTTGACCCAACCATACGTTTCTTTGTCTTCCTCTGCCATGCCTTTCACTCACATTTGCACTGTATATTTGTTTGGTTAGTCTTTCTTCATTCGTTCGTTCCGTGTGACCAAACTATCTCAAAGTGCTCTTCTTCATCTTACTCAACATATCGACGTTAAGTTCAAATACATCCCTAAACACTTTGTACTGTATTCTGTCATACAGTTTAAAACATTTTATTTTTGCATACATACATTTTATCACACCATATCCACTTTGATGTGAGCAAAGCATACAGATCTTAATGCCATGCAAATCTTCAAAACATCGTTGCCTTTTTTCTTCTATTTATTCATCTTGTCTTCATAGGTACGCAGGCATCACAGCCTTCTTAAATTTTCAAGCAACACCTCTGAAACAAAAAAAAAATTTTACAATAAACTTCTCTTTTAAGTGCAATCAAACGACGTTGCATAAAAAAATGTTTCTTACATTTAAGCGATCAATTACATATCCATAAACATCATATCGTTTTATTTTTAAAAATATTCTACACTAATTTTAGCTTAAACATATTATAATAATATTTATTGAACTCTTCAAAAGATCTCTTCTGTGGCCTCGTTGGTGAGATTTCCTTGTTTGAAAGTTGCGGATTCCCGCTAGTACCCGTTTAAAAAAAAAGGGTTCCAGTATTGTGTTCGATCGCACTATATTCGTTCCTAGAGACAATGCGAGTGAATTTAATTTAAATGTTAAAAAAGATTTACCGCTTTATATTTAAATACTATATGCGCATGCCACTTTCAATATTGTTATAATGATGATTGCTCGGTCAATTTTTATGTGACTTTAATAACAATTACAATAATAATCTGCATGTCTTGATGACAAGTGTAACATAATACTATTATCCTGTAATGGCACATTAGCCGTATATAAGGTCTGTTTTGCACCATTTAAAGAACTGCAGATATTTGTATTATTTTTAAGTATTGTAAAGTTTGTATGTAAGTGAATAGTTTCAGTTTTGTATGTGTTACAGTGGAAGCGAATGGTCACTAAACGGAATCTATAACGTGTCAAATGTTGTTAAAAAAAATCAGTAGGTAATGGTAATATGACATTCGATGCCAGCATACAATTACACGAGATATTGCCGAGGTTCAGAAAATACCGAAAACCACACTCCACGCGCATTTAGCGTAACTTGTTGTATACATTATGACGGTTCTTTTTAGAGAACCTATTAAAATTGAAAAATAACCTAACCATAACAAAGAATACATCTAGAAAAATTTATATAAAATTAAAACACGGTTACTTTGTTTTATTCCACTTTATTTATTGCAAATCACTCGTTTTCATACCCAATAAACACAAACATATTCCACATATCTAACACATACTCGTATTACACATTAAAGAACCTAGAAAGCATTGAAATACTCATACATAAGGCAAACAAACAAAAGAAAAATATCATAAATTATCAATTAAATGTATTCTCTTCTTCGCTTCTAACCATATTCTCTCTTAGTACAATAAACAACAAATAGCATGGACAATTTTATCGTGAACAACACAAATCATGGGGTAATTAATATGTACTTCAGTTCTTCACTACTCACCTGCTGATGACAGCGAGTGTTGAAATGCATCGTGATTTGCAACAAATAAAGTGGATTAAAACAAAGTAAACGTGTTGAAATTATATTTATTATGGAATTTCACAAAGTGATGCCAAAGTAATTTAAACAACCACCTAGAAAAATGGCCGAAAAAAATATTCTGCACACATTTGGGTAAGATATTTAGAAATATGACAACCTGATACGAGTGATATGTGTTGAATGAAAATTTCGACAAGTCACAACTCGTCGAATAAATAAGTGAGCGCTCTCAAACAATACAAATCATTCAATATACCGAATTCCTCAGTTGACTTACAAGTACGACGAAGCTCTATTAAATAAATATTTTTATTGTAAATGGAAATGAAGTTGTACAACATTTCAAAAGCTGTCATGCGAATCGGAAAGCCATCTCTAACTTATCAAATTCAAACACGCTTAATACTCGAGCCATTCAACGGCGCTCCACAAGAGTCTATATTTTCCTTAAGTGTGCTTTCGAATTATGTTCGTCGTGGAATTGAGTGATGCTCGTTTCTAGACCAAATATTCACGAAGGCGAGATCCTTGGTAGGGTTTTATTCCTATCCCAGGATTCATCCCTCCGTTTTGGTGCGCGGAAAGCCTGTTATTTTAGGTAAGCCCCGTACGTGAATAGCACAGCACGGCTTGTCGGTTAGAGATGGAATATTTGTTTAGACACACCGTCGGGTATTCCACACATTCGATTCCCCCAGTAATGTTTGAGCAAATACTTAGGTTAGATCACTGGCTCTAAAAGTTTGTTTCTTGGTGTTTTTCACGCCTATTAGAATTTTTTTATAAATATAATACCCTCAAACGAAACTGTATAGTAGTTGTAGACCTATTCTGGATGACTATGAGATGAGAGTAGAAGAAAATTATTATAATTGACTGAGACTAAACGTCAGATTAAATTATCTGCTTCTTAAATTCCTACATTTCTATATAATTTTTTTATTGAATTGTTTGTGCAAGACGGTTTTTTACATATCGTTGGCGCAATGCAACAAATGTGTGTATTAATTTATTTATGAATTTAATTTAAAATGTAAGAACTATAATAAAATACGATCTATATTGAAAAATACGTTTGTATCAGAGCTATAAATAATGATGAATGAATATGTTAAAAGTCAAGGAAATATCGTGAGTATATTCCACTAGTTCAAAAATATTTTTTTGGAATTGAGTCAAGTTGGTTTAATTTTTTTTATTTGGTATTTTTTGACATCGTCCTGAGGATGAAGGCTGCAACGCCTTCGAAACGTCGGTCATCGTTTAAACCAACTCAAAAGGGTAACAACTCCGAAAAATATTTAAACTATGTAGTCTTCTTTGAGTTTTCAATCGCCACGGTCAGTGTAATACTCGCCGCAAATTCTGAATACATTATCAAAATACATGTTATTTTTTTTAAACCTCAGAAATAGCGATTTAATCGAGTATACAGTGTGAGTAGTTTCTTAGGGTGTCTACAGCCAATGGTTTATGCCATATTATATTTTTTATAAGGAAACGGAACTCTGAACAAAGATCTGGTACCACTATGGAACCTCTCCCATATACTCTTGAACCAGGAGATGTGTCTTCTTTCCACATTTTTAACCTACGTCCAGTTATCTTTAACGTACTTTCGTAGGACGTCAATGGAGAATCTTATTAAGTTATTTCTATCTCTGGAAAAAAGTGTCAAGAATCCTTCTGAATAGGAAACTCGTGAGTGGTAATTGAAAATCAAAATATAATGAACGTAATAATTATTCTACAGTGAAAAAAAAGCTTTTATTCTTTGACTTTTGATCCGATGGCTATCAAATACTCTCAACTATCACTTGACCTCTTTTTGTCGACATATTTATATTTTTTACCCGTGTTTTTCGGCATACACGTAGTGTAATTTGGGAACAACTGAGTCGGAATACTTGCCGGCAATTTATCCAGGAACGCTTGCAGGCCGGAGATCCGAAGTAAATATTTTCATATTTTTTGCCAAATGGTTCCAATTTCAGGCATCCACCCTTTGATGATAAATACAGTAACTAACAGTCTTGCCTGAATAACTTCAACTTTCAATTAAATGTTGGTAAATATGCTCGGTTTTAATATCGTTATAATTGTGATTCTGTTATTATAAAACGTTATTTTCAATGATAACTATATCAAAATATCCATTATTATTCTTCACATTTAAGGTATGTAGATTTCGATTGAAATACTACCTATTGCAGAGGGTCTCATGTCGCAACTTTCGGAAAATTACAATGCATTTTCTTAAATCATAACCGGAAGACTCCGAAACTAACATTCTTTAAAAAGTTTTTTTGTATATTTATTTATTACCGATAACAAAATGTTTCCGATAGAATGATACATTTGTTCGAGAGAAATGGTTGAGTACCTTACCAGGGTACCATAAAACGAGAAATGTCCTTTCATTTCACACACAGACAAAATCTACTTGATTTTTGCAGCCAGTGCGGGAGAACATTTTTTAAATATGTTGACTTATTTTTTTCTTAAGTATAAATATTAAGTCCACCGGCTCTTTATTTCCCTTTTCACTACATTTTGATATTCAATTCGCTTGTACATTTAAATGTACTAACGAAATTTTCTAGCAATTACCTGTTTCAGGGCTTATTTAATATAAATGTATATATTTGTTCTTCGCTCTTTGACTGGAATACTAAAAGCTCTCTTGAGGTAAAAAGTCATCTAGAATTTACTAATTGATGGACTTATTAACTAGAGAGCTTGAATATACTCGTATTATATCTGGAGGGTTATTAACCTCTAAGAAACGTAGTGTTTGCCAAATTGTATCAAAATACACTTTTGATCCAAGGTAAGATGCTACAAGTATAAAAATCATAAAGAAGAAAAATATATTCATGCATACATACCATCACGCCATTTCCCTGTCTGGGTAGTCAGATACGATGGAGCGCCCGGCATTCCTATCTCGACACGCATAACCTTTTTTATACAACTCCTACGATTTCTCTGATTTTCTTTCTAAATATCAATGAGTTGATCTACTTTCCTTGGTTTTTCTGTGCCATGCCTTCCACTCACATTTGCACTATATTTCTTTTGTTTTTCTACGCAATCATAATATAGTATATGCCTTAACCATATCAGAGTGATCTAATTCATCTTAATCAATGCACCAACTTCAAGATCATATTAATCCTTAATCACTTCATTACGTACTTATTACGTACTGAGGAGAGTATCACTTCATTACGTAGAATCACTTCATTACATACTGAGGAGAGTATCACTTCATTACGTAGAATCACTTCATTACGTACTGAGGAGAGTATCACTTCATTACGTAGAATCACTTCATTACGTACTGAGGAGAGTATCACTTCATTACGTAGAATCACTTCATTACGTACTGAGGAGAGTATCACTTCATTACGTACTGAGGAGAGTATCACTTCATTACGTACTGAGGAGAGTATCACTTCATTACGTACTGAGGAGAGTAAAAAAGGTGATCATAAATCATCATCTTATTTACTCTCCTCAGTGCACGCATTT
The DNA here is from genome assembly GCA_949825065.1 of Odontocerum albicorne. Classification (NCBI taxonomy): domain Eukaryota; kingdom Metazoa; phylum Arthropoda; class Insecta; order Trichoptera; family Odontoceridae; genus Odontocerum; species Odontocerum albicorne. Next base: position 19,627,752 of record OX463851.1, on the reverse strand, counting down.
CTACAGCATTTATTCGACACCTTTCAGTCGTTTTCCACGTTTTACTTCCATACATTAAAATTTATACTCGTATATGTTTACGTGCCTCATTGACTTTGTTTCCTATTGTAACACACATTTCGATATCCGTCTTAACTCTTCCGTCATCTCCGAAAATACTATTCAAATAGCAGTAATCTTCAACTTGTTCTTATATTTTATTATTTTCCCATATATTGCATTTACGTTTTGTTTTACACTTTTCTATAACCATGACTAGAGATTTCGCAGTATAGAAGAGAAATACTATTACAATCGCATATATTTCCATACCTTTATGAATTATCAGCCTATATGGTATTAATACTATAATAACAATCGCGTAAACGTTGTCACCTCCTAACCCCAATAATGGACTCGTATCTGGAGATAAACTCGTTTATTAAGTTAGATTGGCGCCAGAATCTATTCAGCATTCCCAAAACATTCCGTTTTCTGCTTGAAGTGTCTCTGCCTGTTTTTGACAATTGAATTGTAATGAAATTCTGCCGCTGGCCTCGAGGATCCGGTGCACCGCAGCTTAGAGCACTCGAGTCCCGTCACTCAATCCACTTTGGTGTCTGGTGTTCCCTCTCCTATCTTCCTCGTTTCTCCTTTCTTCTTGGTGAATAGGTAATGTGCCGGGAGTGCCGTCATTATCTGTAGCGAAGAAGTCTCTCCATTGTCTCCTTAACTCTATCCTGTTCCACCCCTGTACGTGTGCGGTTTAATATTACAACTTTATTAGAATTTGATTTCTCTTACATACGAGTACATGCATGTACGTACTTGTGTATTTCACTTTGAAGTTGTTGGTAATATTATATATTTAGCTTAACATACATGACATTACGCTGTTTCCTTAAAGAGGACACAGCGCCAGACTTTCAAATATCTATACATATATTTCGCCTCTTCCGCATCCATACACCGTATACAAATTTCTCTTACTTCTTACTCGTACTCGGAAAATATCATTCACTTGACCCAACCATACGTTTCTTTGTCTTCCTCTGCCATGCCTTTCACTCACATTTGCACTGTATATTTGTTTGGTTAGTCTTTCTTCATTCGTTCGTTCCGTGTGACCAAACTATCTCAAAGTGCTCTTCTTCATCTTACTCAACATATCGACGTTAAGTTCAAATACATCCCTAAACACTTTGTACTGTATTCTGTCATACAGTTTAAAACATTTTATTTTTGCATACATACATTTTATCACACCATATCCACTTTGATGTGAGCAAAGCATACAGATCTTAATGCCATGCAAATCTTCAAAACATCGTTGCCTTTTTTCTTCTATTTATTCATCTTGTCTTCATAGGTACGCAGGCATCACAGCCTTCTTAAATTTTCAAGCAACACCTCTGAAACAAAAAAAAAATTTTACAATAAACTTCTCTTTTAAGTGCAATCAAACGACGTTGCATAAAAAAATGTTTCTTACATTTAAGCGATCAATTACATATCCATAAACATCATATCGTTTTATTTTTAAAAATATTCTACACTAATTTTAGCTTAAACATATTATAATAATATTTATTGAACTCTTCAAAAGATCTCTTCTGTGGCCTCGTTGGTGAGATTTCCTTGTTTGAAAGTTGCGGATTCCCGCTAGTACCCGTTTAAAAAAAAAGGGTTCCAGTATTGTGTTCGATCGCACTATATTCGTTCCTAGAGACAATGCGAGTGAATTTAATTTAAATGTTAAAAAAGATTTACCGCTTTATATTTAAATACTATATGCGCATGCCACTTTCAATATTGTTATAATGATGATTGTTCGGTCAATTTTTATGTGACTATAATAACAATTACAATAATAATCTGCATGTCTTGATGACAAGTGTACATACTATTATCCTGTAATGGCACATTAGCCGTATATGTTTTCAGCACACGCGCTAGTCTATTTTAATACAAAAAAGAAACACTTCCATTATTCCCATTTTATAAATGGTAAACCAGCAGGTGTTTTCTTCTGTTACTTTTATTGTAGGGAATAAAAACTTTCATCTTCTTTCATCACACATAATAACATATTTTAGTGGCTTCCTCTACGCCATATAAATCTTGTTAAAATTTTGTAACATAGTCGTTTGAAATTAAAAGTTTGTATATAATGGTGCTTTTGCGCTTTGTAAAGATATAACTTTTTTTAAATATATGAATAGTTTGTTGCTCTACACAATGTTTTATTTCTTAGATTAATTTTATTTTGTTGAATAAATTAGTAACACTCATATTTGGTAATGTTCTACACGTTCCCGAGAAAGATAATGATATATATTACTTTTTCGTGATATAAATTATATTTTCACTGTGGAATCTTGCTCACATTACAGGAAATAATACTTTTAATATTCCATTTTCAATTTTATTTCGCTCTTTATCAGAGGCCAATTCAAATCATTAATCATTTTTGAAATCATTTTGATTAGTAATTCATTGCGAACTTTTTTTTTTGTCTGGGGATTTTCTGAAACTTTTTAAATATATCCTTCTGTTAATGTATTTCTACATCCGGGTATCTATATTCGGCAAGCGTACTATAGCATCCTTGAATACACTCCGTTGAAAGCGTAGAAAGAAGACCAATTAATTTTGTTGATAGATTGTGTGCCTCCGCATGCACACGTTGGTGATTCGGTCAGCCACAACTGGTGTAAATTAGAAACTGCACAGCCGACCCCACACCTGAATATATTTTGTGTTCAACAGGACTTTGTCATTAAGGAGAAATCTGATTGTTACTGGTTCGGACTCGACACCAGTTCTCCGTTTACCCTCTTTGACATATATTGCCTAATAGTATATATGCTTTGAATCTGTAAGCCAGAATGTCGCGATTTTAGGCGACGGTTGTAGTGGATCATTATAGTGTTGTATAGCTATACTTGAAACAACACCCAGAATGTCGTGATTTTTTACATCCTTTGTAGTGGCTAATTATAGTGTAACATGCTTTGAACCTGTAAACAAGAATGTTGTGATTTTTTTCGTATGTTGTATTGGGTCGTTATATCATTATATATTTTAAACTTACAACCCAGGCTGTCGCAATTTTAGGCGACTTTTGCAATGACTCATTATAATGTTACATTATTTGAACTTGTAAACAAGAAATATCATGATTTTATGCATCTGTTGTAGTGGGTAACTAAAACGTAACACGTTTTGAACCTTTAAAGCAGAATATCGCAATTTCAGCCGTGTATTGTAATGTTTCGTTATAATATTGCTTAGGTTAAAGTTTTTATTTTTTTCGTTCAATGGTTGTCTAAAGCAACACACATAACGACAACTTTATAAATTGTCAAATAATTTAAATTACAGATAAACAAATTAATTTGGATAACGGGACACGTGAATGTGATACTGCAAAATAATTGAAAGCGTTGCAAAGATTTCTTCAGCATCTCTACCATCTCTAACATCGCCAAATGAAAATAAATCCTGATTTATTCCACGTCTCATTTTGGTATTCTTAAACAAACATTGTGATATGTTGTAAGAATCGTCGGTTGTCCTCAATATTTATTTAGATTTTGAACGGGATTCGATTTGATTTGAATTCGGTTGGTTCGGATCTGTAGTCCGTTTTGAGGAAATCTCTCAGCACAAATAATATTTACCAAGATGTCGAGAAAGGGATGCTCGTCGTATCTTTTCTAAGAGCCCATCTTTTTCTCGATACTCGGGCGAGGGATTCCTTTACAAAAATTTCCAATACACCAATCCCTCGGCTTTCACACGTTCTTTGTTACTTAAACAGTATCGCGTATTGCAAATTTTGAATGTTAAAATTGTTTGAATATATTATTATTATTATCAAGCTAGTCATGTAGGATATATGTTGTTAATAAATAAATATAAAAACAATGTAAAGTTTTATTGTTATGTTCTCTTAAAGAAAAATCAAATAACAAGCAAAAAACACAATTACAATAATAAGCAAAACAAACCAAACAGCGCGTGTGTAGACGGTATTTATACTGGTTCATTGTTACAGCACTCACTAGCCTATAGGGCAGTTTGTTCCAAGATTCCACAACCCTGTTAGCAAACTAATGTTTCCGTGGATTATTATGGAAATTAGTTTTCGAAAATTTTAACTGAAGTCCTCTCAAATATGTATTTTGGTTAAAATAACTGTTTTGGCGAAGCTGTGTGCAATCATAATAACTGCTCAATATCGTATAACATATATAAAAATGACAAAAAACAAACCTTTGTGAAAATTTTATGAACATTTTCGATGTTTCAATTCGTTTCGAATTCTTTTAGATAAATAGATAAAATTTGTTTTAATTTTTGAGTAAATACTCATGTGCTGAGTGTTCTGTATTAGTTTGTTCACACCACAATAAATCTGACAATAGCTTTGTCAATACTTTACATTACTTTTTTTTAAATAAAGAAATATAATATAATTCAATAAATATATATGTATAAAAATACTGACCCACTTTAGTATAAGGTTTTCTACAGTCTTATTTTTTTAGTACACTTGTATCTTCCATATAATTGCAGCATTTTCAACAATTACAAATTTTATGATAGTTAAATAGCTAGACCGTATAATTAGACGTTCGTGTAAATGGAGATAGATGTCTGTTCGTTTTTATTTTCTTTCTGATTGCGTAACACGTTTGTGACAGTCGATGACACTTTGACGTGAAGGTATGAAAACTGTCAGTAAAATAAGTTTTCTGCGGAGAGACGTCGCAGGCAGGGGATGTGTTTCATAAAATTATATAGTGTCATAAATCAAATGAAAGCCTTAAAGTCGTCCGCACTGCGACTGAATGAGTTTTGCCATACATATATAATTTTTCTATAAAAAATCTTTTTTCCTCTCTTTTTATATACGAGACCCTTCGTATCTTATAGTAAGTAATAAAGATATATTTGAAAATATATAATCTAGATAATTTTGACCATAAATACTTTCAACTCTTTTTATGAACAAATTCTCTTGATTATATGTTAGCCATCCTCTAAGTGGGCGACGTGGACGACGGACGCAAGAATTTAAAACATTTCGTAAATGTATCGTTGATTCTTTATTTTTTTGAATATACGAGTATTTTTGTTTTCCGATATATTTTTAATGTCAATATGGTCTAACGTTACTCCTAAGGTGTTTTGTTACAATTAAATATTTCTTAAAAATGACAAATTACGAAGTCTATTAAAGATTTGCAATCGACCTCCTCTACCTTCTGACATATTTGACGTAGTCTATTATTCTAGGTGATATAGCCAACAATTCTGATGATAGACCAAGAAAAACTTTTTTTTTTTAGCTGTATTGGTCTCAACAAGCTAACATTGAGCCGATCGTAGCACACCATGTTACATGTTGAGAGAGTGCCTTTGAATTGACCATTAAAAAAACATTCAACACAAAGACACACGTATCATTATTACGCCTCCTTGTGATTACTTTTTTTCGTTAAACCTTCGAATTGAAAGGTTTTATTTCAATTTAGTTAAGATATTTAAAATTAATTCATTCAAAATAATTTTAATCTTGCGTGTGAACTGGTGGAGGGTTGAAACCAATATTTCTTTTTGAGCAACCCTCGAATGCGCTTTCTCTGTGTTTATTTGTGTTCTTTGGTTAAATTTATAGGCTCTTTGTTCCAGAGCGCTACAGTGACTACATCACCCTGTGCTTTATTGCCTCCCTTCTTCCATGGAACTACTTAGAATCGGCACTGTACATACAGGGCAGCCTTTATGGTCTTATATGAAATATTTGTCGGGTATAAAGCAACAGCATGCTCACTATGAAACAATCATCCATAAGATGGATTGAAAATCTTCTACAAGCTAAGAGACGAATTTTTAGTCTCCTTGTACCTAACATCGGGAGTGTAAACAGTAGTTTGATTTGATACAGCTTTCCACCTTTTCATAAGCCATCTCCATATCCTCATTTAGCAAGGTTTTTTTAGGCTATGAGCAGAGCTTTTTCTTCTCATCCTTCCACATTGTCTCTAGGAATAAATCGGGTTACCTTACTGTTCCGTCTTCAATGCCACATTTTAAGTTTGCCTTCTTGGTAATCCTATTTATTCATATTGCTTCAGCACCAGCTTATTTCTTTGCAGACGAAATCTTCGGATCATCTCGAAGGTGCGATGTCTGTGCACGACTGTGTTTATCGAGGATTGGTAGTCACAGGATAAAATCGCTTTTCATAACCCCTTAAGACGTAGAGTGAACGCTGCATTTCTATTGTATCTCGTAAATGAATATCTACCACGACTCTATTGCTGAAACAATGATTTTCTGATAATATATTCAATAGACCTAAAGACTCATATAACAAAGAAATTTTGAATTGAAGAATACGACTACTTAATAAAATAGTATATTTCATTCATGGGATGTCAGAAAATGTAGTCAGAGGAAACAATGATTCTGAAGATGAAAAAAATCTATGAAACATCGAGGACCCTTTCTTCAACGCCCCGGAATGAAATATACAACGTAATGTATTGTAATTGAACAACCTGGTAGCGCTGATCAAAGCTTACGGGTTAAGGTAGCTAGGACACTTGGAAATGTTTAAAAGTGAATAGATTATACAGTAATCAAACACTAACATCCTGGAGACTCATTGAATCTATGGTGGCGTGTTGAGGCTCCTAAAAAACACGTGCAATTAAATTAGCTTGTGATTCATCATGCTAAGATCATGCCCTATGTAGGCCGTGAAGCGAGAGATTTGTCAGTTTATAGCGTCCCCTATAAACTGAATAATCCCATTCTCCCTTCCACCCACTTCTCTTCGTCCCCTATAAACTGAATAATCCCATTCTCCCTTCCACCCACTTCTCTTCGTCCCCTATAAACTGAATAATCCCATTCTCCCTTCCACCCACTTCTCTTCGTCCCCTATAAACTGAATAATCCCATTCTCCCTTCCACCCACTTCTCTTCGTCCCCTATAAACTGAATAATCCCATTCTCCCTTCCACCCACTTCTCTTCGTCCCCTATAAACTGAATAATCCCATTCTCCCTTCCACCCACTTCTCTTCGTCCCCTATAAACTGAATAATCCCATTCTCCCTTCCACCCACTTCTCTTCGCCGATGCTTAGGATCAAAAGAGTAGAAATAAAAAAAAATGCCGATTTACTTTATTTTTTATACAATATTAAAAGTAACGACGGCCTTTGTTACCGATATGATTTTATTTTATTTATAGGAATATTTTACGACCCCTGTGGCGTCAAATTAAGATGGTGACTTAAAAAAAATATACCAATCTGTATTTTCCTTATATGTACAGACCTTAAAACATCTTTCTTTTTGGGCGGAATCAAAAATACTACATGACAAAAACACTCCAGTTTGTAGTTAAATTGTAGGTATTATTACATAATAAATAATATAAACTATTGGCATAATTATCACTTGAATCTTACGACGGCGCCTAGTTGGTAAGATAGCTTTGTTCCGATTCGGGGGTTGCAGGCTCTAATCGTACGAGTAATATAAGCAAACTTTTTTAAAGGGATTCCCGTCATTTTTTTACGTAAGGCCTCTTTTTGACATCTTTCTGGTTGGCCAGACTGGACTGTATAGAACAAAACTGTAGTATAATTATAATCTTAATACATTGATCCAGAGATTTATAAACCTTAAAATATTATTCGAAACAGCATTCATTTGAACCGCATAGCATCCAGTACAATTTACCGCTTGTATGAACTGCCAAGAGTTTAATAAGCAACTTTGATGATATAATGTTTTGTTTGTCTTCATTATAGTTATAAAAGTAAGAATATATTTTAAATAAAGAGAAATATAATCAACTGATGGAAAACAAAAGCATAATCCCAAGAGAGAGAGTTCGATATTGTGAAACAAGAAAAAAAAATATTTAGCAGTATTGATGGTTAATTTGATATTCAATCTAAATTTTCATATAAAAATAAAATGTTTAAAATATATTTTTATTCTAAATATTATGAATATTGGTTAATACCAATTATAACATCCACTTTTATATCGGGTTCAAATCTTAGTTTTCTCATACCGATCCAAGTACGAGTATATTGATCCTGAGATGCCCTTTTTATTAATCATGGTATATCATTTACCACAATTTCTTCTTCCACCCCATTTTTGTCAGCTCCTTCCTCTGCTATATTTCATCCCTGGCTCAAGGAAGTCTACCCCGACAAGTTCATATTTTCACGCCTTAAATATTTGTACAAAGGGAAGGATAATATTTTTTCTCAATATCTTCTCCGACCACATTTATGTATATATCTTAATACACAATTTTCTCTATTACTATTAGAGTTTGGGTTTCCAGCCACAAATATTAGAGTTGCATACTGAATCTAAAACACTAGCATTCTGTATTTACACGATTTATTTTTCTCATCACCCATACAATTCAATCCTATTGGCAGTAACTTGTGTACAGCGCTTTTAGTGGAACCTGTTCCAATTTTAATATAATTAATAAGGAAAAATATATTCATTCTTATTGTAAGCTATGGGTGCAGAGAAATCTCAAAAGAAAGCCAGGTATTTTTAATTTGTTTAAAATTATTTTCATAAAAGTTTACATAATGGATGACGTGTACTTAGTTTACTATTAATATTGTCAAGTTTGCGGTTTGCTTGCTATGTCCGTTGGTGACAAAGCCGCCAGTAACGCGCACGCGCATTGCTCCGCTGACCTGCGTAATCGCTCGTATACATTACAATTATGAAGTATTATTATATTTTAACATTTTGTGTAGAAAATTATACGTGTGGGTAGTAAAATTTCTACATTTCATGATTTTAATAATTTGGTTACAATGCATAGGCGCCAAGAGAAAATATTCGATTAATAATTCTATAATATCACCATCACACCCCTAATGATGTGGACGGAAAACAGATCTTCGCGTCATTATTTCCTGTCACATATTTTTGGTTTCCGCCAGGTCAACACGCCTTGTCATGTACACTCTCCTATTATAAAGGCTTTTCACTCTAGTGTATTTTAAGTTTTGCATAAAATGATCAGTTACTTTTAGCGTAATAAAAATCAATTAGCATTCTTTGTGAATATTAATACATTTTTATAAAATAATATTAAAGGCATCACATACTAGTGCATGTGCAAGGTATGCGTGGAAGATGTAGACTGAGAGAAACGTGGCTAGATCTAGTGGGCCAAATTTTGAAAGTAGACAAAGTGAGAAGTATGAATAAAATGTATGAATGTGGAAGGCAAGCGAAACTATAAATTGACATATTGAAAAAGAAACTGCTAAAATACTCACATAAATTTTTGCCTTTATTTTTTGTAGGACTCAATCTTAATGCGCTTTATATTTATTTGTCTTTTATTGGGATATATTTTATATTTCTCATCTTTTTTGACATAAATCGACGGAATTCCATTATATTCTGACCACATTGTCCCCGTGTCATTTGTCGAAATTCTATGTCCGTCGTTATTGAAAGATACTCATTTGCGTCAGTCCCAAGCTTATCTAAGCCACCTTTGTACATCGAAGGCGTCGTCCGCTAACACTAATGGTTATACCAAACAATACAACGCCATGAATGGGGAATCTATCACTCTTGTCCAGCCACAGGGGTGCGTGAGGGCGTTCCCCGATGAAACCTTCTTTTGTCAAACCACTGAAATAGATGAGAGTTTTCAGATATATTTGGTCATACGAATTGCTTATTAACAATAATAAATATAATATCATTTCTACGTCTTATTTATTTAGACACTTTATTGTTAAGTATACAAATGGGGAACATTATTTCTGTACGATAATCTCTTCCGACCAACCAGGCGAGAGCTTGGCAGATTGGGCCCGATTGCTTAGTGAAAGATTATAACGTTGTTAAAAAAAAACGTTTAAATATACTTAAATTGTGAAAAACAAATTAAAAAAAAACAATAAAATAGTATATTTGAAAATATCACCAAAGACTGGGAAAAAAGATGGGGCATGGCTAGAAAATTTGAGTTATGGAGAAACATATTTCGTCATTGAATAGAGATATAATATTTTTACGAGTATGTCGCACTTTGAAGTAAACAAACGAGGGTGAGAGTATTTATAGTGCCCTTTAGGGCAACATGAAAAATAGTGGTACAGACAATTTACAATACATATTTTTGTCTGGAGCTACCGTAAAGAAGGCGAATGTATACAATATAATTGTCACATGAAGTGATTTAGGTCACTTAACAATGTGATTGCCGCGTGAAGTGATTTAGGTCACCTAACAATATTATTGGCACGTTATGTGATTTAGGTCACTAAACCATATAGAAATTGATTGATTGATTGATTTTGATAATATATAAGGCACTACAAATAGAAATCCGATATAAGAACCTTAATAATTTGAATGAACAAACATTTGGGACTTATTTATTTCATTATTTGAATAGGAAAAAATCTTGAGGTCTGTCAAGTACCTCGCAGGCTTCGGGTTCGATTCCTGTTGGTACCTTTTTTTCCCTCATTAAGTATACATGATGCTACAATAAATAAACAATATTTTCTAATAAGTGCTTTTTGTCCGCTGTTTCTTTTCATTTTAAACTTTGGACTGTAAGTAATTGAAATTGTGGTCCATTTAAGTTGTCATCAGTAACTTTAATATACTATTAACAAATGCCGAAACACTTCGAATATAGGTAAAGTTATACAATTTTAATAAAATAAATAAATTATTTATTTATTATTCACCTCTGTTTTATTTGAGTTCACTGCCGGTTTCAAAGACCTCCGTCTTATTCGTCAGGTGAAGTTCAACTTTAAGTAAGACCTCATAAGAATCTATTATTGCTATCAGAAGAAGAATAGAGTGAAAATTGAAATTGCCAGATAAATAATTATTAATCATCTGGCACAGTTTTAATTTTCGTATTATTTATGTGACACGCGAATTTTTTTTTAAGAATTGGTCATATTCTTTCATACTCGAAGAAATAGGTTTGCCATCCCTGTTCTATACTAAATACATATGTGAAAATTAACTGAAAACAATAAAAGTTATACTGCACTATTTCAACCCTACCTTTTTTACGTTTTCAATTCTTTTTCAAAAAATAACCCTAAGCTTAGTATAACTGTTTCAATCGAAGTCACAGCCGCTTTTGGTGCTGGCTTTTGATAGATTTCGTTAGGGAACCCTTTTCCTACTTTATTGATGTTGGTGCTTAAATCTTAAATGTGTGACACGTGTAGGGATGGTGCTACGACTAAGGAAATTTTAAAGATTCTACAAATCTGTATCTATGTAACGAATTCAAAAGTGAATTAATGAAGATTTTTTAAATATCTGCAGCTAATTTCTAAATTTTACACGTCGATTCTAGTTGATTCATTCATTCGTTTGACACTTCAATATATCATAATTTTCAATACGAACATATTTTTTGGAATATAACAGTGTCATCAAACTTTCGGGGTAAGAACCAATGGAGTAGGCAATAAACGTGCAGTACGTCATCGCGCATGTTGGCAATACATGCGCGATGGCGTACTGTGAAAAGGCAACAATATTCCTACATCTGCATGCGTGAATATTGTTTTCAGACGTCATAATCACCATCACGCCATACCCTAGTGGAGTTGGCAGAGAAAACAGAACTTTACTTTTTTCTATCCTGGCACAAGTATATAACTTAATGCGAGGTCACTAAGACTATATAATTCCATTTATTTAATGACTGCCTCTGTTGAGATTTTAACTCCCAGCTATACTTCCATCTTTTTGGAGGTTTTCCTAAGGACGCCTTTCAGCGGATATTTAATAGATACATTGCCACGTAGGCAAGGTTTTGCCTGTGTATCGGAGAATTTTCATTTCATTAGTATTGAGCTTTATTTTTGTTTTTGCTGTATCTGCTCTAGACTATATTCCATAAGTCATGATCGAACAGAATCTTTGAATCTCTTTTATACCACGACATTACTTTACATTCTAGTGAAAGTATTTTTCTACGCCCATTATACGTTTATTCCTTTTTATAACTAATTGATTATTTCAATAATTTATTCTTTGTTCGAGGCACCTTTTACTGACTTGGAAGTTGTTAAATGATTTTCCAAAAAGCAGATTACTGACCTCACTGACGTCTCTCTCCGACCCTCTTTTTCATCCAGGCTTGGGGCCGGCATTGGCTGAGTTAAATTAAAACAACTTCAAAAATTAAATAATAAAACCTTCTAAAGCAAATGTGTTATATTTTAATGTTACTTTACTTTACATTTGATACAGGTTTAAAACAATAACATCGAATAAAATGCATATAACAAGATAAAAATTAAAACGAACTTAAATACACCATAATAACAACAGGAACAGTGATACTCATGACTTACTTGAAATGACTCGACTATGCATATTTAGTAATCCTCAGTTTATCTACCGAGATATGGAAGATATCGATATTGGAAAAGTTATTCAACAAGGTCATACAGAAATTATATCAATATTTGCCCCAATCTCTCCGGAATGCTCTGAAGTTATGTAAAAAAATTAAAAAGGTGTCGCCCAAATAACATATTACTGTCGATATATTAGATTGTTCCGATTATTAATTACACGTGTCGCATTATTTTGATTTTTATAGATAAAATAAGGCGCGTGTTATAATAATTAAATGATATATTTTTCCACGTCCTGATGCAATGTTAAATAAACAATCAAGTCGTGAGTGAAGATTTTATATTTTTTACATTCAGCTGTCAATTTATGTGTTGGGGCGGTATTGTCGTGTTTAGTGTGTTCTTTTTCGTTTTTGATACATGCGTACATTTTTCGTTTATTTGTCCTCAAGCATCGTTTTTTTTTAATTAAGAAATGTTTAAAAAAAAAACTTGGAATATTTGCATGGGAAGGGTTAATCAATCGTCTAACATACATTAGTTTCATCTTTCTTAACAAGACTTGTTCAAGAAATAACAACAATTACACATTGTCTTATCCTTTTTCACACGCTCCTTCGCGTTTTCACCCAGGTAATGGAAAACTCCCGTCCTCCACGTCACCTCTGTCATTCGGATGTAAGCTTTGTGAGGTCTACCTCCCCCGAGCCGCCGCCCCTGCCCGGCCTTTGAATGACCGCGTGTGTTTTATCGGTCGATTACGTGATTTCTGGAAATTGAAGCAATTTGGATACGTTCCGCTCATCATTAACACGTATCGGATCGTTAGGTCCCCTTAACACGAATACCGCAAACGCTATTATTTTCACTTTTGCATTAGGTTATTGTTTTTCTACAATCATTAACATATCCATTCAAAGACGATTGTTTCTCCTTTATATTTTATTGTATATTAATAAACGAGCAAAACTGATAAAAACTAATAATATGATTCAATTGAAATAAAATTTTATTATAAAGAACCTGCATCAATGGTTTTGGTGCAGTTTAATCGACTTGTTCGTGAAGAAGAAACCAATTAAATTAACTCTATATGTTAACACAGGGATGCTATAAAACGTTTCCATTCAGATCGGTCCGTAGCCTAGTACTTTCCGTTCTTTAAAGCCGTGATCAAACCAATTTCGAGGCGAGCTATGGCAATTGTTATCGTTTATTTTATGGGTGTTGGAGGATTAAACAAATAGCCCCGAGACCTTGATGAAACCCTAATGATAGCTCATTATTGGGTTTCATTGACGAATATATATCTGCCTTTTATCGACTACCGAAAGAGACTAGAAAAAAATAGAGGTCATGTTCTCATTGCCCCGCTTCCCCACGGGGTTGTTGTCAACTATTTATGAATATTTATTACAAGAGTATTTTTGCATTTTAGTTTGGTCATCGTCTTTTCTATGAGTGCTTTTTTTTCCAAATAATTATTATCCATTTCTGATTTATTTGTATAATAATATACTCGTATATTGTATTGGATCCGTTTTCCATACATCGCCTTTGAAGTTGAATTGATTGACCCAAATATAAATATATCGATTTTAATTACTTAATTCACATTAAATCAGATTACTGAAGAATTCATTTCCTGGTATGTTTTTAAGCGTTCATTTTTACTAGGCGCTTATTCATTACAAGTAACAAAATCACAGGATGTTCATAATTATATTTGAGACAAAGCAATATGCGTAAAAGCCTCGCTACATATGAAAAAGCTACAGTTATACGCTCTTGAGAAGAAATAAAGTTGCGAGTCGTAATACCTTTCCCAACACTTGGGAAAGGTATTACGACTCGCATGTATCGTCATTTAGATGTTGAATTAAATTATACATGTTTGATTTAATGCTTGAACTTGATGAACTCACTCAGATTGGATAGTATGATATATGTGTATAATATATTCAGCTTCCTTCAGATAAATATCTCGCATCTTTCAATGTCAAATAGAATAAATTTGTCTGTAAATTGTACGTCTTGACAAGAACTGCTCCAATGTCGATTACAGCATCATTTTTCACCGACTGATTTGGTGGGACATATTCGAAAGCATACTCGTAAAAGCAATTTTCTAATCAAAGTTTCCGACTCTATTTGCTTCAGTACCTTAAATTATTTTAACTGTTGCTCATATTTATATACCAATAATATTGATGCACACATAAATTGCATATCAAAGATTACCTGATTTCGGCACTGTAACATTTTTTAAGTGTTCAATAACGATAATTATGGTTCATTAATTTGTTGATTCAAAACAATTTCCATTTAGATACAAGATAGTTACACCCAAACATATATACAATTAAAAAACACAAACATACATACCATTACGCCGTTTCCCTGTCGGGGTAGGCATAGAGGAGAAAGCACCAGACTTTCCTGTCGTGACACATATTCTCATACAAATACTACGATTTCTCTAACACTTTTCCATATCCTTTCTTAACATTATTTACTTGATCCAACCATACTTTCATTGGTATTTCACACTACACCTTTCACTAATATTAACAATATATATTAGTATTGTATTTACTTTTTTTTTTTATTTATTCGTTCTACGTGCCCAAACATCTCAAGACTTCTTCATCCCACTTCATACATCATCTTTAAGTTTACATTCATCCCTAATAATTCCGTATTTTGTCATATATCGTCACTCCATATATTCTTTTCATTGCACGCATTTATTCAGCTCCTTTCAGTCTTTTTCCACGTCCACGTTTCACTTCCACACATCAAAGTGGGTACTAGAATACTATAGTGGAATTTTATCAGCGTATGTTAAAATGGAATGCCATTAATCATGTATTTTTCTTAATATTTTGATTACTTTGTCGTTTATTTAAAATATTAGTTTAAGTGATAGATTATTCTTCTCATTTAATTAACAAAGCTGTTTAAGCTCGAACTACTATAACTTGCCCTGAATGTTACTTATTTACTTCACCCTTGTCTTAAATATCAAATTATTGGATAGTTTCAAGTTGTTGTTTTTGAGCACTGAACTAGCAGGTCTCACTGTTTAACATTTGATCGGTTATCAATAAAACCAGGTGCTGAGTCAGTCCATGAAATAACTTTATCGATGGACTCAACAGGGAATACAAAACGGAAAGCCTTGACGTTTACAGTTTGAAACAATTATTGTCTGTTTGTCTGAATCTGTATCTGCTTTAGAATCTGTTTAAGTAACAAACTTGCAATCAAAAAATAGTTTTCGTATCTTTTGGTTTTGCTCATATATTATTAAATACTCGCACGAACCAGGTACATATGCGAGCTTTGTCTCTTCACGTGCTGTAATGTTCTCGCCAATACGTCCAACGACAATCCGTGAGTTCCGTGCCTACAGCAGTGGCTCTTAATCTGAGGGCTACATTACTAGGGCTGAAGACAATATTGTCTCCCGGTCACGCTCTTCAATATGTTGAATTACAAATTAAGATATATTGTACTATAGAAGGGAAGGAGGAACATGTATGATTATATAAAAACACTACACATGTGCGCTACACTCTACCTAAAGACGAATGTGTTTCTATCACATATCGAGAAATCTCCAAAAAATTCTTTGCAGTTCTTACCAAATACGTTTAACTAAATATATACAGTTGCGGGAATGAACCTTATCCAATGGCCACATCTACCACCTTCATATCCTTAAACTCGTCTTATATACGAGTATATTGATTTTGCATTATTTCTGTCAATAATACTTGGTTCGAATCTTGAGTTACAACGCCCTCGAGGAGAGTCTGCTATGTAAACGGCGCTATAAAAATTATCCTTTTTCTATTATTATTAGGATATTCAAAGGCTTACGTAACCACGTAATGTTTGTACTGATTTATGAAGTTTTTAAAACATTCTTTTCTAGTGTTAGTTTTATTTTAAAAAAAAAACAATATTTATATACATTAAAAAAATTACAAAATAAAGAATAAGATAGTTTATTTTTTCTTTCATTTTCTGATTTAGTTGAATCACTATGAGTATGTAGATATGTAAGTGAACTCTTTTTATCAGAATTGAATATTATTCTAAGCAACCAAATTTACTGTTTTCATCGATATTAATGTGTAACCGCAGAGAATGTTCTTCATCTCATTTATGAGTATATTATGAATTTTCCGTTCATAAATATTTATATTCTTTTTTAAGTTATCCTACTTTCTTTATAGCCTCTTTCTGTACCACCGTCTCCTACTTTCTTGGTAACCTCTTTCTGTACCACCGTCTCCTACTTTCTTTATAACCTCTTTCTGTAGCACCGCCTTTTTCAATCAATTGTAGAAACAAGTTAAAACATACATTTTTTAATGTTTGTAATATAGTTCATGAAAAACAATACGGGATTTACTTGTTAAAATAGATAGAGAGTAGAGAACGCTAGACTTTTCTGTAAAATATTGTTTAATAGAATAATGTGCCAGACTCCAATATCTTTAAATAAGACAGCGAAGAAATCTCCACGTTCTCCCTCCCTCTTTGGAGTGTTGAATAAACCAAGCTGTCCTCGGTATCTGTGTGGAAAAAACAATTTTCTTTCTCAACGCAAAATGCCCCTCTGATCTGGTAAAATCAAAATCTTTTGTATACCAACGCATCATTCCACGTATAATATTTTCGGCTCACTCGTCTTGGCTTTTGAACACTCTTCCTGGTTCATTCAGATGGGCTACGTCCTTTTTTGATATTAAATAATAAACAAGTATTATTTAACTCAAAATATTCATCGCCCTTAACTTCTATATAATTAATATTGTCCTTTAGTTTTACTTTTATTCTTTTTTTTTTAATATATTTTTCATAGTATCTGAAAAAAGTATGAAATATTTATTTTTAAAAATATTTTTTCATTTCATTTTGCACGGTCATAAATAATAATTATGAATCAAAAGCTGGTTGATTGGAAGAAATTACTTGGAAGCAATAAATCCGCTAGATGTACGCGTATTTGCATGAAAGCGTAAATAATTGTTGTAAGCTAATAAATCTCCTAAATATGCACCATTGAAATATACACTGTGCAACTTTACTATAGGAAACCAATGTATTTTAATTATTTCAATAAATATATAAACTCGGATAATAAGCTAATACAGCAATTATTTGGCTCCTTGTGTATTAATACTACAGTAATAATAAAACAATGACAAATCTTTATTTTTCCTTAAAAAAATCTGGTAACAGTGAGCTCTAGATATTTATTTACTCGTCCTGTTTACGTGACATTGCAATAATCACGTGTTCATGTATAAATCCTTTTTGGATATTAGCGTTTTTGATATGCGATCTCAGGGTATTATTAACTTTGAAGGATGTTTCTATTTGTTCCTGTTTTTATCAGATACTTTTTGGATTCTTTCTGAAATATTACCAATATAATGTTTTCATTGTATAACCCTTAGTTTTCTTTATTTTTATTTTTACTCTCAACATGTGTATATAAGATTAGTTATAAAGAACATAGATAAAATTGAATTGAAAAACAATCAACTAATTATTTATTAAAACATTATTTTTTCAAAAAGTACATTATATTCTTTAAAACATAGTGTCTCTTTATTTTAATTTTATTGACGCGTATCCAAAAGTAAGGTAACTACCAATTTAATTTATAGAAGCAAATTTAACGCAACCCATAAAACATTTTTTTTTGGTTTCTTTAAACTTTCGGAATGGAGTTTATCAATATTGTATATACAAACATATCAGCCCAGTTAAATATTATATACCATATATAGTTCACGGTTAAAGTCAATCTTAAAAAAATATTTTATACAAATAGCTGTGATGTTTACTAATTTGATCACAACAGGTAAAGCGCACGTGAGAAGAATCTGCTGTATAAACTGCGCTGTATAAATTGTTATTTTATTATAATTATTGTTTTTATATTGTATTTTATTTGGAAAACTCCAAACAACTTGAGTATTCTAACATTATAATATATTGTATCGATGAAAATACCAAACGAAGCATAAATATAATTTATCATTGAGAAGGCGTAGAATTAATCATTTGGGATTTTTTTCCATAAATGTTATGTCGGAACGTCAGCGCCACCCCTTTTTTCTCCCTTACTAATTTATTACAATGTTACCACACTAAAATATTATTCTTTGGACTATGTATTTTTTGCCTTAGCCATCGGTTGCCAATTTTCTTTCTTTAGCGTATGTCTTAACGCCTTCCAACTTTACTTGGAATACTTTTATCGCTAAAATATTATTTCATGTTACGTTTTTTATTTTAATATTAGTTTGTTTAATCAGAATTTAATAGTATGTAATCGTTGTTCTGCGAAAAGCATTTAAGTCCAAATATTGAGTTTTGAGATAAATGCAATTTAAGTTTCGGAAGGCGATGTAAAATCAAGTTTTTAATAAAATAAAATTCAAACAGGTGTTGTTTAAAAACAGTTTATTTATTTATAAGAATTACTACAAAAAAATGAGTAGCTTAAAAACATATTACCTAAAAATTAAAAATACGGACACCTGTTTTGGACTTAATCCTTTCTTGGTGAAAATTTTCATAACAGCGAAACCATATATTTTTTAGACTTAAATGTTTTTTCCATGCGTAGATATTTTTATTTTAAGTAAAATGGCATCAAAAAGTCATTTTAAGCAAAAATGGACTTAAATGCTGTTCGCAGTACAACGACGATACAATTTATTACTTAATCATTTAAACAATGTTGTGTAGTTTAAAGTATGAACTAAATTAAAACCAATATAGAACGAATTAAGTTGAAGGTTTAAGTCGTTTAATTTTTTTTTTACATAATATGTTTCATTTATTATTTAGACTCAACTAATAGAATTTTTGAATTTCTTACAAGATTGAATGCCAACTATTTCAGATTTTCTCAAGTAGTATTTAAATGAAAAATTTAGGCAAACTTTATCTGAGTAGCCTAATTTTTTTCAAGTCCTTAATCATCGTCATTATCATAGGTATAATGCCATGCCCCTATATTTTGTAGTCAGAGAGAACATATGTCCACGTTATTCTATTCTGGCACACATAACATGTTATCATATCTCGCTTCTTTCACGTCCACACACCGTTACAGCATTCATTCTTTCTTCGTAGCCGAATCATCTCGGTGCTCATTTATTTATCTCTTCATTTTATTTCAATCTGCATTCTTTCCGGATGTCCTCATTCTTTATTCTGGTATAGAGTGTTTTTCCACGCATTCTACGCAACGCTCTCATTTCTACCGCATTTGTCTTATTTTCATCAGTTTTTGCTACGTTCAAGTTTTTCTTGCGTATTCTAATGTTTGACTAATATTCCATTATGCGCTACCAGCTTTACTTCTCTTGAATCGCTTGCGAAAAGTAAACACATTATTCAACCCCCCCCCCCCCCCCCCCCGTCACCCTATAACAAGTTCTTATGTATAATTATGTATAACTTGCAATTAAAAGTTTATTTTTACTTGTATTCACCGAGATCAGCTAGTTCCATGTTTCTAATACGCTTGACCTAACAATCCCTGAAAGTAGCATTGCTTATCAACTTATATTGAATGACTAATTTGACTTGAAAAAATGTAAAGGACTAATTTCACTTTTAGATAAATCACTTACAACTTAATCACCAATACACCTTTTTCCAATTTATTTGTAATAGTTGTCTAGATTCTACCACGTACTTTAAATCAAACCGTAGTAATCTAATATAAATAATTAAAACTATCAAGTTTTTGTCAGCATTAAGATGTTCATGTTACAATGTATATACAAGTAACTCGATGACTGCAAATCAATGCTTAAACTGTTTTTATATGAATTTTTTATAACTTCTTCCTCCATTTGTATTGAATTTCTCGATTCTTACATTCTGTGAATTCCTCCGTGGGATATTCTTTCCATCTTCATTACAAATAATTTCATATACCATTGTTTTATTTATGATCTCGCCATACTTGGCAGCCGCCCTGTTGCGCTCACAATGCGTGGTTTTAATAAATTAAAAAATAATGAGACCGAGTGCCTGTCCATTATGTTAACAACTATTTTACTGTTCCTTTATGGTATTTTTTTTTAACCAGCTTGACTTATTTTTATTTTGTATATCTTCGATTCATAAAATCTTTTTTAATCTTGAGATGGTTTGGTCACAGCGAGATAATGATTTTCGTAGAACTGAAAATATAATAATATAATATATATCTCTGAAATTAATCGAAAACGAGGAAGAGGCTACCATATATTATAATATACGACACGCTCCGTCATCGGATTGCAATCGACGCCATTTTATGATGAATTGTCATCTTACGGGAGTCATTTTATTAGTATGAAACAACAGTGAATAACGAAACATTAAGGAAATGTAATCTTGGAAGTATATGATATACATTATATTATAATATAAATAATATGTTAACATCGTATGGCCGCGCGAAGTGTGATATTGAAAGACGACTGGCAGCAAACAATACAGTAAATGATGGATTATAACTAAATAATGTGTTTACCGACCGGAGCATTTCAAGAAGAGTAAAACTAGCTAATTATTATGAAAGTTTGGTCTCAACATAATAATATAGACGCGAAACTTGGGGTGGGGGTGGCAACACCGTGATGAAAGAAACGTGAATGCATTAGAATTGAGAGCGTTTCGTAGAACGTCTTGAAAACTATGTATGACGGAATTGGGGCATTCAGAAATAATGTGCGTTGAAAAAGATGCAGTGTTTAAAATGAGGATTACAATAGTTTGGTCACATAGAAAGAACGAATGTTGAAATATTTACAAAAAATAATCTGTACGAGTAGTATACGTGGTACTAAAATTGATCAAATTCTGAAGGAGAAAAGAATGCGAAAACTTTACAATAGGAGGATATGCATGACGCAGTGTATAACCATGGAAGATGCGATAGATGTGTGCCAGGATAGAATAAATTGGAGATCTATTATTTTTGCTTACCCATATAGCAGGGATGGCGAACCTTTTTGAGACTGAGTGCCAAAAAAATTTTTTTTTCAATAAAATAATATGTCGCGTGCCACATGCCATGGAAATAAAAATGCATCAAATGTTTGTGTAACTTCAGATTTTTAATAAAAACAAAAATTAATACACCGAGGAAAATAATTAAGTACTTATTAATGGCGAACTAAGAGAAATAAATAAAAAAATAGACTTGAAAAAAATTGTGAACCTCAAAACTTATTAGTGAGATTTTTGTTGTTGGATGCTAGATGCCAAATATTTTATATCGGGTTCATAGCTGGTAGCTTTTAATAAAATACAAGCAGTAGTACTTTCGTCTGTAAGTCTACTTCCTATGTCTGATTTAATAAAGTTCATTGAAGAAAATAATGATTCACAGGAATACGTCGACGAAAAAATTGTTAATATGCCCATTGCTATTTTTTTAAGACAAGAAAAAGTTTCCGGGATGGATTGCCAAGTTGTAAGTACTTCATTTTCGGCATTCCTCTGGACTGGTCCAACGAATCGATCTCGCTCAATTTCTTCCAAAACAATTCTTAAGTCTTTAAATTTTTGTGTCCATATCGAACTCGACTGAAAATCTACCAATTCCATTTCAAAATCATCTAATTCCATGTATTCAAACATTGTTAAGTTTAATTGTTGATACTTATATGTGTCTGGATGGGTAATAAATTTTGTAGTTTCTTCAAGTTGTCGAAACTGAACAAACCTTCTTGAAAATTGTTCTATTGTTGCGTCTAAAGCATTTTCAAATGATTCTATTAATTTTCCTACGTCTGGCTTTTCATGGATTTCCAGATCCATCATGTTTTTTTAGGTTGGGAAAGTACTTAAAATTTCTGGTCATTATATCACGCTTAAATATTTGTAACTTAGCTTCAAATGCTTTTATATTATCAAATATAACAGTAATTATTTTGCCACGGCCTTGTAATTTTATATTTAGATCATTCAAATGGGAGCAAAAATCAGTAAAGAACATCAATCTCGAAATCCAATCAACATCTGATAATTCTTCATACTGAATTATTTTCTGGTTACTTAAAAACATATAAATTTCATCAAAGCACTCGACGAAACGCTGAAGTACTTTGCCGCGACTAAGCCAACAAACGTTATTATACATCGTTTATCCATTATACATCGAATTGACCTCATTTAATAATGATTCAAATTTTCTTTTGCATAAAGGATGCGCAGCAATATAATTGACTATCTTAGTCACAAGTTTCATCACATCTTCAAAAGATTTAAGACCATCCTTTGCACACAGCGCTTCCTGGTGTATTATACAATGAAATGCTAACAGTGGATGGCCAACAAACTTTGTAAATAAATTGACGAATCCTGCTGTTTGGCCAATCATACTGGGTGCACCATCTGTACTTACTGAAACGATTTTCGACAAATTTATTTCTGCTCTAGAAAGAGCCTCTACAACTGCTTTGCAAACATCTGTGCCTTTAGTAGTTTCTGGTAAAGATACCAAACTTATTAATTCTTCCATTATTTTATTGCCAACAAAATATCGAACAAAAATAGCTAATCGAGCCGAGAGAGTGACATCAGTGCTTTCATCAAGATAAATAGAAATCCAATCACATAATTTTATATCTGTTTTTTGTTGATATGTTACATTTTTACCCATCTTCAAGATTCTGTCTTTTATTGTATTTCGAGCGATAGGCAATTCTTTTATTCGTTCGAATATTTTTTCTTTATTTCCAAAATCCTTAAAAAGAAATGGTGCGCATTCTAAAAATGCATTCTTGATATAGTCTCCATCGCTGAATGGTTTTCCATTTTTGGCAATTATTTTGGCTATTTCAAAGCTTGCAGCAACATAATTGGAATAACTATTAACAAACTTATTTAAAGCACTCGATTGTAGATTTTTGTTTTTGATTGCTCTTAAAATATATTCTTTTTGTTCATCTCTGCTTTTGCCAAGAAGTTCCTTATGAATTGTTTCATAGTGTCTTTTTACAGATGATGTTCTAGATACCACTGACACAGAACATATAACACATATTGCTTTGTCACTTCTTTCAATTACACCGTACATTTCAGTCCACCAATTTTGTAATTGTCTGCCAGAATTTTTACTGCTGGCTTCACCAAGTTTTTGTTTCTTATATGGTACAGCCATCTTTGTGGGTGCCAATAAACAGATTGTTTCTGTATTAATTAGATTGTTTTTATAGCACAAATTGATAACAAAACTGCTCCGATCAGGTAAAGAGTTATTCTGTCACTGAAACATCAAATCGTCGAATTTAAATTGTCGATAAATCATATTCATCCACAAGAGTAGCAATTATACACCTAAACCACAGGAGAGCTGATGATCTAATGCGCATCGAGAGCGCGCAGTGCGACGTATGTCGTGGATAAATCAAACACTTCGGAACGGCTCGTGCCGGGAGCGAAGTTCATTACAAAAAAAAATACACCTCAAGGGACTAGCACCGCGCGGGAAGCATTAAACAATGCGATTTATTTATGCATGAATGTCGTCATATCCTTCGTTTCTGAAATTATTTATGAACGAAGAAAATACACGTCGCTATTTAAATATTTTTTTAATACTATTTCTATAACTTTTTTTATTTTTTCTTATACACTTTTATTTTTTCTCCTCATTCGCGTGCCACGCAAAATCGTCTCGCGTGCCACCTGTGGCACGCGTGCCATAGGTTCGCCATCCCTGCCATATAGGGACATTGCGAGGTGGCAATGGTGATAAAGATAAAATCATTGGTTTTTCCAATATTTCCTACATTTTCTTTCCCTCTTCTCATTATTGATGATTCCTTTAAACGAAACACGCCTGTGCGTGTATTGGTGTATCTTGTGCAAACTGTAGCACTTCAGCAAGCACATATTCTCGACAGATTAAACCCAGAGTTCCGATGGTAAGGAGATCAAACTTCGGAGTAAACCCAGAGTTCCGATGGCATGGAGATTAAAACGATTGGCAGGTTTAATCTGCTTCGGCCTTTCGTTAGGCAGTTATACATAACTCTATTTTTGTGGTGCTTAATAGTTTTATAAGAATTTATGATAAGCAGCATATAAGTTACAAAAAAACACAAATTCACATGTAAAATGGTCTAAGAGAAACCAATTCGGAATTGTATGTGCCAAGGGCTCCCGCTTACTTTGCTTGGACGCTAATCATTAAACCACGGCCGCCGACATTATTGACATAACATATGATTTCATTTACCTCCACAATTATTTAGCCTTTTTTATGCACATGTATAAAATTCCTCGATATATAGAATGCATTTTTTGAGAAATCAGTTTGCTGAAATTGGCGATATATGTTTTCACAGTACTCGTATGCACAGTATACAGTACATAAATGTCAAGTGTCACTTAGTGTGGTAAGGTGCAGGCTGCCTATCTTGAGACGGTGCCGTACCGCATTAATAACTGTGTATATCGTTAAAATGTTTGTATTTTTGACATGTGTTTTTGTTTACTTATGTGTTACTTAAATTGTAATCTTTTTATTTGGTTGTATTATAATTTTTTAAAATTTATTTAAGAAATATTTGTTTATGTAATTTATGAAAACACTCACTACTTTATAAAATATTGTTGTATCAGTTGTATTGGGAATATCAGAGTGTTGTACCGCGCTTATGATATCGACGTTGCAAAAACGTTGCAGTTTTCATTTTTAGGGTTTGTAGGTGGTCAACTTAACCATACCTACAAACCTTAAAAATAAAAAACTGTAACGTTTTCGAAACGACGACATTCCAAAGATTTAATAAAACTGGTAGGATGAACCGCCAAATCCTCGAAACATATTTGTTGTAGGCACATTGTGTCGTTGATGAATTTAATGAATTTCCAAGAACTTTCCACCAATGGTGTCTTGAGTACATCCGTTTTCTTTTAAAGTGTATAGGTATATCCGTAAAATAATCCATCGGACTCGTATAACAAATCAATAAATTGGCTCACTCCAGAGCAAGCGTTTAATTCAGTGAAACAGGCATTTGTCTGTACGGAATGTGTAACAAGCCTTAGCCCCAACGAAGGCCCGGAAGTTGGATTTGCAAGTCATCCGTGGGGCTAGAGGGACGGACGTACAATACCGAGCCTGTGACATCCACATAGCATATTTATCTCGCGTACGAAGCATACAATTTATTTAGAGATTCTTCAAGTGGTTTTTCTTGTATATATTTTTAAACTTTGCTTTCATCTGGTATGTCTAGGCTGTGCGTGTATATTTTTCATCTTTTTTTCTTTATTCATCATGGACTCCATGCCAATTTCTTGTCAATTATCGTACAACAAAACAATATATATATATTTGGGAAAAATAATCAAAAAATTCACAAAAAATGTTTTCTTTTATTTACTCATTTTTTGTTGGAAACATCGTTTTTTTATGCCAATGCCCATATATTGCAAATTAGAATAGGATAAATTCTAACTTGTTTAACAAAGACAATAGTCATGTTTTCAAACAAATCATTTTTCTGCAAAGTATTGTAACCGTTTGTCCGTGTCTCTTATTTTAATCATACATCTTATTCCGAACCCTGAAGATCTGCTTTGTCATTCTCTGTTGCTCCATTAGCTCCATCCGTCTCGATTACTTGATATCCCTGACTTGGTGCTTTTACCAAGTCCATTTTGATCGTCCCTACTCACCCTATGTAGTCTATTTGATTGCTTTTCCAAGAAATTATTACAGTTTATTCCACCTGTATTTATTTAAATTTTCTGATCCGTTACACTTTTTCTCTAAAATAATTAAAATTCTACGTAAATTTGAAAAAATAAATAAAATATTTTTGTATCAAAAACATCGAAAGAGAAGAAGAAGAAAGCGAAATATGTGTGACAGGATATAATGAAGCTGTAATCAGTTTTCTTATTACAGTTTTTTAAACTACATTTGACACACACGATCCCTGACTATATCGTCGCCATGCATTGTACATATATTTGTTTTATTTAAGTCACATTTTTTTTTCTTTGCGACAGAAACAAATTATTAAGTATCGAAAAAACAACTAAATTTGTTCCACCTTCAAAATGACATAAAAAAACTGCTCAAACAATTCGGCCGAACGATGGCTGAAACATGCGCTTTCTTTCATAATTATATACATTCAACACGTTTATAATTAAGTTGGCAACAAATTTTTTGTCCTAATGACATCTATTCGAGAAATACAAAACTAATTTCCAGATAACGTATTATAAACGTTCACTATCGTGTAATATAACAAAATTGTATACGAGTACCGTGCGACATAAATCGATCAATAAGTCCCGGGAATAACTACTAAAACAACATTTGTTTGCCAAAATTCTTCTTTATTCATCAACATAGTCTCCTTCAAGAGCGATACATTCATTGCAACGCTTTCCTAACTTTTCTATGCCAGCCGTGTAGAACGATTTATCTTTGGTTTCAAAATAGGCGTTAGTTTCGGCAATCACATCTTCATTGGAGCCAAATCTTTTTCCCTGGAGCATCTTTTTGAGGTCTGCGAACAGCCAATAGTCGCTGGGGGCCAAATCTGGAGAATACGGTAGGTGCGGAAGCAATTCGAAGTTCAACTCATGCAATTTGCCCATCGTTACCATCGACTTGTGACACGGTGCATTGTCCTGATGAAAGAGAACTTTTTTCTTCTTCATATGGGGCCGTTTTTTGCAATTTCTGCCTTCAAACGCTCCAATAACCCCATGTTATATTCGCTATTGATGGTTTTTCCCTTTTCAAGGTGATCAATGAATATTATCGCATATACCGACGCAAAAACTCCTGTTTATTTCGCGTAAACAGTGCCAAACAGCGCTCTGAATCATCGATGCGTTGTTGTTTACGTTCCATTGTGAGCAAACGCGGCTCCCATTTCGAAAAAAGCTTTTTCATAACCAAAATAGTGTAAACACTACCAAATGATATCTTCAGGATGTCAGCTATCTCACGCAACTTTACTTTGCGATTTTCCATCACGATTTTGAGTTTTTTTTTATGTTTTCTGGTGTAACAGCCTCATTTGGACGACCAGAGCGTTCAGCATCATTTGTGTCTGTACGACCGCGTTTGAAATCAGCATACCACCGACAAATGGTTGTTTTCGACGGAACAGAGCCCGGATAATACTTTTCAAGCCATCGCTGAGTTTGAACGGTATTTTTTCCCATTAAAAAGCAAAGTTTTATCAACACACGAAATTCGGTTTTTTCAATTGTTTTGTAAATATAATAGCAAAAGTAGCGTCACTAAAACCACTGTAACTCAATGACGCAATGTCGGAATGTCATGAAAGTTTGACACGTAACTTTTAAACGTTTGTACTAACTGAGAATGGTATGGATTTGTTATTACAGGCGGCATATGTTGGTTAGTCCCGGAACTTATTGATCGATGTTTTACCATAGTTTGTCATAATCACACGTTTTATAAAGTTATCGTCATTTATACAAAACTTTATCAATTTATTTCAAATTAATTTCCGTAGAAGGTGGAAGAACGTCGCAAATTGAATATGCCAGATTGAATTAGTGTTTACGTTGTTTTTCATAAAACATGATCCAATTGACAATCCAATCACTGACATCTCTAACCTAGCTGTATGACACCTGTCTTCCGAACCGAAGGTGGTGGGATCGATTGTATTACGTTTGATTGTATTGTATTACGTGTCTGGCTGGCGAGCTTAGTGACATGCAACAATCCCTCTTCCAACCAATCAGAAATGTGTTAAACAAGCCTTAAGTGAATAGCAGGTAGAAACCCCTTTTGAAAGATCTGATTACCAATGAGAATTGTACCGTTACCCCGGGTTAAAATACAGGTGTTTTGTCAACCGAGCCTCTTAGGTCGTCTGTTTCCGATAGCACCCATTTTCAGCATCGTTTTCGATGTAGTTTGGTTCAGGGCAGTGTTAAATAAACGTTCTAGTGAGGTGGGTCGGTATATATCTTTCATTCTCTCCTAGCAGTCGGTTTTTTTTAAGCGGAACCGGTCTTTGGACCATCATTTGAGTAGCACTGGTTTAGGGTGTCAGTGTGACTTTCACTTGAAGCCTCTTAACATTTTTCTAGTTGGGTGAAAGAGATTGCCAAATTGCCATAAACCCGGCAGATTTGTATACAAATAAAACGTATTTCAATACAATCCAATATGAAAAACGACGGACGTAAACCCATTCGGATGCAAACACTAGTGCTATGTTTTTGAGAAAATATTTACCTAAAATGGAAACATATCGGGGTTTTGTATGCGAACTCACATTTTCATGTTCGGTATTGTCTGCTGAATTATATAATGTAAGTGGAACATTATTTATTTTTCCTTATCTGAAGTGCTTTACAATAAATTTAGAGAGAATGTTGCTTTATCTGAAACAAACATAACATGTTTGTCCTTTCAGTATTTTTTACGATCAAAGGCTTTATCTCTTTTCCTTTATAAATAAAGAACAAAAACAAACAATGATTTTTTCCTTTTGCCAAACAATGTATATAGATTGGGTGGCCCATCAGTCACGTTCGAGTTTCAAACGTTTGTATTTTAGTTTGTTTCTTTTTTATTTAATTGCTTTCAGATTAAGGCACCCTTAATTTTTATTATGTAGAATTTAACATCAGAGAAACGAATGGAAGTGATATAAACTTTGTTTCGCAAATCAAGATTTAATCATTCAAATACAACACGCAATTTTACTAATGCAGATTGTCTAGCAAGATCGAAAATGTAGATATTCATTTCATATTTTCAACGGCAGGAATGACAGATCAGTAGTAACTTTACTTCGAATTGGATGACCGCGTACTAACTACACTTATGATATTCTACAAAGGGTACAATAGAGTGTTGTTAATGATCAATCAACTACTACCAGACGAGAATGTCTCGAACGACATTGCAACGAATCTTAAGAAGATATTTGCACTTCTTTCCTTATTAAATTCGGTTGGAGCAAGAATTGAAGCTACAATATTCACGCTATTTATAATTTATGTAACGCGATTTATGGGGTAACCTGTATTTATAAAAATAAGAATTTTATCCCGGTTTATCTTATTTGAATCTGCCAATAGCCAAACACGTGAATAAATACGAGAAGGATTTAGTATGAAAATACTTAAATAAAACTATTTTATTCTTTGCTGATTCGAGAAACATTACTGTACCCATGATACATACTTTACTGTTTTTATTTCTTTATTTTGCGTCTTATTCTATTTAAAATAAATTCGGAAATTGGTTGGATATGTTTCAATTTCATCATTCCAAGTCATCTAATTTGTGGAATTTTGATTGGAATTTCGGAGTGAAACGTGGACTTGAAAAATGATTAAAGGAGGCAAAAAATGCATCGCGCGCAATTATTACAATAATAAGTACTTTAGATAACTTAATATAAACAAAATATGTAAGGAAAATACTTTGCCTCTGGAGTTGAGTATCCCTGTATCGACATGAGAAATGTTTCGATTCTGCAAAGCAACTTGCATCTCGTGCTACAAGTGAGCCCACGCATTTGTTTGTTAATCCATAAAATTCTCGAAATATTTCATTATTCTTGTTCTAGGTAAGCGTTGTTCCACTAATAACAAATCTAAGTTCTTTACCACTATAAAATATGTGTTCCACAGTTACATGAGTCCACTTGACTAAATTTAGTAATATTTTGTAACATACATACATGTATTGAATTTGAAAATACATATGAATATGAAATAATTTTAAATAATAACTTTGTAATTACTTTGTTAATATTACTACTGTTTTTTTGTGTCTACGTGTTAGTTAAGTATAATGTTTCGTATTTTTGAAAAGACTCTGTTGTGTCGTAAATAAAATAAATACATTTTTGTATAGCATGCTTTTTTAAATTTATTTATTATTCGCAATACAAAATTTATAATTGAAACAGTTTGAACGGAAAGGCAAACCGTGCAGTATGTTACAAGCACATTATAATGTAAAAACCTTCCATTTGTGAATGTAAGAAACAACTTCACTTAATATGGTTTGTGACAAATACTAAAATCCCAAGCTATCATATACTCGTACACCATTTCAATCGCATCAAAATCTTGTCCAATCATATGATCTACATTCACATCTATTTCCCTTTCAAAGATCCATTTTGTTACATATTTTTCTGAATTAGAAAACATTACTTTATAAAATGGTGTGTTACTAATTCTAATCTAATACGAGTATTCTGTCTTAATTAGACATACGTGTATGTTGAAATATTTTAAATTACTTTCAAATCAATATAACGCTTCATTCAAATTTATGTTTTGGATAAGAGAATAATAATGTTGTCATTATTAGTATTGTACAGTTTGCCACCAACAGAGTGTGCCTGCAACCTTATCATCATGACAAAAGAGCAAAGTGAAAAGGTTAAAGATCTTTTGACATTTAATCCTACATTTTTGCCGTTTGGAAATCCAACGATGATTAGCAACCGCCGCTCGCCTCGCCTCGCTGTCGAGCAATTCCAACAATTTCTTACAATCTCGCATTAGAGGAGTTAATCCGCTACTTTCTGAAGTGAAAATTCCAAAAGGATTCGAGAAAAAAAGTATACTAGAAATAATGACTGAAAATCTTCAATATGGTCTCAATAAGGCTTTGAGAAAGGCGTAAGGTTGGTCTTGAAGAATATCAAGGGGCAATTCCAGCGCTATCGTCTGGTATTGCCCCTTGGTCGAGTGGTGGAAAAATATATTAAATTTCCAGAACTAACTTACTTTAAACAAGGAATCCTGTTTTAGGGTTATTTTTTCACTAACATTAGAGAAGTGATATCAATGGATATTGCGTTATTATAATATTCAGATTTTAAAATTTTTACTTAGATGATACAGAATTTTCGTTGTCTCAATATTTGGTGTTTATTTTCGTGGTCAGCATATCCTGTGCTTGACGTATCGATTTTTGCTAGTGTTTCACATTTATCAATCGATAAATACACTTATTTACCTCGTTCTTTACATATCGATTTCCTGTACTTGACGTATCGATTTTATTGCTGCTGTTTCAGATTTATCAATCGATAAATATACTTATATTTCTTTATTTACGTATCGATTTCCTCACTTGACGTATCGATTTTTTGCTGGTGTTTCACATTTATAAATACACTAATATCCCTTTATTTACGTGTCGATTTCCTGTACTTGACGTATCGATGTTTTTGCTGGTGTTTCACATTAATCGATAAATACACTAATATTTATTTATTTGCGTATCGGTTTCCTGTATTTTTATCGATTTTTTTGTTGAGTCTCACATTTATTAATCAATAAATACACTAATTTTCCTTTATTTACGATTTAAATTACGATTTTCCGTTGACGTTACTATCGAGAAGCTCTCTTCTCCTTTCGTATTTATTTGTTTAAAATTTTATTGTACAGTTTATAATAATGTCCGGTTTATTTCCAAGTGTAAATCTTTACCAACCAAACATAAATTGTTTTGGGTTAAAGGGTGGAGACCTTAATTATTATAGAGAATAAAAACTATGCAATACCAAAATAAAAAATACAAAATTGACAATTTTATCGATGGCCAGAAGGAAATTGATACTGGAAAAAAATAGAAAGACCACGAAAACACGACATGTCACTGAAGGAATATGGAATGTTTTTAATTCGCTTTATGGGGCACTTCAACGACGGTATGAGTCTTATATTAGCTTATATTAGAGTCCAACAAATCATACATTATCACTAGAATTGTCTCTGAAGTTCATTTCGTATCTATTTTTTTAATCATAGATTAGTTTGAATTATATACGAATTTCGTTCGAATGTTTTACTTAGTGAGCGAGTTAGTGAGTTTTAATTTGTTAACGTTTGCTCGTCCAGTAAAAATACATCTAAAAAAAGAACAAGAAATTTTATAAAAATCTTGTTATGTACTACCAAACTAGAGGGTTTTTTTTAAATTATGTTTTATTATGCCAGTATATGACAAAACAGACTGACAATTTTAGTGGCCATTGATAATGACGATATCTGTGTTCTAGTTAATAAGAGGCCTGTTTTCTGACCCAAGGGTTCGGGTTCGATTCCTGTTGGAATCCAGATTTAAAATATCAGTTTTGTTTTCACTTAAATCTTCTTACCATTTTTATGGTTGGCTAGTTATCTATTGATACGTGGTAATAAGTCCGCCAGGTTATACTTTTTACAACGAAAGTGTAATAAAATACATTAATCTCTTGCTGTTTAATTACACAGATCATTCACGTCAAATATCGCTTTATATATCGTTAGCCCATTGCAATGTACGTTGTAGACCAAACGGTCTTATCCCTGCAGGAGTTTCCTTTTGCTCTATTTTAATTGTTAAAAATACTCGCCGGCGCCTACCAAGCAAGCCCTCGTATATATACGAGTATATTTAAAAATATTCACCAAAGAAGGAAAATCCTGCGAGAGCTTAGTCTTCAACACAACGGATAAAGCGATGAAGATTACATTGATGCCCAAGAACAACAATAAACCTGCAGAAGGCACAACAGATCTTTATATCCCGATTCCCTTACACGTGTGACACACAAGTCCCGTATTCCTTGGCATGGTTGCATTATTCATGGGGCGTCTATCCCCTTGTGCAGCTTATCCGGCCCGGCTCCAGAGTTCGGGCTGGAGGTACGGCGAAGGATTAATATCCGAGCCCTTTTGCTGGATACAGCCCCTGATCAAAGATCTCGAGAGAAAACCTTTCTTCGGGTTCATGTTAATGTTTTAGGAGTCTATCGATTCGAATTGAAGGTAGGAGACCCACACTGTGTGAATTGTTTAAGTGGCGATTGAATATTTTTATTTTAGCAGTTGAGTTTATTTTAAATTGAATGGGATCTGTCGTTTGTATATTCGCACGTTCCGTGCAAAATAGCGCTAACTTCCGAGTGTACATTTGAAAATGGAAGACAAAAGCTAAAACAAAAATTATCTTCGAACTAAGAGTGCCCGTTTGCTTAGCGTAAATGTTTGATTTCGTTGGCTTAGTACCATACAAAAAAGCTTAATGCGTAGGTACATATCATCACGACATTTCCCTGTCGGGGTAGACAGAGAGGACAGAGCACCATACTTTCCTATATTGACACTCATACTTAACCTCTTCTAAATCAATACTTTCCTATACAAATTCTACGATTTCTCTGACTTCGTTTCCTTCTTTCAGAATATAATTCACTCGATCCAACCATTATTTCCTTGGTCTTCCTCTCAAACGTCTTCTTCTCACATTTGCACTATATATCTGTTTTGTTACTCTTTCTTCATTCATTTGTTCCATATGCCCAAACCATTTCAGCATGTTTTTCTTCATCTTACTAAACACATCAGCCTTAAGTTCACATTTATCCTTAATCACTTCGTTAAGTAGGCACGAAACTCGCTGTTCTTCATCATTCATGTTGTCAACACTACTGCACAGTTTAAGCTCGTGCAAGTATTGTTACCATACGATTTCTTTTACAAGACTTAGATCATTAGTATAATTCTTTGATTTTTTGGGTACCATCGGGAATTAAGCCCAAAACTCCGGATGATAAATAAGCGTCTTACCAACTAGGAAGTGTTCATAAAATATGACTATTTTTGTGACAGTACAATCATTTGGTTTTATGCGCACTACAATCGAGGATTTTTATATTGACAAAACCAATATTTTAATTAATTTCCTTTTTTACATTTGTGGAATATGCTAAAGCATCTAAAAATATTTCTTTCAATTAAGTTACTTTCTTTAAATAAAAGGAAATATAATTATGTAAAGCTTTCAGAATGAAGCGATAGAGAAAAAAACATTTTTCATTTTTATCGCTCATCGTTCCCCAAAGCTTTAATTCTTTTTCCTTTCATTTCAATATTGCTTTATTCTGATTGAAAATTATGAGCAATTTGTACTCGAACGATTTCATGTACTAAATTAAGCCAATTCGTTCTTTGAGGGATATTTTATTATCCATCAAAAAAAAAGGAACGTGAATTTCATTTTGCATATTTAAAACAACCGTCTTTAGTCCTAAAGCTAAACATTTAAAATAAATTTCTGTTTCATTTCCTGTATGTCATTTCAGGGTTGTTTTTTAATGTTATTTTATTATCTTAAGCAATTCCGATTTAAATTATTTGTTTCTGTGAATAGACAGAGACGATATATCTCCATAGTTTTCATCTCGTACACAATCAACTCGTCATACATACTTTAATTTTTACCATTCTTCTCACATTATCACAGTTCCAATTTCTCTTTTTGTCTCCTTCCATTATTTTCTCAGCGTACCTCATTGTTGAGTTAACTCCTTCGACAACTCTTTTTAATTTTACATTTTTTTCTTTGTAAGCATGTTAGCACTCGATTGTCGTTAAATTATTTTTATTTCGCAAGGTACCCTTTAAACAAATTTAAGAACGTGGCTTGCAGACAATATTGTCTTCGGCCCTAGTAATCAAGCCTTTGGACTTACAACCACTGGAGTAAGTACGAAACACGTGGTTCGTCATGACCCGTGTTGGGAACACTACTACACGTGAAGAGGTAACAACACGTACTCGGCGTATGCAAGTACTATGGCCAGACGAATTCTTATCAGACTGGAACCTCTTTATTATAAGTCAAACGTCTTACCAACTTGGTCACTAAGATCGTAAAATTAATGCCCTGTTTTTACGTATATTGAATGTGTTTACGTTTTACGTATAATGACCCGAGGGAATATTTCTCTCTAAACAGCGCTTTATAAATTTTCCCCATAACTTTTTATTTGTAATTGTTACTTTTGTCTGCAAAAACTAACTTCTTACTTTACCACCGCAACACATGTTACTACGCATTTTATCGAGACGTGCGTTATCTGAATGCAAAAACGGTCATTGATGAAGTTCTGATGCATTCTTCATTTGAAGTCTTCAAACGCCCGTAAGACGGATGTTCGATGTGATGTGCAGTCTTGAAACGTTTATTAGATTTATCAACTGATAATATGATAAAGTAATACAAAGTACTCGTATTATTTATTGTCACATTGACTTTTACAGAGCTTAAGGTGAAATTTTATTTAAAGATAACCTGTGGTCGAACCCGGTTTCACCCGAGCGTGTGTCTGGATACGTGAATGTTGTATATGACCATGTTAGACCCAAGTTTTATAGAATAATAGGGCTTCTTTGCAAAACAATATTCTAAAGCTTAAATAAGTGCAGAACCCGGCGGTAAGTAATACACATCGTTTGTAGAGCATCGTCTCTCATTCATACACGTGTTTCGTCGCGATTTGTCAGTCGTTACCGGACCGGACTGCTAGCGCATCGTGCGACAGAGACGACGCTCTACAAACGATGTGTATTACTTACCGCCGGGTACTGTAACAGTTGTTTAGAGCTAACCCGAGATAGAGTGACGTAAAGCTGTATGTTGAAAAAGCTTTCTCTGTAGAGGTCAATCACAGCTACGTTAAATGTTTGACCTCTTATCGCGTTAATATGCTCACAAATATATTGTTTACAGTTCCTGTTTAACTTAACACGGCTGTTTCTACTTCGTACCGGTGTCATTGTTATTAAAGGTTTTTGTCACATCTAAGATTACTTTTTATTTATTGAAAAGATGTACTACACGTAAGTGTTCTTTGTAAATCATAGCAATGTTTACTAAACAAAAGATAAACTACCAATATTTAAAAAAATCAACACAGTTCTGAATACATACGGCGCATGTAATCACCAGTCTATAGGACAATACTGAATAAATAAATATCCTAGAAAACAAATAGAATCAACTAAAATAAAAATGAAATAAAAAAAAAAAGATAAAATCTAAATGGAATAACCAGTCTTCCAGTCAAGACTTAAGAATGGGGAAATGCAAGAGAAGGTCCCTTCTGAACGGAACAATATTTCCATAAAAAATTATCCACCAGCCCAGACACGGACAACCAAAACGTGCAACTGTTGTAATCAAGTTTCTATTGATACACAATAATTTTTCAATTTCCCTATGTATCAAGTTATTATTAAAAAAAAACGTTAATTATTTATTATATTCAAGTTGTTCTTCGTCATGACCTCAACGTTGAGAAACGTGACCCACAAAATGCATATTCATGTGGTTTTCTTGGGGGAAAAGTTGTGCGGTGGTTTCTCATTGCATTCCGCACCGCAATAGATGTTATAGGGATTGTATATAGTACATACGAGTATATATATGTATATTATGAGCGCTGCTATCAACACACAGTATTTCGGAATGTAGTACTAGGTTCCAGAAGAGATGTACACAGGAATGTTATAGAAATGTTTTAATATATACGAGTACTAATGTGTATAGGAGTTAAAAGTATTAGGAGAAAAGATAAGGAAAACAAAGTCGCAGAAGTGACCAGCGTCTGTGCCCCTTCACCGAGTTAAGCCTGCGAGCCCACACAGTTTCCGGGGTGTGGTCGCTGTCCGTGACGTTTTCGAGATGCCAGCGGATCAAAGCTGAGCACTTTTTAGGGGACACTAGATTGGCTAGGACTGTCCACAATGTACTACCGATTAGCATATCGCTATATCCCGCACAAATAACGGCGTGAACTATTATTATACTTAAAACATGCACTCTTCTGTGTTTTTAAGGATTTAATTAATAATTTTGTTCAATTGTATATATTTTTTAAAAATATATCTTATAGTGTTGGCAGCGTTTCGGGTATTATTTGCATCAATGACAGTTTCTCTCTGATTCATTATACATGTATTTTCACTGTAGATAGTGTTTTTTTAGCATTAAAACCATCATCAATTAATAATAATAACCTATAAAATGGTTATAAAAGGATCAAAATCCATTCAGTGGTACTCGAGGTAACCGCGCACATATAGACTTTTTTTGTTAAAAATTAAGATAAAGTCTTTTGTATTATATCACTATCAATACAACTCTTCCAAATGACTTTCGTGGCTTAGACATCTGTAGGTTTTACAACCCGGGAGCTACAAGTTCGATTCCCGTTGGAACCCATATTTTTACTAAACAAATTACAATATTTCTGTTCAGTTAAAATATATTACCTCATGGAAATAAGCCCACCAAATTTTACTCTGTACAACTATAGGACATACATATTCATGTATATATCATCACGCCATGCCCCTTACGAGGTAGGCAGAGAAAACAGATCTTTAAACTCTACCCATGCACTCAAATTTGCCACATGGTAATAAGGCCCACTAGGTAATACTGTATACAACGAAAGTACATATATAGATTAATCACATCATGTTTCTTGAAGGGTAGATAGAGAGAAAAGTTTTCTTAACATTTCTACCCAAGTACACAAATTTTGTCTCATCCATATGCTTACTTCTCGGCATTCACAACTTTCTATTTTACATTCATCTTCATTTACCTTCTTTCAAAATCTAATCCACTTGATCCAGCCATGTTTTTCTCAATCAACCTCTTCCGAGCACACCATGCACTTTTGACTTATATAATCAATCACTAAGACATTCTGTCCTCGTTAATTCTCTCCACATGTTCAAACCAACTTAAAGCTCCTTAATTCATATTAATTTTAAAATCCATTTTATCTATACATTAATTTATGATGTTTTCATTCCGCATTATTTCATACATTGACACTTCATATTTGTTTCTTAGTGTACGCATCTTCATAGCATTAATCTTATTATTATCGAGAAAAAAACAAACATTCAAGGATTCGCTATAAAAAAAAACCACCCTGAGCGATTCTCAAACCCTCGGCACGGCCTGTCGGTGTCGGTTTAGCGAGGACTGCCCGCGCCACCCGGAAGTTTTTAATTAAAATGTCTCTTCGCGATGTCAGCGCTAACATTTTATGTACAGGAAAGATACACTGAAAATTTATTTTTTGCCCATTACCTTTTTAGTTTTTATCCAACTCATTGTTTGTCGTTATGTACTTTTGTATTATATAACTTGGTTTATTCACCGGTCTTATTCACGCGAACTGCTGGAGCATTTCTCCGTTGAATAAATCTGCAAACGTTTTTATTAGTTCTATCATGTTTTTCTTTCTTTTTAATTTCGTTTTTCTGCGTGAAAAATTTTTACGCTTCTTTTGAGATGTTGAACTGATGTGATGCCAGTTTTTTAGATTTCTTTTAAATAGTAAAACATTTTTAAACTTCTACATAAAAACGTTGAATATGGTTTTCTATAGCTTTTTTATTTGTTGTATGTTTGTATAACACCCAATCATACTGGGTTTGATTCATAGTGAACAAATTTTACTTTCAGACCTGTTTTCATCTGAATTTAATATGTACTGTCGTTTTATAACTGCTTAATAAAAATTGTATAAGCTTTCCTGGAATGACAAATGTTACGAAAATCGTTGAGTAGCACGGGAATGGAAAAAAACGCTCTTTTGATTAAAAGTAAGAAGTAGATGAGGCAATACACGAGTACGTTAGGATTGATAGAAATATACTCGTATCTTCAATGTGTATCGCAAAATTGTATAAGCTTTCCTGGAATGACAAATGTTACGAAAATCGTTGAGTAGCACGGGAATGGAAAAAAACGCTCTTTTGATTAAAAGTAAGAAGTAGATGAGGCAATACACGAGTACGTGAGGATTGATAGAAATATACTCGTATCTTCAATGTGTATCGCAAAATTGTATAAGCTTTCCTGGAATAACAAATGTTACGAAAATCGTTGAGTAGCACGGGAATGGAAAAAACGCTCTTTTGATTAAAAGTAAGAAGTAGATGAGGCAATACACGAGTACGTGAGGATTGATAGAAATATACTCGTATCTTCAATGTGTATCGCAAAATTGTATAAGCTTTCCTGGAATGACAAATGTTACGAAAATCGTTGAGTAGCACGGGAATGGAAAAAAACGCTCTTTTGATTAAAAGTAAGAAGTAGATGAGGCAATACACGAGTACGTGAGGATTGATTTAAATATACTCGTATCTTCAATGTGTATCGCAAAATTGAGAAAGCATGGATGGTCAACACCTATGGTTCATATATATACTGTCATGTTAATCATTGTATACCTATTTTATAAAAAAGCTCATTATCAAATAATATAAAATCAGTTGTACTTACGTCCGTATGTATTTCATTCATCATCATCATCCTGCCCTTTAGTTCATGATTGAGCATCGTGACTCCCATGATAGCCTCCGACGACTCCTCTTCATCCATCCCTGTACGTCGCGGCTTGAAAGGCAGTTGTTAAGGGTAGTCTAGGTGTGTCCCTGTCTCCTCATTTAGTGATAAACCCACCAGGTTGTACTGAATGAAACGAAAGTTTAAACCAACACAATTAATTAATAAACTAATACAATTCTTAGGTAATCTATATATGTACTATATACTACTCGTACTTCATATAGAAAGATGTCGTTTATTTCTCAATACTCTTATCTACATTTCCATTCGTATTATTATTTTGAGGGTAGTTAAAATATTTCCCTGTGACTTTTCATTCAACCATATCTATAAATTTTCTCACAAAAGACCTCCTTCTTTTCACACATCTTAGTCCGGCTTTCAGAATGGTTTATTTGGTCGTGCCACGTTTTCCTCCACCTCTAAAGCCTGCGCTATTAAAAAAACAATAACAATTTCTTCTTTGATAACTTATAAAATGGGTTCGACTTAATGGACTTCAAGAGTAGAGCGATTTCATTTCGATCGAAAGTGCCGAGGGCTAGGGTGGGGCAAGGAAATTCGACTGTGAATTAATAATGGCTACCCCATTAAAGAAGGAAAAATACTTATATTTACAGTTGTCTTGACCATACGGCTTCTTCCTTTGTATTTATCGCCGGAGTAAGGAGTCGAGAGTTTTGCTTAATGTCTCGTGACTGTCTTGAGAGGGACATAGTTGAATGAAATTTAGGTCCAACTAATTGCGGAAATATTGCGAGCCATTTAACTTAAAATTATTTCTCGTATATATCTCCTCGCTCCTTCCTTTCTTCTTAGGCCTGCCCACCAAAGGTTTAAACATTTCCCCTAGCTAGCAGCATAAAATTAATCCCCACACCCTTCCAAGTCCCTTTTCGGTACAACTACACTGCTGTACTGGAATTATGGCGAACACAGCCCGAGGCAATTTCGTATCCATGAGGCGTAAAACTCCATGGTGAAAAAATGCTAAATTACTCACATTTTTTGTGACAACCTATTTTTTTCTTCTTCAAAACAGGATAATTAGAAAATATCACGAAGACGGACACGGTCCTTCACATCAGTGTTTCTTAAATATTTTTTTGTTTAAAACCCTTTTCAATCTTTTTATTTTCCAGGGTTAATGGTTCAACTCGCTTTTATTATAGTAATTAAAGGACAATTTATACAGCCTCGTTTAGAGAGCAGACTGCCCTGCCCTCAAGGATGCTCTAACTGGGGTACCGGACCCAGTATTATTGCCAAATTAAAAATAAAATAAGTTGAGTGTAAGTAAAAGAAGGTGGTGGCATATCTTCATATGTTTAGAAAAACATATTTGGTAAGAAAACTGCAGAAAACCAAGGGAAGACAAACTACAAAGAAACCTTAGTAGAGCTTCCTATATGTGATAGTAAAACATTCGACTTTAGGTGTCCATAACATATGTTATGTGTATATAATCATACATTTTGATAAAATCTCCCAATAGTTGTTTTCAAGTGCTTTCTAAAGCTGCACACGTCACCCATATATCTAACACCAAGTGACAGACTATTCCACTTCATAGAACGTGCAACGGCAAAAGCTCTTATCATAATGCCCCTATTGAATCGATTCAATCGCCATATTGGATCGATTCGGAATAATCAATGTATTCGATGAATTCGAAATCGACCTTAAAGTTCTACTCCTCTCCGAAGGAACATCTCTCAGACACAATTTCGAACGTTATAATGGAGACATCCCATTAAGGGACTTGATGAATAAAAACAGACAAGTATTGTCTGATATGTAACTAAGTAACAAACTCTCTTTTGAATCTTAAAATAATAGCAAACGCTTTTTTTTCAACCTTATTTTTATCGTCATCAACATTCATTCCAATGTGAGATAAAGGTTCCTTATTTACACGCACAATTGTCTTGTCTTACGCTCAGGGTTTTAAATTAAATGTTCTATACTTAAATGTCTTCCGATTTTGCTGCCGTCTCGTTTATTGTATACTCAATCTTACATAAAAAGAAATGAAAAAAATAGTTATTTTTTGTGGAGTTCTATCCTTAAAAGCTCACTATACTTGAAATTAAAATATATTTAACACATACCATCCTTGCGGAACTTAGTTGAAAATATTTAACCCCTAGTTCTGAATTGGTGGCATAAACGTAATTGAAATCTTGACTGAATCCCATTCCTGGTAATTTATTTTTTTTCGATTTAAAGTAGAATTTAATTACTTAGATTATTTAAAAAAAATCTCTTTTGAAAAAAACGCGTACATTCAATAGCGAACAGATAAAAACTTCGATTTGAATCAACATATTCAATTTTATTTGTAGGAAAGTTCTCAGGATGTTGGATGCAGCCGCTACTTTCCTGTTTTTACATTTTTTACATAAATTTCGCTCTTTTAATGTCCCATCATACTTGTCTTAAACGCCGTTTAACTCAGCGACCTTCTCTATTTTTTTCTTCATGTACAGTGTCTGGTCCCCCTTGACTTTGGCGATCTTTGTTGAGAAAATATCGCTGTCGGCGGCGGTACGGATGTTACGTAACCTTGACATGCGACCTCTATCGATTCCACATCGACCCTCAATTTTACCCATCAATGTTAAGTTTAGTATGTGGTATTTTTCTTCTCTCATTATATGACGCAGACAGGAACTTCATGGTATTTTAGAGCTCTAATTATACATCTGCTCGAAACAGTGCCTCAGTGTTTGAGATACAATGAAATCAATAAATTCTGATCATTTTCCGATGAATCCACATTTCGAACGTTTATTTATTACATACATACATACAAACCATCACGACGTCTCCCTGTCGGGGTAGGCAATAAAACAGAGCGTCAGACTTTCATATTTCGACACACATCCTTCGCCTCTTTCACATCCATACACCGTTTCATACAACTTATACAATTTCACAGATTTTCTACGTTTCTTTTTTTCAGAATATCATCCACTAGTAGATCGAACCATACTTTCTGTGGTCTTTCTCTCACACGCCTTCCTCTTATATTTGCACTGTTTATCTATTTTTTAGTATTTCCTCCTTCATTCGTTCCGCATGCTCAACCAAACCATCTCAACGTATTTATTATTGTTATTCTAAAAGCTTTTAATATTCCAGTCAGATAATTCTAAATTTAAAATATTTCAAATACTTTTCATGTTAATTATGTCGTTTTCATTTTCCTCACCGCAAGAACCTACGTAGTTGTATAGGTAGATGACTTGAAACTTTTGAGCTATTTTAAGTGCGTTTCGCAACTAATGAACACCGCACTCGAGAGAGCGCAAAGTTGAATAGACTTAGTAATCTACACTCGTAAACCAAATGGATTGCTTTTCACGAAAAAACCCGATTTCAGGATTCTCTTTTTAAATTACTTTTTATTCAATAGAATAAAAATTAATGTAATACCTTAAGTCACCGTGCAAAAGGACGAACTATAAGGATTGAGCCACTGACCTAGAAATGGGGGATTTATATTTTTTATTTTATGAAAATGATTTTGATAAATGAATCGCTTTTGCAAGGTAACAATTTCTTCCAACCAATCAACTTTAATTATGTTCATATTTAGTATCGATAACAAATTTATAGCGATTGTGGTACTAACTTATTTGAATTTCACTAAATGACATATCTCAAGAAAAATAAAGGAGATGAGGATCGAAAGAAAATAAAGATAAATTAGTGTTCTTAATAAAATTTAGACTTAATAGAATTTAACTTAATAGAACTTAACTTAATAGAACTTAATAGTATATCTTCAGTTCTCTCTTGAAGGTTGTTTGGGATTATGCACATAGTATATACGAGTATATATGGTAGCTCTTGGAAGTTCATTCCACAGTCGTACTGAATTGACCGATAAAGAAGCTTAAAATGAGAATGATGTGTTGCTATTCGAAAAAAAATTATCATTATCAGATCGAAAGGAACGTCCGTTCTCCGACAGAAAGTTAAATTGTTGGCGAAGATGTGAAAGAAAATGGGATGTGTTGGAAAAAGGAAGAAAACAAGTTTGACAGCGAAGCTTTATTTTAAAATAAGGAAGGTACGAGTATTTTGGAGCTCGAGTATACGGTGGTCTCTTTTTATGGACGTACTCCATGTGACTAAAGTTTTCCGGTCCCTCACGCAGGTTAAATGAATAACTGTATATTTCCTCTCTGTATGTATGGTATGGTATGTATCGTGTGAGTGTGGAGCGTCCTTAATCATATTGCTTGTGATTTAATTTGTCACGTACGAGTGTCTCTATGTAATTGAGGTAAATTCTATGACATGCATGAATAGTACTAATTTCATATGAAAATTTAATAGCAGGTACTGGGCATGTGCCTATGTTCTCAGGCGGACGCTTTTAACTCTTCCAGACCCAATTAATGTTCAGTAAAATAATAATCTGATTTCGGTTTTATAATTACTCATTTCAAATTTTCTTCAATTCCCTTTTATGACATAACTTACCGCGTCTTTACTTAACCCTGAGAGATCGGCGCACTGCTATAGCAGCGGAAAAATGTTGTTCTACCCTTGTATTCTAAATGAATATCATTAATTTAGAATACAAGGGTACATATTCTAAAATATATTTATGTTGTAAAAATATATTTACAACATAAATATATTTTAGAACGTCCGAATCGTAAATATATCTCAACACTAGATAGACAATTATATTTTTTTCTCGTAGCGCTCTCAGGGTTAATACACAAGGTGTGCAAGGGGTGAGAACCGCAAAGTAGTGATCGTGGGGGGGCCTCACTCAACAGTGGGTAGAAAAAAAGTAGATTCAGATATCTACATATAAATATATATCTGCCTTTTCCATACATAAATCTCATCATACATAATCTTCTGAGCTTGTCGTACTTTTACCTTTGCCTCCGTTAAAATTTCTCAAAATTCCTTTCTTTTCTAGGCGTAACTATTCCTCGCTCTCCATTAACATGTATATATGTTATGTGTGTGTATACATGTTAATGGAGAGCGAGAAAGAGGTACACTTAGGAAAGAGAGGCATTTGAAGACATTCTAATGGAGGCAAAGGTAAAAGAACCACAAGCTCGGAAGATTATGTATGATGAGATTTACAAGTATGTATATGGAAAAGACAGCG
Source organism: Odontocerum albicorne (assembly GCA_949825065.1). Taxonomy (NCBI): domain Eukaryota; kingdom Metazoa; phylum Arthropoda; class Insecta; order Trichoptera; family Odontoceridae; genus Odontocerum; species Odontocerum albicorne. The sequence goes on along the minus strand of OX463851.1, from coordinate 19,582,948 downwards.
TATATGTGTATATAGTATGTGGATTGAAAGGCGTGTATATCTGTGTTTTTTTTTGTCTACTCCAAAAGGAACATGGCGAGATAATATGTTTTTTCTCACATATAACCAAAGTATACTGAAATTTGAATAATCACGTGTTATTGACAAAGTGTCTTATTCAGAAAATTTCTTATTTGTTTTTTAATTTAATATATGTTATTATATTATTTCTAGGTAAATTTAAGGACAATTTAATATAAACCCGTTAAAAAAGTAACATAACATGAGTATGTAACCAAAAAGACATGTGAAATATATAAGAATGGTAATTCAAGGTATGTCACTTTTTTCCATAACCATGAAGGATACTTCATTGTACCTATTTCAATTTGAAGTCAATCTTCTGCAAAGCATCTTGTACGGGTGGAATTATTTTTTTCGCAAAAATTATGTTTCAATTATGCTTGGTAAAATATTATTATATGGTTTCATTGAATCAACGATCGGAGAACCTCAAGTATGGAGTTTCTAATGTTGTCATGTCAATCACGGTCTTAGGTATTTTGTCGATTAATAATTTAATTGGACCAATGATTTTGAAAGCTCGAGTTTTGAGTTATTAAAGCTGTCATTTTAACCACACCCATAGTTTTCTGTCGGTACTTCATTTCATTCGAGCAATGATTGAAAAAGCTCTCTTCAAAAATTTCTAATGCTGTAATTTAAACCACAACTTGGGGTTTTTTTTTAATTTTATTGAATCAATGATTGAAGAAACTCTTGTATAATGTTTCTAATGCCACAACCTTTTTCTTGGTTATTAAATTCGACTAATGATTGAAGGAATTTTAGAATTGATGCTTACTAAAAAATACTACCGGAAAAATATACAGGTTGTATTCTCCTTGCCCCTCGACCCCACATGGACTCCGGTTAACGAGTACATTAAATATAAGCTTGTATGTACTTTATATCCTTACTTAACCTTAGTGTCATTCTCCCTTTCAGTCGATATCACTTACCTAGTAATCCTATTCGTTCGTTGATAAAATGACCATCAACCGAGGGCTCCCCACTGAAATCTAAATTGTTACCCTGTTCTCTCATGTGCTCTGCGCCCCTGCTCCTTCGAATGTCTCCTAATTCCAACGGAATTAACTTACAACTTCCCCCGTTGCTTATTTCCTGCTTGAATACGCTGTGTTGCGATTATATTGTACAAAAGCAAACGTGAACTTATCAGCCTGCTTTATATGCCTTGCTCAAGAATTATTGTGCGTCCTAAGAACTTTATCATAGCAAAGGCGGAGAATTTAATTATGATTAAACTTGAAACACGTATTTTCGACGTTTAAAGCTAAATGCTGGGAGCTGGATTTAAAACGCATATACATATATTGTTGAAAATTACTTTTGTTCAGATAGAGACGATGGTTAATAATTGTATAATTATAATTGATTACGATCAAATAATTAATTTTGAGATATTTGAATGATTCTCGTTTTCAATAAATCAGAATTCTCGATATCTACGAGTACGACTACCCGAGCATGCGTATGAGTTCTTACCTTGTAAAATATTATAATACTTTTCATAAATGTATTGTACTCATATTGTATCTTATTAAAGATTTCAACTTTTGCTTTGTGGAACTCCATATTAGAATATTTTACAGTAAATTTCTCTATTATTCCACTAATAACATTAATTGTCGCTACACGTATTTTTACCTCCTATTCGACGACTCTCTTCAGGTGGAAAAGACAATTTATTGTTAAACATTTTAAATTCATTTACTGTATTTATTATAAACCTTATTTTTTCTTTGTGTTATTTAGTAGCCCATATCTTAGCGGGGCGATTTCCATTGTGTTGTTTTTCTTCAATTGCACTTTCGTTGTATACAGTACAACCTCGCGGGTTTATTGCCATGTGGCAATCTTTTGTCACGTCGCTTAATAGCTGGTAAATGTCAAGACTCTTGAAATGGTACATTTTAAATGCTTAAAATTTATTTTATAAATACAAACAATTTAAGCCAAAAATTGCGTATTACGCATTTTAATAACTGTCATCTGTAGAGCGCTCTAAACACAGGTTAAAGAGTAAATTTATAGAAAATATGCTTGTTAGTAAAACCTGTCGAAAACTTACCGAGATTCGAACCCCGGACGCCTGATTGTTAAGCAAAAATTATAAACCACTAGACCAAGGTACTGAAAAAATGACGCCTAGAACTGGCAAGCCATATTCCAAGTTGCGTCTTTTAAATGGATTTTGCAGTCGCAATTATTGTTATTAAAATTCAAATAAATGAAATTGAAAACATATCTTAAAACCATGTTCCAATATTTTTTTCATGTCTTGAAAATTTATTTGAATATGAAAAATATTTTATTAAAAGTAATTTAATATGTTTTTCAGTCTTCTAACTTGAGCATTTTCTTCCCTTGCAAGAACCTTCCAATAATCTTCTTGATATTTCTCATGTTTAACCTCATTTTATATTAAGATGTTTCGTTTAAAATTGTTATCGAATATTTCATATTTTAATATAACCGTTACGGCTTTGTTTACAAATTTAATCAGAATTTTAATATATCATTATTGCTCCAGAACTTCCTGATAATTGAGCAAGTATAAAGGAGATTTCTCTGACACTTTGATTACAAACAGGATCCTTGCACCCATTCCTCATTTTTAATGGTTATTATTGGGTTTTAATTACGAAGAAATCTACGCACTTGTCTGTACTTAAAAAAATGCTATAAAAAATGTTTTCGGTGTCGTATTCTCGACCTGTGCTTTTACGAGTTTCACCACTCGCACACGGTGTGACCTTGTTGAATGAGATTCCTAATATTAATATCTTACATATTGAAAATTGAGCTCGTTAATAAACTTTGTAAGCTTAAATGATCCAATTCACAATGAAAAATATGTATCATTTATCCTGCTGTTATTATTTTAAGGCTTTTATCATGTCCTTATAATATTTTTTTCATTTTGCTTTATGCAATGGAATGAAACCTACATCAAATAAACAATGTAAATAAATCAGTTACTAAATAATTTATGCCAATGGTGTAATGAATAAAAATAAGGCTTTGTACGAAAATTATTTATTGGTTTTCTGTTTTGAAACGTATTTTCAGACATCATTCCACCTAAATTTATTTATTGGCACTCATGAGCTTTATTTTATGAGGGGAAAAATAAAGCGCTCTTGAGGTTATAATGTATTATTAAACAGCGCTTGTTAAGTGATATTTTGGTTCTGGAGCTTAAGAGTTCTAAATTTATAGAGAATAGTTTTTTGTATTATGTATTTTAGTTGATGTATTGGCTTAAAGCTAAAGCTGTATTAAATACCTATATAATATAAACATATAAGTTTTCCGTTTAATTTTATAATCTTATTTTTGAAATTTAAAGATCAACAATTGAGAAAGTTTTGATTTCGCCACGTCGATTTGAAAATTTGGAAACGTTTTATGTATGGCGTTCGCGTGTTCCTGATGGGACATAAAGGGTGATATTTTGAATTATTTTGAGTGTATGTACTAGTACACAAGACATATGTTATGTACCAGACTCATCAAAACTTAATGTTAGGGAGGAAATTAAGAGTCCATGGGTTTGTAACCAGCGTTAGCTGCGCTGAATACGCATTTTGCCGATACCGAACACTTTACATTATCTCCACTCGCCTTCCCCCTTCTCTGATTCCATATTTAGTATATGGCTGTAACGGTTGCGTTTAAAAAAAATCAGAATTTTTATACCTCCTTGTTTACCTAAAATATTTAAATAAAGCAAATGTTAGCTTTGCTGGTAGACCTCTTGTAAAGTTTATGGTACTCCGAAAAAAATCGAATCAAAATTGAAAGTTATTTTTATTCAATCTTGAACCTGAGAGGAACTTTCAGTTCCCAGATAGAACGAGTCCAAGTGACATTTCTACACCTGTATTGCGAAGAATATTATACCCATGGCTCTATATCCCACATTTTGTAATGGATATGCTTGGATATTATTCCTTAAGCGTTAGAAAAGATCTACGGACCTATTTATACGAATACATATAAAAATTGCTAACAGGAAACCTTTGTTAATTAACAAACTTTTATTTGATGTATGGAACATTTTTTTCGCCATCGTAAAATTAGATTGTTTTCGGTATTGTTTTCACGAACTAAGCTATTAAGAACATTACCACTCGCACACGGAATAATCTAATTGAATGCATTTTTCATTATCGATATCTTCCTTACCAGTAGATGAATTAAGGTTTAAACTCCGTGACAAACTTTATAGGTAAAACCGAGTCACTTCACAAGCAAACAAAATTCACATTTTTCATGTTGTCATTATGCTATATTTGGACTTGAAATCATTATTTTTTCGTGTAATTTGATTTTATTGAGTTTAACCTGTATCAAAAATAAAATAAAATAATAAATAAATGTAAAAAATCAGGTTTATATCACACTAATTTGTTACTCTAATCCAATGGCGTCGAAGGATAGTTTGACTGCAATCGAAGTGTGTAAAAGCACTCAACTTTCAGAGCTGTATTAAATCTATGCCATAATGCGCTTTCTCATTTTCTCTACTCATTTTCCTTCAGACTCGTATGTGTCGTCAGAACTTACATTCGTCATCACAGAGGGAGTCCCTTTGAAGTAGTTACGTATTCGTTACTGCGTGTTTGAGCACTCTAAAAAAATAAAATTACGGTAACCAAAATATAGAAAATTTTTCCATAAATTCTCCATTCAGTATTGCCACTTGAAAAATAATTGCACGTGTCGCCTCAAATAGCTCCATATATTATAAATAAAATTATTTACGTTTTAATGTGATTACTCGTTCGTAATACGTTAATTCAATTTATAAAGGTACAAGGCTTTATAAGGTTGCCGACCTTCACTATATGTGTATGAACAGACATTATAAAGATGATGGAATGGGGGAATGAAATTAAAAACTTTCGCAGTTTTGAGAAATCTCTTTAGTTTATTGACTTATCTCTTTAATAAATATTACGGTGTATTTTTAGGAATCGGTCAAGGGTAATTTTCTGATCTTAATTCATATAAAAACCGTTGTAATGTATAACATTTTCATTGCATACAATACAACCTAATGGGTTTATTGTCATGTGACAATCTCTTACAACCAACCAAAAATATTTTTATGAGGTCTGAAGGGAAAATTGTATTGATATTATTTTTTAAAGAGGTGGGTGCCAACGGGATTCAAACCTGCAACCTCGGGGCTGGAATATAAATGTCTCACCAACTGGGCCACTAGCAAAAATGAACATTACTTTAAAACAAATGTTGCTTCGTGGCGCCTTATAATTTGTGCTCAGTTACTAATAAGCTTCAGATGGAATAGGGTTATAAAGTAAAATCAACCCAGAAAGATCCGCTGAGAATCAAACTCGTAACGTGTGCTTGCATAGCAAAAATGCTCTGCTTAGACTTCAGGTGCCATAATTATAGAGGTGCTGTAGACGTGTTTATTTAATATTCGGGAACAATTTTGTTTAAATACGTTGTTTCAAATTCCTTGTTTGGTTTTCAATTACAGCTTTACGAACCATAATATTATCAAAATTTTCTTCCAACTTACTAGAAAGGTATTTAAATGAAAAAAAGGACTAGATCATTAAAAAAAAAATCGGGTTACCATGGGGAATAGAACCTTCTTCTCACAGGCTGGAAACAAGCGTCTTACCATCTATGCCACTGTTATTGTCGCGTCTTACAAACTAGGCCACGGACCATTACGCTTGTACCTTTTGAAGTCCACAGATTTCTTCACCTTTTAATCTACATAAAAACTTTTGGCCTCGTCATGCATGATTTTCTGTTTATCATACTTGTAACCATTCCTTCGGTCACATTTTCTCCAAGTACATACTCGTATATCTCTTTCCATCTTATCGTGACGAATCTCTTTCTGTCTCTCCATAAATTTCCAATGTACATTTGTTTTGTAAGTTTTTCACAATTCACTCTCTCAATGTGTTCGAACCATCTCAAGATTCCTTTCTAAATTCTATTTAAAACATACCTTGTCTAACTGATATCCCTTAGTCCTTCATATCTTATTTTAACAGACATTTTAATGTTAAGGATGCTTCTCAAGGTATGCATTTGATGATATTGTTATCTTGTTTTATCATGTTTGCATTGAACTTATTTTTATATCAATTTGACTTCCTTCTGTTTTGTAATGGTGTAGCGGCCTGTATAGAAATAAATTTATATTTTATTTCTTTGGATACAATGCAATCTAACCTTTTCTGGAATCCTTGACGCGCTTTTCCTTTCACGACCTTTATCTTCCCCAAAAAGATACATTATACAAATTATTAATCAACATCTCCTTAAGATCTCAATTACCAAAAAACCCTTCCAAAAAGCTTCGGACGTCCAATCCCCACACATTGGGTTCATCAAATGTCCGATCAGTTGGTTTTAAGAAAATTGATGACATCGCATGCTCCAATCTGGGAGTGTAATAAATTTTAATAACCGTCATAATAATAAACAATTCTTTTTTTCTATGTCAAATATTTAAGACACATAAGCAAGTTATTTTTCATAATTTATTTATGTATGTTAAGATAGTTTCATTTTAACCCATAAAATTAGGTATAATTTTATTTATTAATTTTTTTTTTTTATTTTTTTTTTATTTTTTTATTTTTATTTATTAAACAAGTAAATTATTATACAAACATTTGTTGAGGCTATACCTATGTACAAATTTATTACTTAACTAGTCTTAATTATATGTTATAATTTATGAACTTATTTAATCTTATTTTCCTACATATCATTTTATTTTATTTATTCAATCTCAATTTTATTTATTTACTTGACAAGTATACAAAATATGACTGAAAACAAATCAGACAAACCGAAGTAAATTCAAACACTCGCAAATTTTATGGATCAAGGTTTGTTGCCTGTCATTTTTCATGCCCCTAGTAAACTAGGCTTGCTCGTTTATCTTACTATAGACATATTAACATAAATATGTTGATTTTTTACCGATTGTTAATTTTTATCGAATTCCTTCGTCAAAAATTCTCATTTATTTGATATGTTGACAGTTACGAGTATGTATCACGTGGGCAATTGTATGAATTTAAAATGAGGCGTACTATATCAATTTAGAGAAATAAACAACCTCTCTTACAATTTTCTCCATTAATTCTATAGCTTTTGTTTTTTTTTATAAAGGAAAATGTTATGTGATTAGAGATATTTCTTTTTTTTTGTTTATAAAAACTTGATTACGGTAATTTGGAAAGTGCGATGATATAGTTTTGCTATTTACACGTCGATAAATGTGTCTCATTAAATAATCTTTTTATATTTTAAAAATTATTTTCCTTTTTATGACTTATGCACGTATAATCCACTAGTAGTTAAATTCACGCGTTTATTATGCACGTATAATACTAGTAGTTAACACTAGCAGTATGACTTATGCACGTATAACACTAGTGGTTAAATTCACGCGTTTCCCTAAAAAATGTTTTATTTTTAGTACCATCGCTCAATATTCGTGACTCCCCAATTTAACATTGTTCATCCACCTTAATATAGCTGTGGTGCAAGATACAATGCAACATTCGAACAGTTAACTCGTCTTATTAGCCACAAATCCCCTCCCCCTCTCTTTTACCTTTTGCAATTAGAAAAAAAAATTAGACATAATTTGGTTGATCTTCACCTGACAAGAAGACGAATGTCTTTGAAACCGGTAATGAACTCAAGTAAAACAGTGGTGAATACGGAACAAAAAATATTTTTTTTATTAAAAAAAATTAAACATGACATCACAATGTTAAATAAACGTCTTTTCTAAGATTCAAGACACAAAAAAACCCCCCACCTAGCGCAATCTACGTTAAAATGTCGATTTTTTTTTGAACGTGACGTCACGTAGTGATGAAGAAGAAACTGCCCAATAAGGCGATGTGTAGTATGCCCAATGGGAACTGCCGCTTTGTGATATATTTATTCAGATTGAAATGTTGAGTGCCTTGAGGTAACATTCGTAAGTAAGCAATACAAAAATAACGCTTTATAAAATGATATGTACTTAACGAAAAGTTCTAACAGATTTAACCTACCTATTTATTTGGAGCAATTAGATTCTTGCAATTAGAATTTTGCGTTTATCCGTCAATTCTATTGCTTGCTGAAGTGTCAACACAATAAACCATTACACGCACAGGCGTCTTCCACCCGTAGGATGGAAGACAATCATACTCGATCAGGTGATACAGCCTATCGCTGCGTTACACGTTTCAATAAAACCTTGACGCATGGAAGTGAAGCTAGGACTTGGCAAAATAATAAAAGTAAAATTAATACAGTAGAGATGCGTGCACTTAAAAAATATTATACACTCTTTGTATGAAGATGGCGAAATGAACTCGGAAATGAATGAATGTATAAAATAGATGTTTTAAATAAAATGTATGAAGGGACTTATAGTTTGGACACGTAGAGAGAATAAATGACGAAAGAATGTCTGAGCGAGAATACAAGTCAGAAGTGTATGATGTGTGTGGAAGAGGTAGGCCGAGGAAAACAATGGTAAATAAAGTAGACCATGTTTGTAAAAATTAATAATAGAAGATTTTTCATGACGAGATGTAAGAATGTGGAGGAGGCGAAAGTTGTGTGCTTGAATGGAAAAATTGGAGATCTCTTCTATCTGCCTTTCCCGCAAGGAGCACGGCGTGATAATATGTTTACGAAAAAAAAATTGTACAAATTAATAGCGGGTGATACCCGCTGAACGTAACTGTTTGGAAATTTACTGTGGATGGACAAGTTTGCCGAAGTTTTCCTATCATTTCCCCTTGATACCATCTTAAGTAGCGCTTAAACCCCTTGGCCCGAGTCAAAGTTGTTGAATATGCGGCGCATAAGTAAATCTGCAAAACTTCAACTTAGGTAATTTGAGTGGTATATTTACACAACCCTCTTAAAATATTTTAAACAGTTTTGAGAGATACATGATAAAAATCGATAATTTTTTTATCCTTTTTAAATATATTGTATTTTTTATAAATTTATTTTGATACAATCGTTTTATTTTATTGTAATTTGATAGGTCAAACGGTTATAGGTTAAACGCAAATAGGTCAAAGGTTATATAACGGTATGACCCTACCGATTTCAAGATTTTCACCTCATCATCAGGGGAGCACAAACAAGACGTCTTGTTTGTGCTTCCTGATGATGAGGTGAAAACCTTGAAACCGGTAGCGTTATACCGTTATAAAAAGTGGAATCAACAGTGTTTGACCAAGCAATATCTTAAACCCTCGATAGTGTTAATGCCTTAACTATAAATAATATTATATCATACATTTTAGTTTATATTTTCATGGTACATTTTCACTGTCTGAATTTTACGTATAGTGTTTAACATATTTCCTTCTTTTTTCAGGTGAGCTACAATGAGTCTTAATTGCAATTGTGGTAAGAATAGATTTAATATTTTTTAAATATATCTTATTAATTACATTTAGCTTTTTTCACATAGGATGTGTAATTTTTTTCGTACTGGATTCTAGTTTGTTTTTTATGTTTAATTATTTTATGCTTGTTAACGTTAATGTTCGCATTTAATGTTAACGTTAATGTTCGCACTTAATGTTCGCATGTAATGTTCGCATTAAATGTTAACGTTAATGTTCGCATTTAATGTAAACGTTAATGATTGTTAATCTGCAAATTCCCTAAGCAATGTGAACATTACATGTACCTTTTAGTTCAAGTTAAAACGTATAAATTCATTTTACATTTTAACTGTAAAATGTGTGAACTAACTGATTAGTGTGTATATAAAATATACATCGTTAGATCAAGTTAAAATTTATAGAAAAAATTACTCAACAAATAAATACTTTATTGGCACAATTTATTTAACGTATGCAATTTACTATCAAGAAGTTAAATCGTTATTAAATAACTTAAAGTATCAATTTCTACTCATAATATCTGAATATGAACGAATTTTGATCGTTAACTCTTAAAAAATACCTTGAGTGTTCTGAAAATTACTTAAGAAAAGTAACGCAAATTATATGTGAAAGAAAATCTATATTTTAAATCGAAGGACAAGTATTCAAAACAATAACAAATTGTACGAAATGTACTTGACTATAATCTGCTCGTTTATGGGAACATTCACTAGTTAAAGTAAGAAAGAATATTAATTTCCTACTTTCACGATATGATTCAGTTAATATTGACAAAAACCTTTGAACTATTCTACGAGTATATACACCCCTGCAAACAGTCCTCTAAGATATTCCACTTTAAAGACTATATCGAAAGCAAACAATTGATTATGGAACTCAAATAGCATAGAATTGGAGTGGGACCATCTGGATACGGCCACAGCGAGGAGTATGTGACTGGAGTGCTGAAAGGGTATCGCGGACCGAATGGAATTGAGTGTACACGTATGGTGTAGCTGGACTGCCCCGTGCGATACAAGGAGGTTTGAGAAATGTCGTCTTCCCGGGATTTTTTTCATTGCATCTTTTCCCGGGGAATTGTTTTAAAATATGGTCACTGTTTTAAACGACCAAGTAGCTAGAAAAATATTTGAAACTTAACGCAGTTTCGCGAAGTCTGAATTTCCGTTTTTTTTACTGTTCGTTGTACCAGTCCTAAGAATTAGTCTATAAATCTTACCACTATGTTGACAAAAGTAATCAAATTAATTAAAATATATTTTGTGTATTCAAATGTCGTTATTTTTTATCATAGTTTCAATAAAAAAAATAACAAGATTTAAGTAATAACTCGACTGTAAAAATTATAAATTTAAGTTAGTTGACTTCAACATTACAATTCCCCATTTGATTTTCATGGCTGATTCAATTGTAAAAAATCTGCCGAGCTTATTGGAATGGTTGGCTCGTAGCACTCTTCAGCTGGTCGCTTCAGCGCATTGTTGATCTACTTCTACTTCTGTGACTCTCCACATTATCAGTGATAATGAGTCTTTTCACGTCCTTTTTGCGCGAAATGTGACCGAAAAAGTGAACCATCTTGATAACCTCTCTGATTATGTCAAGTTCTTCTAATATAGAACCATTTGTTTGTTCCAACAATCGTTTAACATCTCTAAGAGTCTAATATTGATCTTTCTCTGGCCATTGTTGCCTAAGTTTCTGAGTAACAGTGAAAAAATCATGGTCTTTAACAGACGTATTTTCACTCCTCGAGACATGTCTGTTTCTCCAAATCAGTCCCTGGCTTGACATAGCACACTTCGCCCTACCCATTGTTGTCTGTATTTCAGTTTCACATACACCAGTAATTGTAGACCTTAACAAGAAAAAATAGTGCCTAAAAAATCTTAAAACATATTTTGAACCCATGTATTTATGGGTGATTAAGTGGTCTGGTATTTTTCGAATATGCGCTATATACTCGTAGATTGTCGCAGTCTTCTTTATACATCTAGCTAAATCTGCTTAAATTGAAGTTGCAACAATATGCGATTCTGTGCTAAGAGTTATTGAAGTCCAACGTAAAATGAATACAATATTTGCTATACAACGTACATTCATACCATCATGCCGTTTTCCAGCTGGGGTAGGCAGAGATGACATTGCGCCAAACTTTCCCATCTTGACACACATATTTCGCCTTTTTCACATTCACACACCTTTTTATACAGGTCCTTCAATTTCTCCTCCTTACATTTTCTTTCAAAATATTCGCTTCATTCAAGCATACTTTCCTTGATCTTCCTCTTCCACGCCTTTCAATCACATTTGCACTTTATATTTGCTTTGTTAGTTTTTCTTCATTCACTTGTTCCGCGTGTCCAAAACGTCTCAGTGTGCACTTCTTCATCTTACTTAACACATCTGCCTTAAGTTCACATTCATCCCAAGTCACTTCATTTCGTATCCTGTCATACATTATCACCCCATGTATTTTTCTAAGTGGACTCATTTCTACAGCATTAACTCTGCTCCTTTTAGTATTTTCCACTTCCTCGTTTCACTTCCTTACATCAAAGTTTCTACTCAAATACTATTATGGACTATCACCTTAACAAATTATACTGTCCGGTTCGAGTCTATCTATATATTTAAGTGCCTTATCGACTTTGTTTACTATCGCCACACGCCGTTCGATATTACTCGTTATTTATCCGTCATTTGTAAAATCACTACCTAAATAGCAGGATTCTTCATCTTGCTATATTTTATTACTTACCCGGATATCACATTTACTTTTTCTTTCCCATTTTCTATCACCATAACTTTGGATTCCGCAACATTAATTCTCAGATTTTTCTCTGAATGGAAAGTAATTCTTTAAAAAAATCCGAGAAACTTTGAAGAGCTTCTTTATTATACCGGGAAACAAAATGCAATAGAAAAGTAATGGGATAGTTCCGAAGAGACCCTGCTTCGGACTGGTGTTTTTGTTTGGATTTGTTACGACCGAGCCGAGTTTGCCCAGCACTCGACTGGCAGCGCGGTGTAATTGCTATTGTTACTCACGTCGCGCCTATCCTCTCCACCTTTTCAATTCCCTCTCGCTCCTTTCTCGTATCCTTTTTGTTCACTCCACACCTTCTCGCACGTACAAACGAGTACTGGTGCTTTTTCTGCACTCCTTTGTTTTTTTTTGTTTTTTTTTCAAATTATTTGTTTGCCCTTCTGCTTCTGTTAAACATAAGGCAATGGTGTGACTCTCTGTTGAGATAATTTAAATTAAAAAAACTGTATGTCTTTCTTTGCAAATCCATTCTCCTATTTATTATTTAACGAAGTCATAGTATAACAAAATAATAAATGAGGTACATAGCCGCGCGGCAACGCACTGGACTTCCATGTGGAATATTGCCGGTTCGAATTCCGCGCAGTGCCACTCCTCGCGAATGACAGGCATTTTTTCCACCTAGTATTCGGGAGTATAAGGAAACCAATTGGCTTCGATCATATACTCGTATATTCTTGAAAAAAAGTTTTATGTTAATAACCAAAAGTTACAAATCCTTATTTTTTATTACTCTGAGGAGGTACTCGTAATATTTGATTTATTGTTAGAACTTGATTTCATTTTCTCATTTTCCCATGCTGTTTTTCTTTAATTTACTTTGAAGGTGTTGAATTGTGATGGCTTCGTATGTTTATCTTCAGCATACCCTAATTAGATCAAATATTCATATACTTGATACCAATTTTGTACTCGTATTTTAGTATGTTTTCAAAAATATTTGTAAGGGCTATATATTTTTTTTATTTTAAAATTTTCATGTCAACACAATTTAAAAGAATTTCTTCCGATCGACGACCAAAATAATATAATATTTTAATAAATATAAGAACAAAAGATAAATCTCAAGAAAAATAGAGATATACTTGTAGATGTAGTTACTGGAAGCATGGAAGGATGATGCACAAGAGAAAGAGTTCCAATGAGTTGGACTGCTCAAGTGAAAGGCGGAACAGAACTACCCTTAACAAGTGCCCTTTGAACCACGGAATGCAGAGATGGATGGAGAGGTGTCATCAGAGGCTATCATGGAAGTCATGAGCTACACGACAGATGGATGGGGAATCGTATAGGAGTAAGGGGCGAGTAATATTTTGACATAAATAATGTTTCTGTAACAGCTTTAAGCTAGGAAGATCGTTCCAAAATCAAGCCAAGTAAACCGCAAAAGATAATGTGTAGAATGGATGGATTATGATGCGTTGAAACACAAATGATCTTACTATCACCAAATAGGAAGGACACTTAGTATTGCAGTATGCAATAACCAATGTTTATTTTCCTGAAATATGGTACACGTGTTCAAGTTTGTTTTTAAAACGTTTGCAATATTATCTCAACAATGCGAGGTGAAAATATTGTTTGTAGACTTGCTACGCCAATTACACACGGCGATTTTGAAGATATAAAGGGGATATTTGTCTTTCTGTCGAGCGGAGGTAAGCTCTGAGTGCAGAGCCTCTCGAAAGTGCTACAACGCCTCCCTATCGTGCAAGGTGGTGTTGTCTATATTTACAACTTACTGCGGAACTGATCTCCAGGATCAGATTAGTAAATGCGGATCGAACTCACTAATTTAAAAAAATATTAGATTCCTCGCACTAGATTGATAAATTGAAATAAAAAAAACGTACCTAAATATTGTTCGTATTGTGTAATTGGCGCTTTATTACTTCTACCCAAAATTCTGCCACCTGGGCAACATTGGGTGTTCCACAAATCAAGTCCTTTTCGGTGTAATACGAGTACATCGGGGCTCCTCGGGCACTGCAGGAAGTGTCACATGAACTTTTCTTTACCGCAGATGCAGAGACAACCCATCACGCAATATTTCCCATTTTAACACATTGTGCTTGGTTCTACTAATTCCTATTCGGATCTACCAAGATTTTTTTAGATTCTTCAAGATAGCTCAGAGCCAGATGGTAATGCATGAAAGCAAAATGTATACCTGCTGGGGCCCGATATTCTAACAAATATTATCTAAATATTTTTCGTTTTCTACTGATCGTAGTCTTCTTCTTCATCTTATTTTAGGCCTGTTGGACTGTTATGGTCCTGCATCATTGTTTGCCTCTTGCGACGTTGACCGCTAGCACAAAACGAACTACTGATCGTAGTCTGCGAACACAAAACTTGTGTCTACTTCCTTCTCCAACACTTTCTTCTGTCGGACTTATTTTGATTTGTTTCAGAGCAAGTTTTCAGTTTTACTGGTTTGATACTGATAATGGTATATTAACTAAAAATATTAATGGTATATTAACTAAAAGTATTAAATTGTCTGTTAACAAGCGGATATTTAAATAAGTGATATTTATTTTATTATAGTGTGTTCTTGTTGAAGTTTTGGCAAAAAATCCACATTGTTGATGAAATATTTTTTATTAAATTAATTCTAAGTTCCTGATGCTTTTAATATTAAAATTTAATATCTAGCAGCTATTTATGCATATTTTGTTGATGTTTATAATATTGAATATTGGAATTACTATAAAACCTTTTCAAAACTATCAATTTGTCTTTTTTTCTGAAACACTACTATTCGATAGTTTCTTTTGTTAAGGATATACGATAATAATTGTCAGTAATTTAATAAATATATGTAGTATGAGGAGGCTTCGGTTTTGATTTCCGTTGCTGCCCAGTTTTTCAAAAAGTTTATCAGTCTGATATTTCACTTCACGCCTCTTCAAATCTATCTGGTTTATTGTGAGAGAATGCCACATGGTAATAAACTCGCATAACTGTACACAACGAATTCTTAATGCAATACAATAACTTTGTTGCAATCCATAATATTTTTCTTGCTACTATAGAAAGCACAAGTAGTAAAATCAACGACACCAATCTCTTAACTTTAATTTTGTATTCCGATATGCAATATTTGAAAATTACAATAATTATTTAAATTAACCTGAGAGCTATATCTTGGCTCGCAGAAAATTTTCTATTTACTAGTTCCTAATTTCATAGTGATTCTCAATTTTAAGAGCAACCTGACGCACTGTTAATTTATATCTAAACTCTTGGCATTATTTTTCCAAAAAATCAGAACACGAAAACTTTTTGAAAAATGTGGATTCGACACCTTGTGTTCCAGTTCTATAAATACGGTTAAGTTTAGATCTATTTAGATGAAACGAAAAACCGCCCTCCGAAATCACATTGTCAATTCGTTCCTGAAGTGTTTTCAAGGTGTTTATCCCCTTGAATCTCATTAAAATAAGCAAACAGGTTCGGTCGCCGCGGTTGTTGTATGTACGAGCAAGTTTGCTGTTTCTTTTGTTCTATAACTAATATGTACACAATCTTTCTTTCATCCTTATTACTCATTAAATTAATGAAAATGATGTCGGTTCAGCTCTGAAATTGGACAAATATTACTGAATTTCAAGAATATTAGAGTAAATCACTAAAAAACTCGAAATCTTTCCACCGACTTGTCCATTTTGTTCCGCTCCCTTTTTGCCTATTTACCGGTTTCACTCTACCAAGAGCATCCTCAGAAGGTGGTAAGGTAAGTGTGGCGCATTTATTCACATACATTCAAATACCATTGGTTAACAACATTTTTTGTGACGGTGTTTAATGGTTAGTATATATGCTAAGCAAGCAGGCGCCCCAGGTTCAATTCCCGGCGGATTCAATTCCGGACTGATTTAACGTCTTGACTATTTCACTCCCGAATTATAGTTTTATCTGTAGCTGATATGCTGCTTATCTTAAATTCTTATAGTGCTTTCAAATCACATAAAAATAGCACAATACAAAACTTCCTTACGAAAAGCTACAAAGGATTAAACCTACCGATCGTCATGGAAGTTTAATATTCTTATCATCTGAACTTGAGGTTTGATCTGTAAATAATGTGTGATTGCTGAAATGCAACCGCATGCACAAATAAACCAATATACGCACAGGCGTTTTCTATCCACAGGATGGCTGGTTATCATATTCGATCACAATAGCCTTTCGTTAATTGGGCTTTATCAATTTCCGAAAACTTAAATGTGACATTTTACTGTTAATTAAATGTCCCAAATTTATTATCAATCGCAAGATATATTTTTCGAATTTCACGAGTATTCAAGATTTTGTTTAAAACAAAAAATAAATTTTACAAATTCTCCACTTAGATAATTGGCCAAAACCAGAGGTATCAGCTTATGGTATGGGCACACATCCCCACGTGTTGAAAGTTGCATTAAAATTTCCGTTAAATTTTTCAAAACGTCTTTCCAGAGACACCAAGAATAAATACGTCATGTTAGTTTCAGGGTTACTTCACCGGCGAACATTCGTCAACAGTTTCTTTTCCACTAAGTCCAAATATGAGTATCATAATATTAAAATTGAGATGTAAAAAAGGTACGAGTACCTATATAACGAGAAACTCATAACCATTTCTTTTTCATCATGCCACCATGTGCCATGCCTCGAAATTGGTGTCTCCTCAATCAATTTTATCTCATGACGTTGAATTTCGTACGTATATTCTCTAGAAGGCATTTAGACTATTTTTATCGTGAATTGGTTTTCTCAAAATATTTTATAACCTTGGTAATAATGTGGGTTCATTAATTTATTTTTCCATAGCTTTTTTAATATCCGGCGAAAAAATATTTTTCTTGATGAGATCGTAAAGGTTTTCATAACAAACAATAATAACTAATTTTAATCATCACAAATTTCCCCTTTATAGCCTTATTTTATCCACACGCTACCTCGAGGAAATAAATATACCATATGTTCGGTTCATAATACAATCCATAGTTTTGTATTTCTTTCAATCACGGTCTTCCGTGATACAAATTTTTTTAATGAAGTGTCTCTTCACTTAAAAAACGCGAATATTTTTTCTGAATATAAATAATTAGAGAATTTGAAATCTAAGGAAATACATATCTTTACGCTTCTTTATTCTGTGGTGGTTAATTTAGTATCAAGAAATAAAATATATTTTCAAGCTCGAAACAGAGCCCACCTACTCTCCTCTCCATCTGAGCTACATACAAAGTCCATTCTTATCTCTTCTCACCTGAGATGTCTATTTAACTCATGTTGAGCTTTAACCTCCCAGTATTTTTTTCTCCAAGCCGGCCGGTCATTGTTTCTTCCTGATTCATGTCCTCTCCCAGTCTCCTAAGTTTTTGCTTTGCTTTGTTTTAAGTCTCTGTATCAGTCTGCCAGGTGGCCTTCTTCCATGTAATTAAGTTTGCAAAATAATCGTTTTTAGTCTTTATGTGTCATGACTTATCCTGCGGACCTACGTGATATTGCCTGGCTGTTAATCAAGTGGCATATCCTTAGTTTGGCATTCCGGAACATGGTTTTACAGCTCAGTAATTTATGCTGTGTTGTTGCTATAATGGTTTCATTTTGAATCGTTGTTTGGAAGTAAATGCCCATATTCTTTTACTGAGGACATTGCCTAGGTATGTGATTTTTTCAACCCCTCTAACCATTTATCCATTCTTAGAAAATCTATTATAGAATAATGTTTATTTATTTTACAAACATGATTAAATTGATAAAAAATACTGAAATTTCTGATATAAAGACAATTCTGTCGGTTCGTATTTACTCTCCCGAAACATAAATTTCATTTTACGCTACTTTATCAGGCACATGTTCCTCGACAAGTCAATACCATATGGATTATGTACGACTTTTTGTTTTTATCCCATATGTTTCGGCCAACTTTTGTGGATATATTTCTCGTTTATTTTTTTTCCGAAAAAAATCTAACGGAAAACGTATACCCCCCATCAACTATTTTCATGACGAGAAGCGACCCAATCATAAAAATGGGTAAGCTACGTATTATGTTAGTAGACATCATAAAAAATCTCTATATTTAAATGAGTGTTTTACCGCATTGGGGTTATTCATATTTTTTTTGTTTCCATAGAATTAACTTGAGCAAAAATTCGTTCTATTGCGTACGTCAAAAGTTCGTATGTATTACAAAAATCATCAATTTCTTTGATTTTCAATCTTTCCTTCAGGGGTTTTATTTAAAAATTGTAATTTAAGTTAAATATGTCAAAAGAATTAGAGAATGTATTTTCAATTTTCATACAAATTGAATTTGATGAGCTGTTGTTTCAATATATTTAGGTTCGTATTTTATTTTTCAATTTATTGTATTACCGAAAACACTATAAATGTACGGTTTATAATTTTTTAAACAAAAAATTTAGTATTTTGATAGTATAAAAAGTGAATTTCCAAGTAATATTTTAAAATGATTCAAGTGTTTCTTGTATTTGGTTTATATGTTTGGTTAAATAGTTCTTCGAGTATGGAGCAAGCTTTGTTGTTCAACCTAACAAATTCATAATGATATTGGACTAAAAACTTGTTTATTATTTCTATTAAGTATAAGTACGTGTTAAACATTTTCTCAACGTAGCAATCCTTATCATTAGAGAATAAGTAAAGAGTTAACCTCAGCATCAGGATTCTGGCTATAGATTTGAATAACTCATCTTAATATTTAAAATTCTTTGAAATATGTTGACTTCAGCTCAATTAAACATTTTCTATCAATGGAAGATTTTGGCTTTGTTTCCCGGTGGAATCTAAATTAAACGAAAGGAAGTCTCAATTTATAATGTTTTCAAAAGTTTTATGAGACAAAACTACTCACCAAGACTGCAGATTTTGATCGATGGTTTAGTAATACGCTTTAAAAAAATTTAAATGGTGAAGTAAACTTATCTCGATATGAGATGTGGTCGTTGATGTTTGGTTGTTATCGTACTAAATTTTATTTACATTGTAAATCAAAGTTTCTTTTCTAAGTTAACTGTATCAATCTTTTTTCGCTGAGATCAAATTTATCTAGATTTATATATTTTCAACATTCAGTCTGGCGCCCTGTCCTCTCTACCTACCCCTGCACGAAATTGAAAATGATGGTATCTATAACCGTGTATATATGTATATTATGTACCTATATTTGATACCTTTACTATATGGTTTGAATGGTCTCGGTAGGGTGTTGGAACAGTTTAGGGACCAGATATATTTAACTTATCTGACGAAATATACAATATACTCGTATATATGTTATGTCGTATGAAATTCATAATATCTTAATGAGAAATCATTGGAAATATTTTTTCCGTGTTTATATCGAATCAACCTTCGTTATAAACGATAATAATAAAAAGACATTTATTCTAGGAAAAAATGTAATTAACCGTTGTCGTATGAAAAAACTGGTTCCACCCGGCGCGATAACGATGTTATATTTCTGGTTATAATTTACCATTTATTCGGGATATTATTTTTATCTAACACACATTATTTGGAGCATCGTAAACAATGTAATTTAATGTGATTTATGTCTATCGTTCCTTTTATATAAGTATTTTTACTTTAATGTTTTCGTGATAATGGTGCAAGGTGACCTCAGGGAGCAATAATTTCCCTTCGACATGTTCGGTATCTTTCCGCATTACCTTCAGGACGGGAAACATTACTCCGCCGTATCGGTATCGGGCGATACATCGGGAAACGGGAACCGTGCCATATTCGGGCACAATCATCCAGAAACAACGGGACATGGTTAAACCGCTCAAGTATTAATGTCTAGTAGGATGTTTGTTTTTTGCGATCCAGCAAATATATTCAAAATATATATCATATAAAGGGATAAATGTATTATACTATTTCTTGTACCACATTTGTTGCATACCATGGAAATGTGTTTTCATTGGTTCTTAATCTGCTCTGGATACCGATTAGTTTCTTATTTAAGATATTTCTGTTGCTATTTTGGATGGTTGAAAGAAATTGCTACCTGGCAATTATCCCGCCAGATGTTTTACAACGAAGTCATAAATAAATAACGTGGTGCAAGCCGCGTGATAAGGCACAGGACTTCCGTGCGGAACGTCACCAATTCGAATCCCGCTCTGTGCTACTCCTCTCGAATGACATAAGCATTTTTTCCTCCTATAATTCGGTGGTTTAAGGATACTTATGACTTCGGTCATAAATATTATTTCAAAAATAGAAATAAAACACGCCGGTGTATTGAAATCGTTTCATTAATAAATTAGATTCATTCTGAGGGTAAAAGAAATCATCCAGTTTGTCAAATCGCCTGATGACAACCTACCTAAAATTTGTTATTTAAATTTTTCTATTTCGTAATAAATTATCAATTTTACGAACTTTTCTTGACGAATTGCTTATGTACTGACCTTTTAAATGTCAAAGAATCGAGATGAGTAGTATTACTTCAATAATAAATAATTTATTCCGGTGCCATTGTTATCACATTTTTTTAAGATGAATAAGAAACATTTTTACCTTGCTTTCTATGTTCAAGGCATTATAATGTCCTTGTTGTTACGTTACCTGTATATAAATTGAACCTTGAAGTTGTGGGTACAATTCCCAGTGATACCATATTTTTTTTGAACCGTGGGTTAATCGTCATTTGGAAATCTTTTTCAACCAATCAGCGGTATAACCCTACCGGTTTCAAGGTTTTAACCTCATCATCAGGGAAGCACAAACTAGACTTTATAATTTAATTAGTCCAACACTGTTTATTCCACTTTGACTGACGGTATAACCCTACCGGTTTTAAAGTTTTCACCTCATCAGAGGAGTAGAAACAAGTCTTTTTTGTGCTTCCCTGATGATTAAAACATTGAAACCGGTAGGGTTATATCGTTATATAAAGTAGAATAAACAGTGTAGAACTAAACAAATTACAATGGTAATATTTGTATAATTCCGTAATGTGTTTTTGGGTCGTTCCCTCAATGCTTAGTCTCGTATTCGTAATGTTTTCCTACGGTTCTTCTTAGAGAATGCGAGTTCTTTCTTGAAATCTCTAAAGAAGTATTTTTTCGAAATTTCGAAGGCAGTAATTAGTCAATATATAACTACTCGTACGAGAGAATTTCTTTCTGTATTTGTTGTAGAAACGCGCATACGCGCACCCGCGCACCCGCGCATCCGCGCATCCGCGCACCCGCGCACCCGCGCACCCGCGCATCCGCGAACAGTGCTAAGCCAACGCGGAAGGGTAAAAGCGGTCTTTTGACGGTAAAAGGTTCATCGATCTTCCGTTTTGTTTACCGACTTCACCACATAAAGAGGGTTATGCAGCGGAAAAGCCTCGGGGAACAATACAGCGGGGCGGCCGCCCAGTGCGATGTAGAAGTCCCGTAAATATTTATGCTGAGGATTGTCTTCATTTGGAAAGGTTATTTGCATACGCACACTTTATTACGCGAGGCGAGGGCATACCCAAATTGGGATATGATGGAAATTATCATTTAAATGTGTTTTGATAAGGTCCCTGCTTGTCCCCCGGGCGGCGTTATGAAGTTGTATGTATGCGGTTAGGGCTACTTTTAAATATATATGAGCAAGTGAAAGTGTGGCACCTATCCACCAAGAGATGAAAAATAATAACGAGTAGCCAGCAAATATCACTAAGTACAGAATATGCATTAAATAAATAGTGTTTGTAAATATATGTATAAGATTGTGGGATGGGCTGTTAAGCCAAAAATTGGCTCTTGTGATGCATATACAATTAGGTCTCACAACTTATGAAGTTAATGAGAATTTTTATTAAAGGAATCAACAATCGATTAAATTATCTACGTATTTTTCCTAGGTTGATACATTTACCAAGAACCTAGTTTATTGGAGTCACGATTAATGACAGGCAATAAACTCCGATTCCTATAATTTGAAAGTGTTCACTTAAAGTAGCTTACTTTTGTATATATTGTTTTTCATATACTGTATCCATATCAAATATACTTATCATGAAAATAAATAAATAGAATCGTTCTTATACAATGCATCAATACAAAAACTGGCTAATAACAGAATGCCTAACGTTCTATGGACAAAAAGGAAGATTGGTTATCTTATAGGTCAACTTCTCAGATTCGGTCTTTATGGTACAGTGCCTTACACGCAAATGCGAAGAATTTTCAATAAGGCTATATAACCCAAAAAAAACCTACCCATTTCCACATTTCAAAGACAAAAAAGATATTGTTATTGTTTGTTTTGCATAGAAACGTAGAACGCCTTCTACACAGAAAGCAAAGCAAAAAGGCGGTACTTATACATCTTTTAAAAAATGCGATAATGAAAAAGCTGGAATGAATAATTTGTAATAGAAGTGTTCACAACAATTAATTTACGTAAAAAAAGTATTGAATCTTATAGTTCCTACAGCGACCTTCGTGTCCTGGTTGATAAGAAGCCTGCCATCAAAAATTATGGTTGTGGGTTCGATTCCCGTTGGTACCCAGATGTTTTAATAATTTTTCAGTTTAATTTCCGCTTAAGGTTTATGTAACACGTTTTCAGTTAGTTGGAAGAGGTTGCCATGACAATAAACCTTCCAGGTTCTACTGTATGCAACTAAAGTGTAACGCAACGTAAATATCGTCACTGACTCTCATCGAGTCTACTGGCGATAAATCCTGCATGTTGGTAGAAATTATTCTAGAAAAATAATCTGGGCGGTTGACTTAGTGTTAAATGATGATGTACCTATAGTCCGGACCATCAATTATGTCACGTTTTTTTAGTAGGAGGTAAGAGAAACCCCTACCATTTGCATCAGTCAAGTCGTGCCTAGGGCATGTAGCCCCAATGTTCGGTTATGAGTCCTGTATATCCCTATAATTACATTTAGTGCTTCGTTGATTCAAGAACCCCCATTTTTGCATGTTTACCTTGCATCTAGTTCTCCAAATAGGCCAAATCTTTTTCGAAAGCTTCATCCAGTTGTCAGATATGTTTTTTCGTTCTACATCAGAAGACGCACTTTATTCGGAGAAATCGTTAGTTCTTGCGCTCTATTCGTGAACCTTTTCTTGAATTTCAATATCTATATTTGAAATTAAAACTACCTTACATAACCCAAACTAAGATTCTTAATTCTCCCAAAAAAATATTATTTGTTAATAAAACCAAATAACTTTTAGTTATAGTTTGTAGGTATTTTTTACGCATTCTTGTGAAACTGAAAACTGTTTTATCTTAGATCAACAGTATAGTAATTCGACTGATGTGGGAAGGAAATTATTATGTTCCAACGTTAAAGAAAAACGGTCGTAAGATTTTCTTTTCTGTAAACCTATCCCAATAAGACTATATATAGATCGTCATTATCAATCAATCAATGGCACTACAGCCCATTGTGGGTCCCGGCCTCCTCCAGCAGTCGTCGCCATTCCCTCCTATCCTGGGATGCATTCCTCCAGCCCCTGATGCCAATCACGCTTGTATCACTCTGCACCCCATCCATCCACCTGAGCTTTGGTCTACCCACGCTACGTCTTCCTTGGGGCTTGGAAAAGAGTACCTTGTTAGGCATTCTCTCTTCTCCCATTCTTGCTACATGCCCCGCCCAACGTAGCCTCCCAATTTTGATGTATTTTATATCGTCATTATAAGGATACTTATATGTTACCCAAGATGAACCACCAACTCAGATAGGTCACGCAGATAGCTCGTCTTTTATACGAGGGTTTCGATTCTTAATGGTTCCTGAAAATTTATAAAAAACGTCCCAGTCTAGTATAACAGTTCATCTGATAACAATACTTACACGGGCTAGACGGGTACGATGGTAAACTATAAATTACGTAATGAATCCAGTAGTTCTTTACCCGAAGGTTCGATCATTGGGACCGAAGACAATGTTGTTTCCAGGACTCTTTAACATGTCTGCATCGCCAATTCAGATATATTGAGGGGTACCATACGAATTAATATAAATTAAGTTATATGCTAGTATATACCTTGTTTCAAGCATAAAGGTGTGTATTATTTTTGCGTATGAAAGCAGTTAATTAAGCAAAGTTTTAAATAGTTTTATATATATTTTTCTCTATAAACTGTATTCACATTCATAATAAATGTTAAAAAAGATTTCTCTCTATAAACTGTATTCACATTCATAATAAATGTTATTCTATAAACTGTATTCACATTCATAATAAAATTATTTTTCTCTATAAACTGTATTCACATTCATAATAAATGTTAAAAAAGATTCCTAAATATTAAAACATGTTTCCTTCTGAACTGGATCATATTTACCATTACCATATACTTCCGTGTGTTGAAGTCAATGAAGGTTTCTCTTTAGGGGATTAGTGAGTGGAGCGCGTTTGATACTTCTTATCTGAATGTGGGTTATTATCGTTTTTATCTTAATGAAAATGGTAAAAGCATTGTAATTAAAAGGGATAATATATACGTCAAATTAAGTACCTTGACCTTTGTTAGTTAGGTAATTTATTATATTTAGTCCCTTTTGGGGGTAATTTCTATTTATTATAATGTATTAGGTGTTAACATAAGTTGTGTCCGTTTTTTTCCAAATTAAAAATGAGCACCAAAAATAAAACAAAATAGTAATGGTTATACGTCATTCGAAAGAAAATTTTCTGCTTTACAAGATATTGTGTTTTCTTTTACGTCACATATATTATTTTATTTGATTACAAGCCTTCAAAATGGAATGTCAAGTAGACGAAAGTGAGCACTTTCGACACCTCCTTCTGTTCGCGTTCAATCAAGGGAATAAAGCTGCTAAAGCTGTTCGCGATATTTGCGAAGTGTACGGTGAAGATGCTATGAATGAAAGGACAGCTCGTCGATGGTTTTTGCGTTTGGTTAAAATGGAAAAATATTTATTTATGAAGCAGTAAAACATGTACGCCACAAGAAAACAAAAAAAATACGCTTGCGTTTTTTAATTAAAATCTGCTTTAAATTCTTCATGATAAATTGAAAAACAATATGTATATTGAGAAATCTAAAATATTCCTATTTCAGCTTCCCCTGTCCTCATCCACCGTGCTCCCCAATATGTACAATCGCGCAAGGGGCTGAGTAAAAGCCATAATTTGTAATATAAATCCAATCCTCCCTTATATTAAATCATAAATGAATTTCGAAAGACTTTTGTTATTTTTCTAATAAACCTAAATCGGAGTCCAAAATTGTCGCTAGTACAAGTGTGGAGAGGAATTATTTCACTTCCCAACGCTACCCTTGATCGAGATAAATGGCTAAAGATGTAAAACGCTACCACAGCATTCTGTATGCGGGCGCGGTCAGAAGCAGATCACCTCGTGGTTTTATTGGATTTTGGCGAAGGCATTTTATCAACCTCCCTCGGCTTTGTTGCCCCGTCTAGCACATATCTCTCATGAACCATTTTAACACTTGTTCTATCTTCTGCCGGATGTCAGTGTTTTCCAAATGAAGTTCTGAAGTATCCAAAGTTCCCTGTGTTTTTTTTATTTGTCATATCATTATGCCTGTATGATTTTTGTCATATTCGACCGGAGGCTTTCGGGTTCGAATGTCGATGCTTCTCGAGAAATCGCGATATGTTTAAGAGTTTACCTGGTAACGACTTACATCTCAACCTACTTTTTTGAAGTTGATTAACTGTGTCTCGTACACACAGACTACAGCGAACTTGACTGTATTGTTGTATACTTTCGTTATATACAGTAAAATTGATTTATTTCCATGTAGCAATCTCTTCCAACCAACCAGAAATATGTCAATGAGGCCATAAGTTACAATCTGACTATAACACTTTTAAAAAAATGTCGGTACCAAAGGGTGTCGAACCTGTAACACCCGGATTGAAATTCAGACGTCTCGGAGATCGCACTTACAGGTGTTGCAAACTTAATTTTGATATCGTAAATTTACCATAACATTTTCATTTTGGTTGCTCAGACAACGAGGACCTGCTTTTTTGTCATACTTTTAGTATTGCTCCCGAATATGAAAACCGGACTGATAATATTTTTGTATAAGTGATATTTTAGATGAATTGCCATTCTTCGTGTTATATGTCACACCTGTCATACCACAGCACTTCAGGCAAGAGGTGAAAAGTGTGTGCTGTTTGATTTTGATCAAGATATACCAAGTTATGCACCACAGTGCCCGTGTAATATGTCCAGAAGGTAGTTTTCTATTTCTCGAATAGAAGTCGTTACGTAATTTTTTTTCATTGCTAATTTCGTTTTAATCATGCTGAATGTAAAACATTTTATTAAAAGTGTAGCGCATTTTCCGCTTATTGTTTTGAAGATGAAATAAAAAAAAAATTCGGTGCTTTATGCTATTTTATTATTGTGAAAGAAAAAAACTTGACACAAGCCATAAAAACATTTACTGTATACGGCGACCCTGCATTAAGCGATAGAGTATGTCAAATATGATTTTTAAAAGTCAGTAATTGTGATACGATACTCGAAGATGGTGTCCGCTCTGGAAGGCTGATTTTCAACGTTCTACGATACGAGAAATTGCTGAAATACTGAAAATATAGAAATCCACAGTCCACGAAGATTTGATGCAATCATGGGGTTGAATTTGACCTAAAACTTCAAAATTGCTTTTCAAATAATTACATTCTCGTATTTGTTACGTTTCTCAATTTCCAATTAGTACATTTCTTGCCTTTTAAATATTTCACTCCTTGTTTTCAATTTTCAATATTAAATAAAAACGTAGTTATTTGATATTTTTTTATCCGGTGGCAAAGAATGCACAAAATTGTATCGAATATGTAATAAATTGAAAAAAGAACGGAACATCCTTCAAGTTAAAGTTCGAAGCAAACATTTGAAATGGAAATGAATGGCTGGAGACGCTGAACTAATCAAGTCGTTCTTTTAAATCGATACAAAAGTAATTATATGTAATATATTGTTTGCAATAATCTAATTGTAATTGATAGAATTTTATGAGTTTCAGGTAAAATATTTTTTATTTTCTACCTCTACGAATAAAATGCGATTTTTGGACAAAAATAAAGGGACAATTGATATAGCGCCGTTTGGAGAGCAGACTTTCCTCAAGGGAGCTCTAACTAGGCCCTTTAGTAACCCATTTATTGCAGGGAATTTATATTTTATCCATAACTCTATTTCACATTTTTTATATACACTTTAACTTTCGAAAAGTTTTACGCACTTATTTGGACTAATATAGCTTACTAACAAATAAAATAGCGAACCCCTTGTTTATAGACATTTTTTTGTTTAATGAACTTGACAATTATGAACTCTAAAATCTTGAATTAAGATCGTTTTCGGTGCCGTATTCACGAAATGAACTATTAAGAGCGTTACCACTCGTAGGCGAAATGGCATTGCCAAACGAGTTTTCCGGTATTCATATATTTCGTAACTCAGTTAATAAATTGAGAATAGAGCTCCTTAATATTTTTTTAGACATAAATGAGCCACTTCACAGGAAAGCGTTAGTGATCATTGTTTCTATTGTTATTATTCTTTACTTTTATCTATTTAATTTTGTTATATTATGCATTTATTTTCATGTAATTGGATTAAACCTGTATGAAATGTAGAATAAACATATGAAATCTTGCTCGACGGTAAGTCATATATTTCGATAAAGGTATACACATAGTATATGAGTAAATCTGCTGAAAGTTCACTGATCGCCTATCACCTATCGCCTACACATGAATATCTTCTGTGAAATTTCACTTTTTATTGTATTAGCTGCATAGAGGAACATACCCTTCCTTCTTTTATCTCTTTACTTGATTCTTAATTGTATTGATTTGCATGATCGTTCCTTATTACTTATAGTAGCCCTTTTCACATACAATCTGATTTAAATTGTTATCTCAACCGGCCCACCAAACATTTGGCTAATTAGTAAGGTGCGCAAATAGCAGTTCGCGTCGTTTCTCTAATTACCAATAGGCATACACCCCGCTTGAAAGCCCTCTGCTCACCAAACATTTGCCTAATCAGTAAGGTGCACTAAGTGCAGTTCTTGTCATTTTTCTAATTACCAATAGCCATACGCTTCTCTTGGAAGCTCTCGCATTATTTGAGCGTGATGTTGCTTGCGACTGTAGGTTTCTATGTCTCGACTGATGCTCCCGAATGAGGTAAAAAATTTTGACCACCGATAATTCATAAAGTCTAAACATGACGCGGTTGTGAAATAAGGCCACGCATGACTGTTATGCAATTATTAAAGATAATTTAGGTAATAGAAGGCACACAACCGTTATACCACTTTGAACAAAATAATAAAAACACATTGTCTTGATCTTCTCGTAATAACGCAGGTGTAGAAATTTATATAACTACCAGAAACGACTGAAAATAAAATTAAAAAATTAATATTTTCAAATGATGAGTTTATTACGGTAAATGATAATTCTAGTTATAATAAGGATGTGGTCTGAAAAACATCTGTTGACCTCGCGGCTGGGCTCGCTCTATATTGGGGGGGGGGGAGGGTGTATCTCGGTTGTGGGGATATTATAAGATGAGATCAGACCTTGTGATAGCTTTTCTCTTAAATGTATTTTCTGCTATTTACCTTGAGATGTACTCGTATGTGTGAGTTCGGAATGTATTTTATTTATATATGTACATGCTATGTTGCTATTGATAAACCTATATTTATTTATTTATTTAAATACTTTGTTGTACTGGGTACAATTTGGTGTAATTATTGCCAAATACCAATCTCTTCCAACCAATTAAAAAAATGTTTGACATTTTTTATCTAGTTTTGGGTGAAACATTTACGTTAGAGCTTTATACCAATAAAATAAAATTATAAAAGACAGAGTTGTGAGATAAAAAGCAAACAGGAATCTTTTGACGATTTAAATATGATAAATATAATAATTTTATCAGTGCATAGGAGATAGGAATGAATGATCAGAATAATGAAAACGGATTGGTTTTATGATGAAACCAATTAACACGCTGTTACTGATTGGAAATATGTTTTTAAATTGCTGTTCGAAATACGCTGATAGAGCGAGTCTAATGTTAGTTGACAGCTGCTTCCAGAGCATAACGCTCTGGGCATTTAAGAACGAAGTATAAATGAAGAACGGTGACTTGGAAAAGTGAATAGGCAATCTATAATATAGTATAATAATATATTCGATCCAGTTCAGGTCGACAATAACCATACTGTTATGTTCTGCCTATTAAAAATATTAAATTTTAAATGTTTTTGTCTCCTCGAATATTTTATGATTCAAGTATTTGTTTTTCTTAAATACATTGCAATTCAAAGGCTATACAAATTGGTCAAGTTTATTTTGATTTATTCACACTTATGAATAATCATGCACATAAGTGTAAAAGAAACTTCACACAATAGTGGTTTTCTAAGAATTTTGGCATTATTTCCCTTGAAGGTTAAACGGCTTTCTATCAAAACGAATTAAATTGTAAATGCTGTATTGTGAAAAAAATTGTTACATGACAGAATTTACACAACTTTCTTTCTTCTATATTTTAATTTTCCGCATATAGCCTTCGTTTCTTTTAAATATTTTCCCGCACAAGATAACATTTCCTTTTTAAGGGTTCTACGTAATTTTGTCCAAAGATTTGAGACGGAAGGTGGTATGTTTCGAATTCTCCTCATCCTTGACATACACTCGTAAGTGTGTCCTCACATCGGCATGTGCAAATGTAATTTTCTTTAAGGATTCTCTGGCAGCCGGCATTCGAGTGACGGTATTTATTGTCGTCGTAAAAAGCCTTTGGCATGTTCCTTTGTCCCCGGTTTGAATTTAATTTTGTCACTATCCACCCTTTCTCGTGCAGCCCCACCCCCGCTCCGCATTGTTGCTGAAGATGAGCTATACTGGACGGTCACAATGTGACGCTCGCTCAATCGTTATTAACGTTTGCCAATCCCGAGATTTCGCACACAGCGCGAGTGTCTTATTTTATTGACGTATAAATTTTTGTGTAGGTAAGCCGGGGAGAAAGGGTTTCTGGGACGCCATAAGGTGTAGCGCCCCCACCCCCTTATGTATATTTTATATTACCTACCCTGTTCTGAGGGAAATTCAAATATTACAAAATCTTAAATCAAATTCCTTCCTGACCTTTATGTACGAATAACCTTTGTTTGCACGTGTCCTTATATTCTTATAGGATGTATGCGATTTCAAGGTGTAGTGCGGCGACTGGTATTTCAACGTTGTGCTTTATTTTAAATAAATACCACTCAAAATTTAAATTTTAAGAAAAATAAATTAAATTAAATTCCACTTATTTTGAAAATGAATACGTAACATATTAGCTTTTTTAATTCTTCTTCATCATGACTTCAATGCTAAGGAACTTGATCCACAAATTGTTGAGCATATTCGTATAGGTTTCTAAGGAAAAATAGGGCGGTGGTTTCCTACTGCCTTCCGCACCGCAGTAAAGATTGTATACATGTTGTGTATATTGTGAGACCTGCTGCCAATAGAAAGTATTTTGGGGTGTAATTCTAGATCCCAGATGAAATGTGCACTTTTTATTTTGTTTTATTTAACCTGGCGAATTTACTGCTATGTGGCAATATCTTCCAACCAACCAGAAATATGTTTTAATGGACCCTAAGTGAAAATCAGACTGGAATCCCTTTTTTTCTAAATCTGGATTCCAGCGGGGATCGAACCCGCCACCTCTGGATCGGCAGACAAGCGTCTTGCCACCGGGCCATGGAGGTCGTCTGTGTCTGCACTTGTGGATGTTTAATGGCAGCTGGAGTGTTGTAGAAATGTTTTGGGATATACAAATGTGAAGAATCGGGAGAGAAAATAGAGAAAACACAGTACGAGAATTGACCAGCCTATGTACTTCTCCACCAAGTTTAACCTGTGTATCCAGGTAGTTTCCGAGGTTTGGCCGCTGTCCGTGTACTGGCGGCTGTTATTTGAGCCAAATATGAAGAGTTTGAGATGTAAGCGAACCATATTTTGCCACAAAATTTTCAATGCCATGTACTTTGGTCTTATTGTGAGACTAATATAAAAAAACCCTGAAGCACTTTTATACTACCGCTGATTTTAGCTATCGGCATTTTAGCCATCATGGTGACCTTCGTGGTGTAGTTGGTTAAACCCCTGTCTTTCAACCCAGGGTTTGCGGGCTCGATTTCCGTTGGAACCCAGATTTTTTAAATATGGGTTTTGGTTCTATTATCACTTAAAGTTTTTTAAACATCTTTGTTGTCAATTGGAGGAGATCGCCACGTGGCAATCAGCCAGCCGCCAGATGGTACTATTTACAGTGAAGTGTAAAAAAAATTTATTCAGTTCAAATTTAATAAGAAGAGTTAAGTATTGCTTACTGCATAATTTTTAGCTTTCTTTTCGGACCGAAGAAAAAAAGAATGTGAGATTGGCTTATTCCACCGAAGTGATAGATACTATATGTGGATGCTGGTATAACGTATCTTCGTACAGCACAACATTTCTTGAAAGAAAACGTCTCGAATTTCATTCATTTTCAATGCATTTCTTGGAAATGGTAATATTTTATTTATGAAGGACACGGTTTTCCCTGAAAATCAATATGGTATTTTATGTTGTTAAAAGAAAAAGCTTATGACATTAATGTTGTGTAGATTTGAAATATAACATTATTTTTAATGTACGAGTATTTCCTAAAAAACAATGATTTTCCAGATATTTATGCAAACGTTCATTCTTCCTTTTTTGTAAACAGGGTAGACAGAGAAGACATATCTCCTCGGTCATCTATCTACGCACACAATATTTGTTATTCATTTTTGTTAAACACTTATGTTGTATATGGTACAGTATAATCTGGCGAGTTTATGATAATATGGCAATCTCTTTCAACCAACCAGCAAGTTGTTAAAGAGACCTGAAGTAAATACTAATCTGGAACTGTAATTAAAAAAATGGGTACCAACAGTAATCGACCTCGCAACCTCAAGTGTGCCTAACGAAAAGCATGGGAGCGAAACGTGGACTTGGAGACTGAAAAGAGCTGAAAAAAACTAAAAATACACGATGTGACAATGTGTGACAAAATATAGAATAAAGAGATTAGGGAAGAATGTGAACTTAAGGCAGATGTGTTAAGTAAGATGAAGAAGAACACTTTGAGATGGTTTGAATACGTGTAACGAATGAATGAAGAAATACTTACATAACAAATATGAGTGGAAGGCGTGATAGAGGAAGACCAAGAAATGTATAGTTGGATTCAATGTGATATTTTGAAAGAAGAATATCTAAAATGATAATGTGTAGAAGAAGGTATAACATATGGATGTATAAGAGGTAATAGATGTGTCGTAATAGAAAATTATGGTACTCTCTTCTCTTTGCCTACCCCGACCGGGAGATGGCGTGATGGTACGTATGTATAATATGTAATTCGATTTACGGGATTTCGTTTTTCGGCCATATTTTCAGGAACGTATCTCTTCCGTAAACTGAACAATGGTGTACTTCTTATCTCAAATCATTGAAAACTTTTTTTTACTTTTTTGGCCCCCTGTTTTTATTACGGTGAAAATTTGTACAATTTTAATATTTGTAATGTACTCCATTCTACTATTTAGATTCGCTCTCGCCTACCTCGACCCGCACTTGCTCCAGACTACCTCTATCCGTACTCGCTCCCGCCTACCTCTACCCGCACTCGCTCCTGCTCCGCGCCAACTCCGTGAGACAATAAATCTCGATAAACCCCTAGGTTTGTGGTGTCCAAACTCCGTTTAAAATCGCACGCAGAATGTCGCAAATAAATCGTAATTTTTTCAAAAGCCCCCGCGGCGCGGGCGCCTCGTGCGTCCTGTCTGTTTATAGCCCGCACTGTACATCCTGGGATATTTATGGCTGTACAAGGAGGACTTTTGTTGGCAGTCGACACAATACTCGCTTAATGTTATTTTTTTTTATTTATATATCCTCCACGTGTATAACGTCAATAATGCAGTTTCCCAGACATATCGACGTTGAGAACGCAAATCACGTTCTTGAACTATGAAAATGTGATTTTTTTTGTTTTTTTGATCGCTCATTATCATCAATTTTATGAAAGATATTTTGAGATGAATGGGATATGTAGAATGAATGAATGAAAAAATACTAACAATATAAATATATTATTTAGTGTTAAGGCATTAACATTGTGGAAGTTTAAAGACATTGTATTTTGTTTTATCAAACACTGTTTATTCCACTTTATGTTACGATATAATTTATGTACCCTACCGGTTTCAAGGTTTTCACTTCATTATCAGGGGAGCACAAACAAGCGCTAAACATTGAATACTATAAACCATAACTGGTCGTATAATATTTTTGATATGCGATTATCTCAAGTCACAATGAAAACTATCTCCATGAAATCCTGATATTTATTTATTTGATTGATTTACGACGCAATATTGACTTTTACAAACAAATGCACGTAGGACATGTTACTTCAAATACTTAAAATTATTGACATATTTAAAAACTTTATATTAAATGATTATGTGGATTCAATAAAGCAGTAGTAGTTATAATAAAAAAGTAATTCTTGATATTAATCTTCTGTTGGGTTACATTAATTTAACTAGCAAATATAAAATCAGAGTTCGGTTGTTTTTGTTTTAATCTTGTTCACTTGATTGATTCCTTAAAGATCTGCCATATCTAATAAAATTTTAGTACTGTCGAATACACTCCTATTTTGTAATGTAATGTCACTATTATTTTCATCCCACTTAATACACTTTTGATAATAACAGTTGATTATTTTTGTGTTTTTTTTATATGAGTTTGTTGAAAAATGTACTAGTTATTTCAGAAAATTTAAATGATTCTTTTAGTTTTTTTGGAAACTGTTACAATTCTATGGCGTTTTGGTAAAGAGGTACAAGTCATCAATTACTTATTTGTCAGTTTGAAGTTTTGCAATACTTGCATTCCTGAAACTGACAAATAAGTAATTGATGACTTGTACCTCTTTACCAAAATGCCATAGAATTGTGGGAATCGAGTTAAAGTATTTGATTGTAATCCCTGATTCGCCATTGCTTTATCTGTCACAAAGCGATTCATTTGCAATGAAATATCGTGGTCATTACATCATTTGTTATCTTTAACCTTTTTTTTCGAGTACCATCGGGTACAATCGTACCCGAAACCCCAGGGTGAAAGTCACGCAAACTCTCATATTATATTATTTCATGACATATTTTACAAAACAAATATTCCTTTAAATTCAAGTAATAAAATGCAACTAAATGATTAATCTCTGAACAATAATGAAAGAAGTAGAATAAAGGATTTCGTTGAATGATAAGGATGAGAAACAACCGTAATGAGGATTTTCGTAATGGAAAGCTTCTAAAGGAGATAGGAACATTTAGAGGTTTACATTGACGGATCAAGACTATATAAGCTGTTGCATCATTGAAGAAGAAATTTTTATTGAAATATTTAAAATTCTTTTCATATTTTGTACTTTAACATTTAACGTTCAAGAAGGAAAAATAAAATATGCCCTAGATTTTGCAAATGTGTAATGATTTGTTTTGAAATATTTTCCTTCGTAACTTTTTCTTCCACAATGTGAGGTTAAAACATGATGTATTTCATCGTTAAGTTTTTATTGAAATGTTAAAAAAAACATACGTATACGAAGGTAGGCCAATAAATTCGCGGAATTAAGAGGAAAAACGTTTTTCTCATTTTTTTTATTTTCAGTATATTCATCATTAACTCGTATACATTGTTAAGATCTTTCAATAAGCTTATTGATACCGACGAAAACAAATTTGCTTTTGCCCTCAAAATAAGCCGAATTTGCAATTTTCATTTCTTCGTAGTCCGTTAATTTCTTCCCTCAAAGTTTTGTCATATTTGGAAACAAATAATAGTCAGACGGAGCCAGGTCTGGACTGTAGAGAGGGTGGTTTAATGTTTGTAAGCCACAGTTGTGAAGAACAGCCGTTAATGCAGAATTACTTTTGTGGACGGGTTTATTGTCATGCAAAAAGCAGAACCCCTTTTGTCTATTTTCCTCTCCTTTTCTCCTTCACTGCTTCTTCTTTTAACTGCATCAGTAGACCAGAGTAGTGTTCTCCAGTTATTGTGATACCCTTATCTTTGTAATCTATCTGCAGTA
Source organism: Odontocerum albicorne (assembly GCA_949825065.1). Taxonomy (NCBI): domain Eukaryota; kingdom Metazoa; phylum Arthropoda; class Insecta; order Trichoptera; family Odontoceridae; genus Odontocerum; species Odontocerum albicorne. The sequence goes on along the minus strand of OX463851.1, from coordinate 19,547,399 downwards.
TGCCTTACGCATTCCAAAAAAATGTATCCATATTTTTTTCCAGCCGATTGCGACACTTTGAACTTCTTAAGGGGCTGTGTGCTCTTTGTATTCCACTGCATGGACTATTGCTTGGACTCAGGCTCATGATGATAAACCCAAGTTTCATCTCCAGTAACAATTCGGCTCAAAATCTCATCTTTATTGTTTCTGCAGAGGTAAAAAAACTGTCGTGAACATTTTACGCGTTGTTGTTTTTGAAGTGACGTGAGCATTCTAGGTATCCACTTTGCACTGACTTTTGACATACTCATTGTATATTTCGCAGCTTTATTGCCATGTGGCAATCCCGAAAAATGTGACGAAGCCTTCAGTGAAAATAATGCTGGTAGCCTATTTGAAAATATATGCATCGACGAAAATCAAACCCGCAAACTTCACTCCGGAAGACACACGTTTTACCAACTTAACCATGGAAGTCGTATGATATGGTTAAGTGTCAGAAATTGTGACATTACAGGTAAACTTTTAGTGAATACAAGTTCATCCAAATAGGGTCAAAAATATTTTTTTAAATGTATCAATTTTTTTAAATAACTACATAAATAGGAAACCAATAAAATGCCTCTTCTCGTATATTATTTTACTTTATTTTCGTTACTCGTAGATGATATGGAAAGTTGGATAATTTCGTTATACTCGTACATCCTCTCTCCCTTTGACACTGTCGTTCTGAAAGTCTTCAGTCGGTGTATCAAAATATTTCCAGCAATCAGCGGTTTGTTTGAACATGTATCCGCAAGTCATCGCTACCTGCTTTGCTACATCCCAGGAGTGTGCCTCTGTACCGTAAATACGAAACATGTATCCGTACATTTCATACCCATGCATACTTAATGGGAAATCAATTCCCAAACGCGATTAACTCGTTCTGCCTCGCATGCATTCACTACTTCATTGAGTTAAAAGAAACCCCTTCCCGAGTTATTTGAATATATTACTTGTAATTTATTAAAAATGATTCATTCGCCGGTTCGAACCAAACCATTGTCGTATGACTCATTTGCTATTTTATATGCAAAACTATACGGTTCACCGCAAGTTCATTTTACTGTACAAAATAATAGGTTAGGTTATTACTGAACTAAAGAAAATATTTTAACATCATTTTAGACTATATAGAAATGAGTTTTATTTTTAATCAATGTAATTTTGTAATTAGTTTTAGTTAAACGTTTTAGTATAACTCTACCGGTTTCAAGGTTTTCGTATCATCATCAGAGAGCACAAACAAGTCTAAATTATTTTCGAACTGGTACCGACATACACGTTTCGAATGGTAAACACTCAAGTTGAGGGTTGTGGGTGTCGGGAGGCAGGAGACAACTTCAGCACGCAGCAGTGAGATCTCGGTAATGTATGTATTAGCCAGATGTTCATCCCAATGCGCTGACTTCGATATTTCTAGGGCCTCTGATTTGTCCAATTTATTTTATATCATTATAGTCACACATTTTTACCATTAGAAGCGTGAATGTTGGTACCAGTTTGAGCATAATTCAGTCTTGTGTATGCTTACCCGATGACGAGGTGAAAACCTTGAAACTAGTAGGGGTTTACCTTTATATAATGTGGAATAAACAGTGTTTGACTAAAACAAATAACAATGTCTTTAAACCTATACAGTTTTAATTAATTAATTTTAAATAATATAGTACTCGTATAAAGATTTTTTTTAAGATGAAGATAACATTATTTTTAATATTCTAACTTTCTCTTCAAGACTGCTGTTAAAACTAAAAAAAAGAGAACACTTTAGAAATACTTAGATAAGTACTCATCACATATCGTTCTCAATTTAATTTGTTATTCAATACTCTTTGTTTTTATTTCTTTAACAATTTTTATTTCTTCCTCCCTCTTTTTTAACAATCCTTCTGGATGATTCGATACTCCTTTTCTATATACTATTTATTATTTGTTCTCTTATACGTAATTGAGAGGTCGGTGAATGTAAAAATCACGCACGTCTATAAAGTTCCATTTAGCGATAATTGTAACATTTTTTAGAAATAAATCAATTTTTCGCAATCGTTAATATCACCTATTGTAAGCCAAATCTTATGTTCGATTATTTTTCTACGTATTTATGAATCCTCTAGTCAACAGGAAATAGTTATTCACTGTATTTAACATGTCACTGGATATAAGTATGACAACGAAGAATATATTTACATGATAAAACATTGTGTAGAATATTTTACATTGCAAAATATCCTTATCTCTGACCCAAGGTAAAATTGTCTTTAAGTCCTCCAGGCAACTGTGAGCGACCCACTAAGAAATCTCTCATTTCTTATCTGTAAATATATATTAAGGCAGTGAACTATTAAACTGCATAGCATAGCTCCTATACGAGTATTTATATCCATGGAAACAATGATCTTCGCTCTTGGAAAGTCTTAGGTTATTGCACGTACTACTAATTTACCTAATTCTGATGCCTAGCGTTATCCAGACAAAAACTTAAAAATTAAAGCTTATTACCAATCTTTGTTATATATTATTTCTCAAACCAGAAAGTTGTACACTTGAAACCCTTGAATCACTTACGCCTGACGCCAGTAAGAATGCCGGCAATGGATGAATTTTGAAAAATTAAAGTAAAAACTATTTTTTTCTTGCCTTAATAAACCATAATATTGGAGACAATTGATAGCTTAGACTTTCGAAATTCACAAAGCTAAAGGTTAACACATACTCGCACAAGTATGATACCGAATGAAAGATTCTGAAAATAATGGATCATTCATTCACCCAAAACACGAAATATAAATTTATCCGAGCTGACCATTTGAATTTATTCTTATTATATCTAAAGTTTTATATACAATTTTTTTAATGGATTTTTTTAAAACGAGGAGTTTTCGATAAAAACATATGAAAATCTAACTCAATAGTGGTAAATGGGGGGAAAAAATAATGCATTATCTATTAATATAAGTCTAACTCTTATTCGCTAGTTCGACCTTTTGATAAAGACACAAGTGTTCTCCCACAGTTAAAAAAATTCTGACGTATTAAATTTCACCTTAAGGTGATTTACTTGTCACTGTCTTTGCACTCTTACCAATGTCCCGGTATAAAAGGGGCAATAAGTAAATGAAAGAAAAAAAGTTTTGCTGTAAAAATTTAACCCACTTACAGAATTATTTTCTAATTTCTTTGAAATACTGAATTCCTTATTTAATCAAATGCAAACAAACAACTTCAGACGTTAAATGTGTACCTGCTGATCGATGCAGTCTATAAAAAAATATTATTGTATAACGTTTACGCAAATAACTCAAAAACGCTGCCAAAATCTGATTGTGTTAACATCATTTATTCGTAGATTTACACAAATTTTAATAGTAGTTTATCTTTCGGTAAATTCATGTTTCCTTTGTAAGTTTTATGTGGTTTTATTGGAGGAATAAGGTAGTCAAATTTACGGCAGCTGAACTTTTTCATAACCTTAAGTTCGATTATCGTTAAAAGTGTAATTCTTTATTTATTTATACAAATAATCTGTGCTCCTCCGTGGTTGCAGTCCTAAGACTGGTTTGCAGCAATTTCAACTCTTCTCCTCCATTCCCCCCTGTCCTGTGCGGCTCTTTTTAAATCTGTATATGTTGAGCAGCGCACGTCCACCAACAGGTCCTCCAGGTACTCTCGGCGTGGGCGTCCCCTAGAGTTTGTCCCCTCGGTCATACCCTCCATTATGGCATGCAAGAGGCCCTCTTGTCGTATTATATGACCGATCCATCTTGCACGCCTTTCGGACAGGATCCTGAGCAGGTGCCTTCCTCTTTCGATTCGTTGGAGAACCTCTTCATTTGTGATGCGGTCTCTCCAGGAAATTCCTAATAGTCTTCTATAGGACCACATCTCAAAAGCCTCTAGTCTTCGTCTATCTCTTTCGGATAGGCACCATGTCTCGCAGCCGTACATCAAGATACTCCATACATAGGTCTTAATGAAGAGTATTCTCAGTTTTAGGTCTATATTATTTGATTCTATTATTTTCGACCTTTTATTAAATGCAAGTCTAGCCTGATGTATACGGCTGTCGACCTCGCTCTTGGACCGACCGTCCCATGTTATTTTGCTCCCGAGGTAGATAAACTCCTTGGTGTTATTTAGTGGTTTACCCGACATCACTATTCTCATCTGGTGTTGCGCTCGGCCTACAGTCAGCAGCTTTGTTTTGTCTTTATTTATCTTCATACTGTAGTTATTTTGAAGAATGCTTTCCATAGTTGTTAAGACCTCTTGTAGTTCCTCTTCACTTTCAGCAACCATAGCAATATCGTCAGCGAAGCTTATCATATCCGCCTTTTGCCCGTGTATCTTTACACCTTCTCTGTGACTCATTCTCTCTCTCAAGTCGTCAATCGCGCTCTGTATATAGGCGTTAAAAAGAACAGGTGACAGAGAGCATCCCTGCCTTACCCCTTGTCTTATATTGGCTTCCTTTGTGTCCTCGTCACATCTGATTATAGCGGCCTCATTCTTGTATCTGTGCATCAGGGGCATAATACACCATGCCTATTTCTATCGAAATGCACTTTTTCGACACATGTAGATTTAATTTTAGTTTTTTTAATATTCGGAACAAATAAATAATTCGAGAAGAGGGTAAAATATTATTCATTATCAATAAATATATTCCGAAGAAATGTGATGTTTTGTTTGTTTTATAAAATAAGCAAAATGGATATGGTGTGTTATGCTTCTAGGGTTCGGATAGTATATTAAGCACCCTTGAGGAGATTTTTACTATGATTATTGAAATAAACTATTATTATGGTTTCGAGACGAATTGAATGGCGTTTTGGTAAAGAGGTACAAGTCATCAATTACTTACTTGTCAGTTTGAAGTTTTGCAACACTTGTATTCCTGAAATACAGACCTCAGGTAAATTTTAAAGGTAAACTTTGAATACATAAATAATTTATGTATTCAAAGTTTACCTTTGAAATTTACCTGAGATATGTATTTCAGGAATGCAAGTATTGCAAAACTTCAAACTGACAAATAAGTAATTGATGGCATATACCTCTTTACCAAAACGCCATTGAATTATGTAGAGAATTTGGAAAACAATCTTGAGATTGTTCGTTTGCATCAAGAGAATGAGTCCGAAAAGTGGCGACCTCTGAGACCCTCGATTTCCACTCAAGGGTTAATTTATTTATTTATTTTTTCAAAACAGGCTTAGCCCAATTACTTTGAAAATACAAGACATTAAAAAAGAAGAAAAATTACATATAGGAAAAAAAAAGTTAAAAAATAATGCATATGCATACAAACGAGTATATACACACAAACATATTATACACATATATTCACAGTCATTTAGGTATGTTGATGAGTGTTTTCTAACGCGCTCAATCTAAGAAGAAAATTTACTTTTGCTTTTGGTAATGTGATATGAAATATGTCAATATCCGAAGCAGTCCCGTTCAGAAGAGTTACGGCCCTTCCAACAGGCATAGCGGCTGGAAGACCCGTTCTTGCGTATGTTATTGAGAACAGTTCTTGCCGGCGCAGTCTAGTGTAATTGTTAGGAACATTTAACGCTAATCTTTGTAGTAGTGCTGGACAGCTCACAACTCCTCGAACGAGTTTGACAACGTATACCAGGAGACGCACATCTCTTCTTACGCTCAAGGAGTTATACCCGAGCATGCCCAGCAGGAACTGAGTAGGATAAAGCCATGGATAGACACCGAACTCTCTCATATAGAGATACCGTAGATATTTTTTTTGTACTTTCTCCACCATGAGCGAGTTCTGCGCCCCCACCGGGCTCCAAATGCAAGCATTGCTTTCTAGTTTACTACGGATCAATGAAATAAATAACGTTTTGAGCACCAATTGGTTTTCAAACGACTTAGAGATTCTCATTACAAATCCTAGAGTTTTATAAGCTGAGTTGCACATAACTTCTATGCGAGGACCGAACGCGAGATTGCTGTGGAACAAGACACCCAGATCTTTAATATTATCTGTGCGGGGTATAGGTGTAGATTCTAGTATATATCTATGGAATTTCAAGACGTGTGAGCGATGATACGACATAATTTTGCACTTTGATTCATTGAAATATAATTTATTATTGTGGCTCCACTCACAAACGTTGTTGAGATCTGACTATAGGTCTAAGCAGTCGGTATAAGAACGATTTTTTTTTAAAGATTTTGAGGTCATCAGCAAATAGAAGAAATGCGGATTTTTTTATAACTCTACCTATATCATTAATAAAAATAAGAAATAAGGTAGGTCCAAGATTACACCCCTGCGGAACACCTGAGTAGGCAGTAAAGTAATCGGAGTTGTAGATTCCATGTGAAACAAATTGTTTTCTATCTGTAAGATAATCTGACAGCAGCCTTAGTAAGTTACCTGGGATCCCAAGTTCACTCATTTTTTCTAATATTTTTTTGTGATTGACGCGATCAAAAGCTTTTGCAAAGTCATGATACGAACAATCAATCTGATTGCCACTATCTACAGCCCTTGAAGCATAGTCGGGGAAGACCAAGACCAGGACCAGACCAGTTTAGGAATCGCTTCATGGTGGTACCAAAAAATATAAATATAGTCCCAGGCTGATAAATTAGTTCCTCTGACAAACAATATTCGCGCATGCTAAAAGTGGTGTTGCCTCTTTGCATGCGATAGCGAACTTAGAGTTCTTGACCAACTACAGTGGTTCTAAACCCGAATACTCCTTTAATGGGATCAAAGAAAATATGATCTCTCGACCACAGTTTTGTCTATGTCCGTTCGCCAATTCGGGTATGTTGAAGAGCACTATACAATGAATGAAGAATTCAAAAAAGTTGAATATATTATACGAGATGTATGATCGTGGAAGAGTTGAAAAATGCTCTGTGCATGAATAGAAATATATTTTTTTGTAAAATCTGTCATGGATTAAAACAGTTGAATGTATTGGTTGGAAGAAATCGCTGTATATCAATTATCTATATGTGTACAAAACAATGAAAATAATTAAATAGAAAGACGTGGCGACCTATCTTCATTGCCTACCTTAAAAAAGGACGTGGAATGATGTTTTGTATATTTTAAAACAAAGTAAAATATTAGATTTTTTCTTGATACACGTTCAAATGTCATCCTCACGGGAAGTTCGCCGGTCAGTCGGCACTGATGTGTCCGGGCCCCGGCCTAGCCCGAGGGCGGCTAATTTCCCGGAAAATAGAATGCCTTCATGTCTCAAGCGACCACAGTGGGTCGGTCACCTTAGGACAAGTTGGTTCGTTTCGATTACGCGAGGAAACCCTTCTCGTGTAACCACCGTGTCGGACTTGTTAGCATGAATATGAGTCAAATTTATTTAAATAATTGAACTCTGCATTTTAGCGCCATGCCAAAAAAACAAACCTGACTCTATTGAAGTATATTTTGCAGTGCTCTTTCCGTCTACCGAAAGGTGGGGCGGGGCTATTTTAATAATTTTAACTGCTTATTAAAGATTGCGTAAAACAAAAAACATTGTACGATGGGAAAAACAAAGAAGACTTTATGGTAGAATCACGTTCAAAGAATGGATGTAACCCGGACTCCTTGTAAAGTTTCTCATGGTTTCCTCATAGGAATAGCTGGCAGCTAGTTTCAGGAATAATAAAAAAAAACAGATCAAGAATCTATTGCAAGATGTTGCTGTTTTGAAAAGCTGCATAGTTAGTTAATTGTCCATACAAACGAAATTCGAACAGAATAGTTCATCTCATAAGCATTTCGGTGAATTCTTAAAAACAACTGATACAAATAATCAAATGCTTACTTTCTTTTAAAAGGTTGTCTGTCTTAATAGTTTGTCCGTTAAAAGACTTCATAGATATCGTCCTTTTATCATCATTATTCTTGGTTCTTATAGATTTCTCACGAGTGTAATTGACACTCATAATACTAGCTTAAATCTAGTACGAGTATCATAAATCTATGCTAGGAAATGTTTTTCCTCTTCGGCGTGCATCAAGAACCCTGCACATTGGATAAGCAACATCAAGAGCTCAATATTGTGTACCTTCAAGTTCTAAGTCAAGGATTTCTGCACTAATTCTGTTCTATGAGTAGTATATTTTATTAATATAACCTTGGGGAAACAAAGCTGTATTGTACTTGTTATATTTTGTTCCATTTTCGTTCTGTACAGCACAACCGTACTTGTTTATTGCTACGCAGCAATCTTATCTAATCCACCAGTTAAGTGAAAATCTTTACAAAGCCCTTTTTCAAAAACTGTGAATGAACGGGAATCGCACGGGAACGGGAATACGCAACCTCCGAGCTGAAAGACAGTTGTCGGACTAAAAGACAATTTTGTAGTTGTTTTTTCTATTGGATATCGTGTAATTTTTCCGATCGAAGTAATTTGGAACAGTATTTTCTTCAATAAAGGTTTCGTAGGTAGATTACTTACACTAGTTTCTTCAAGGTTTTGAGCCGTGCATCATGTTAGGATGTTAGTTCTCGTTTCGCGACCCACATACAGATAGCAATCAAATCAATTTTATATTTTCACAATACAAAATGCATTTCTTATATTTGTAATAACATTAAATCTTATTGATGTGAACCTTGACATTGATTTTTTTAAACTCAACAAATCTCGGTGTTATATTCGATTCGGATTTTTTTTTTGTTAAAATCAGGAGTTTAAAACTGTGACTCGTTCATGTATGATGTTATAAAAGGAAACAGTATTTTCAGCGATTCATTTACTAAAACTAGGTTAAGTTTTTTAATTTTAACTATAGTTCAATCGAAGACTTGGCGCTTTTGTTAAAATGATAGTGAATAGCCTCGTCACTTTGTATTTCAATGAATTGCTCATGAAGTTATGAATATTGAAAAATATTCATGCGAGTCATTAACTTTACCATTAAATGGCATGCGTACCCAAATACAAAAATATTGAAATATTGTTTAAAATATTTGTGGACTCGTTCAAAATACCAACCTACCCAACTTTTGGTAGTGATCTATAGATTAAAAATATGTGATCTACGAAATAAATGAAGGGTGAAAAAAAAAATACCTTTTGGAAAATATTCCCGAGAATCAATCGCTTTTACTATTATAATATATTTATAGTCAACTTCCGTTCAAAATTTGAGTAAAGACGATGTCAAATTGCCTTTCAAACGATTTAGTGCTTAATAATGCACACTTGAAACTTCTACATAATATAATATTATACAACTATCGTTATAATGACATATTCACATTTTGTTGCACGCGATCACTTGAATGCAGTTGCTCAGATCCCCTCTTTTTGCTGTGTTATATATGATATTTTTAAGCAGGCTTTTAAATATTAAGGCAAATTAACTCAGTTCGCTGAAATAATTATAGTAATTTAATTTATTATGGTTTAATTAGAACTCAAAGTGCAATTTAATAATGTAAACCGAATCATATTTCGACTGTCAACACATTGTTGTGCTTCAAAAATGTTTACCTAAGATCGTCTGCCAAGTTTTGATGCACTTCTGAGGCAATGCACATATAGAATATACTCGTATAAGCATATAATGCGAACTTACAACATATCAATTAGGGATTTTGCAAGTCAATAATTTTTGCTACGTCACTGGAAAATGTGGTTACTGACAGATACTCGTAAATGTATATTTGTTACATACAGTTAACAGTCTGAATAGAATAAGAAACTACAGACAATGCCACTTCTGAATATGAATAATGTAATCGTTGAGCAAGTCCGACATTACAAATATTTGGCATGCTGGTTAAAGATCAATGAAACCAGTTTGAAGAGATCAAAATAAGAGTTGAGATGGTAAAAAGTTGCTTCTTTAAACTGAAGGCTCTCCCCTGGAACAGTAATATCAATCTCGATTTACGTAAGTGAATTTAGCGTTTCTACACATTCTCCGTACTTCTTTATCTAATGTTTTGAAGCATGAACACTTTCTTAGGCCACCACAATGAAACTCAAATGTGGTGCTATAAAAAAACGCTGAGAGACTTATATGATTTCAAAGTCTGGACATCTTGAAACGGATGGTTAGAGATAGAAAATTAGTATCCGCCATCAAAAGGACAGTTAGAGTGCTTTGGACATATAAGGCGATAACTTTTCACATGCTCTTCGGAAGAAGATATGGAGATGACAAACTCCAATGACATCACAGTTGCATCTTTTTGGACTGACAGAATACATATTCGATATGATGTCGTCGACACAATTATAATAGTTCAATCGAACACCTGGTTTTAATTTCATTCTTTCTCAATTTATGAGAGCTTTCTTTTATATGTGATAATTTCCATACATTAATGATATTTATAATTGCTGTTCATTTTATTCTTAGTGCATCTCTTTTATATTTAAAGATGTGTGTAAATCAATTTCCTCGTCATTGTCCGCTTTAATGACGTTAGTCGGTTGGTAATAGTTGCCCACCCATTGCCACTAATGACGTCCCGCCCGCGTTCGTCATAATTATTTCGCTTACATGTACGTTGCCTGCATCAAATTTCTCTTGTCATTGGATCATTCTTAATTAAAAATCAAATCATGTTAAGATAATTAAAAAAGATAATTCTTATTTTAAAAATATGTAACAACGTGGCTCATTGCCATGGGGAGAGAGGGCTAGGGGTGAGGAGTTTTTGGAGGTTTCCACATATGCTAGCCATATGAGTGAATGATAGTTAAAAATGTAGGGTGTGTGATGAGGAGTTGTAGGACATGATTTTAATGTGGTAGTTGATATTATGATAGTTTGGAATTTAAGTATGTGTAAGGATGCAAATGCAGAGTGTGATGTTTCAGCTGCGTGTTTTAGTATTAAGAACAGATATTTGAAATTTGTGATTAAGGTCCTGCCTGGTGAAGGGGTTTTCTATTGCCGCAAAATGGAGGCTTTTTAGTATTGTTACGTACTTGTATTTTACGGTTTATTTTTCTATTATAACGATGTAAATTTTATAATGTGGATAGTAAATAAATAAATAATAAATCATTGATGTATTTTCTTTTAAATGTAGCTTTCACTAAATATTGACATAATCCTATCCCGTCCATATTGAGATAAAAAAAACATTCTGAAGCTCAGAAATCGAAGATTAACGGGGAATCAAAAGAAGGTTACACTCTTGAATACACTACATTGAAGAATGCATAGTTATCTTCTTGCTGAGAAATTAATCAATCCCTTAACCTTAGGTTTTCAATTTAGCTTAATTTTCTTCTTGAGTGTTCTACTTTTCTTTCTTATTGTGTAGCATCGTTCTTACACGGTTCAAGTTAACAAATGAAAAATTTCCTCTCGTTAGATTAAGAGCTCTCTCCGAGTCAAAAAAATACAGGTTTCAACAATATATTCAATGGTTTGTATCTAACTGCAGATAATAATATATTTTACTTAATCAGAAACTAGAATTTTATTCAGATCGGTATCTAAATTAATTCATTTGTATCACGGTATATTTAGTTTGTTGGTAACGATCTTGAAGATCTTTCCGCTTCCAGAATTCTTTCTACCTTTTCCCTCTTATTTTTCTTTCATATGGGCCCTTATATATGTACCGTTAGACTCATTAACCAGTCCACCGCACACGATGAAAAGAGATGCAGCTCTTTAGTCCTACAAGCAGTGCTTAGGTTGGGCAGTCTTTCATAATGTGGCGCATGATTTTCACCTTGCCGCATAAGCAAATGGGAGAGTTTGTCAGTTGCCATATATGCATCAGATGTGCACTGCGCTCTTAACTACACCGGAATCTATTCAAACTACGCCAGGCACTCTTTGAAAGAAATAACATAGGTAGCTTCACAGTCGGGTTCTGAATGAAGGAAATAATTTCCTTTTTTATGCCCATTGGTAAACAATCTTGTAGAGCATAGTTTCTGGCGACCCTCAATTGGGCCGGTTGGCATTTTGAATGGTTCGTGAAACATGTTCATCAAAAACAATATTTTTATATATGTATAAGGTATAGTATTTCTAATATAACACCAATATTTGATAAGCTTTTAAAATGTATTCAAAGCCAAGGTTCACGTCAGTAAGAGTTAATATTGTTACCAAGCAACGTTATTTGTGTAATTAAAATTAAAATTTATTTAATTGTTATCTTTATTGCATGTGTTATTTTCATAATTAACCTTAAGCCGTGAAACCAAAACTAATATCCTAATTTGTGTTACGGCTCATAAAGGGTTTTTTGAAAGTTGATATTTTACTATATAATTATTTTATTATCTATAAAACAACATTTACATAGCTTTAATGAAAAAGTGAACCGCAGAGTATACAAAAACGCAAATTGGCAAGTAAATAACAATGCAAAAGACTCAATGTTGTAAATATAAAGAACTACTCGTACTTCACTTGGCAAGGCCTGTGGCAATGTGGTCTTATTTCTTAATCACAAATTTCAGAAATACTTAAACACTCAGCTGACACATTTACACTCTGCATTCACATTCACATCCTTACAGATATTTCAATCCAAAGTTATCACATAAACAACTCCAACCGCATCATAATCATAACCACGTCAAAATCATGTCCAAAACTCCTCATAATACGCTCTATATTCGCATCAATAATTCACTCAGTGCCTTTGTGAAGACTTCCAAAAACTCTTCAATACTCGCTCTACCCCTGTCAAAGAAGAACCTTGTTAGATTTTTTTTAAATATGAGTATAAAAATATTTCTTGAGAAATGCTTGGAAAATTATCGGCACAAGCAATTGCATATTACTTTCTTAAGTGATGTATGAATGCGTAGAATCTGAACCAGATTTAGTTTATCGTCTCTTGTTCTATGACTGACATAAAATAAGAGGCATACTGAATGTATATACTGGTACTCTACGGTTCGCTTTTCCATTAACTTTATTATTCTTGTTTTAATAACATATGTATATTCGTCATGTTGAAACTTGAAATCGCCGCACCTACGAAGCATGTAAGCGTTGCAGCGGTCTCCACTCGTAATTATATTGACACTGCACCACGCCTATTCAGGAAGACCCATTCTTAATCGAGCACGCGATGATAATGTTTCGCTCATTATTTATTCAACTCTACAAACTACAAAATTATACAAATCTATTTAAAATCGATCCACATTCAACTCAGTTGTCATCTTTTTATCTGTATACTTTACTTCATAATTGTTTTTAAATGTACTAACATATAATATATTGTACGCTTTATTATTATTATTCTTATTACAATCTCCGTAGTTTAGTTGGTATAACACCTATCTTTAAGCCTGAGGATTACGGGTTCAAATCTCGTTATAACCGGATTAAAAAAAGTATTCTAGTCTAGTTGATCGTTTTCCAAACAACCAGAAATATATGAAGGCCTCTTTAACATATTTCTGTTTGCTTGGAAAACGTTTTAACATTGTAATAAGTCCGCCAAGTTGTACGAGTACTGTACACAACTTAAGTGTTATAAACCATAATTTAAAAAAATATTATACTTATTTTTTTGGATTTGAAACCGCGGAATCTTATGTATTTATATTTAATTGGGTTCAATACTAGGTTTTTAAGAAATGAAACAGTGAGACACGTTAAAAATTACTCATCAATTAATTACACTACATTTTAAAACAAGATATTTTGAACATGTGTTATGTAAACAATGGATTAAACATTAATGGGTCAGAGGACTATGGTAAACCGAGGTGTAGAACTAGTCATAGGGATAAAGTTATTGTAGGTGTGATGAGAAGATGCTTGCGTAAGGATGCAAATAAGGCGGCTTGGGATACTATGGAAAAGGCCTATGTAGACTTCTCGGGGGAGAGAGGTTTATAATGATAATGATGATTATTTAAATCTTAGATTTTCCTATCGATCGATCTTCAAGTTCTCTTCGCTTGAAACATTTTTATTCTCGATAAACTATTATTGTCTTGTCTGTTTGATATTACGCAAGAGTTTCACGTGTGTTATTTTAATCAAAACATTTCTAAGCAATAGCTTTGTTCTCACCCATGAATAGATCCTCTATCTTACAGAAATACTTCGACTTGTCATTCAAGAGCCTCTCCAGAATCGTACATAGACTATGGCATACAATTATATCAGGAATCGTACACGTTTGCTTTGCCTACTCTTGGCATTATTTACTATTTAACTTGATTGACATGTTCGTGTATTATCGTGATGAAAAGCGGAAATATAAAGCGATACGGTGTGCTGAAGCTACGAGTACGCACATAACAAAATTATATATTTCACGATGTATACAATGTTTATTTAATTGCGTTACCTCATCGCTTGAATTGCATGCTTAGCATCTCTATTCGGTTTTTGTAACATAATCATGTGATCCATTGTTTTTTTATCGTTTGGCATTTGCACAAGTCCATTGTTGTATTAATAAAAGAATATGATGATTAAGGTATCAATTTACGCAGATTCTTTTGCGATTATTTCTTGCCGATTTTTCTAAATTACGAAGTAAGTTTTTTCATCACCTCTGATATCCATAACAGTAAGATAACTATTACATTATCAATATTTTATGCTAGCTACGAGTTTATATATAATTAAAATTACCGTTTTAATAGTATATTTTAACTTTTTTGGTTAAATCTTTCTACCTTGGGCTCTTACTGGAATTCAAATGAAATTTATTCATATTTCGACATACGAGTAAACAGAAAATATTTCAACATATATCATCAAGAACCCGCGGTAGAAACTTGAACCAACTTAAAGTCGGTTTATTTTAGAATATTGATTGAAAATCTGTTACAACTTGGTGTTTTTTAAGCTTTCATTTTTTAAATTTATGTTTTGCTAGGGTCATACTATATCTTGGATCTTTTTAATACTCAGGGTTGAGCGCATTAGCAATTTCAAGGTTTATTATTTTTCTAATATTATAAATTATAAATTAGTTTTATTTGTTTTAGATAAGATATAAAGAATGTTTATTCTGCAACAAATGGTGTATTTTTTCTAGTGCATATAAATGTTGGTCTACAACTTCATTAAGAACTACCAAAAAGGTGTATAGTTGTACAGTAAAATTAGCCATATTCAAACTATCTATTCGACGCTCATAATGCGAAATGCATCAATAGTTGTATAGTAAAATAAGCGAAAAGTTATTGACAAATTTTTTTGATAATCCGATATGAATATAAAATATGACATTTCATTGAATTCATCATATTGTGGTAAAAAAGAATTCTTACATTTTTTCTACATTTTATTTTATTTCAAACAGTATTTATGAACTTGTAATTATATTTGTTTTTCAATTTTAGATGAGATTATTTTTTTCTTCAACGTATGAGCTTCAATAATATAAAAAGTATGAAATTATATATTCAGACTGGGGCCTGAAATCCTTCTTTAATTCGGTTAACTTATTCTCTAGTAATTTTGTTTAATATATTCTAACATCAATTAAAATGGAGTGCGGGACTTATAAAATTTATAATTTCGTATGGAGATTTCGAGTAATTTTAATGTCTATTTTACATATTACATTAACACCGAAAGGCCGGCACTTCTAAACTACTCGACCACGCTATCAAGAACTAAAAAATGGTATCTCAATAAGTTTTCAATTTGCATAACCGAATAAGCAAGGTGAATATTTCAGAATCGAATGTTTTTTTTAGAAACAGCTATCTGAAATTTCTTATTCAGTAAACGAAAATTTCTTTGTAAAAACGTTTTTTTAATGTAACGACGAAGTATACGAAGAATACAAAGTTTATCGTATTGAGAGTCGTTATTCGTTATTATATTCTCATACCCTCATCGTTTCCAACAAAATATGTATAAAGTGTGACTGATTTTAGTAAATTGTAATTATTTCATAAATTATGTATTTTCCAGTGTCAGTTTATTTTTTCCAGTGTCCGTTTATTATATTCATGGGTTAGCTAAATTTTTTTTCATAATCTGGAGCACTCTCAGATTACTGAATTCCTTCATCTGATATTTTTTTCTCTTTCTATGTACATCATATTTTCCAATTGGTTCAATGAATTGCGGACGAGTTAAAAATTCAACGGTAAAGTTTATTATAATCATTTATCTATTAAAGTACATACTTGATTTATTATTTTGCTCGAGACAATTTTCCGACATATTTGTGTCATACGCGTCTTGGTCACTTATGTTTTGAATTCCTGTATATGCGAATGTGGTCTGGATAAATACTTGAATCACATTTACATCTGCAGTTCTCGTGACTCACATCCTTATTTTTACTATTCATTTTAAAATGTTGATGTTCTACTGCTAATTAATATGTCGACTCTTTTAAACTGTTTTAATATTCTACTAGCTACTTACTATTCGTGATGTTTTTTTTAAACTTAAATTTTTATTTTACATATTTTTATTTCATACCTTAATGTACATATAATGAATGTCTTATTTTCATTGTTTTGTGTAAGACGTGTGAAAATAATTCGTGTTTATCTAAGAAGTGTTCAAATTTTAAATGTTTTATTTTAAAGCTGCAAAGTGGCAAAAAACACTTTTATTGGTAGAGCAACAAATAAACAAGAAATAATAAATTGTCTTGTCGGTTTCAAAAAGCGATTTTTCGTTTATTATCCAAAGATATCAATTTTTTGTTTTTTAATTACATTTTTTCAAAGATTTAACGAAATTCTCTAGAATCTGTATACACGATCTTACGATTGTCAATGATCGTGAAAGAAAGTTTTTCCTATTCTAGCCTCTTCGATTTTAAACTTTGCGCGAATGCTATTTATGTGCAGAACGTTTTGGACGAGCCATTAATTTTGAAGAGCTTTTGTGTAATGAAGTTATCCATTGCAGACAGAGGGAGATTTCAGTTTCCAGCTCTCACAATGTGACCTTCTCTATGTTATACAATCAAAAGCAATATGTTTTTAAAGTTATTTGTACTTAGCATCGGATTTTCTTGTGAGAGTATTTTTTTAATAGCATCTAATTTTTTACTTCATAATGTTATTTTTTTACAGAAACTCACAAGCAGGTGTTATTTTGTGACTTCCAAAATGTTCTTCTTTTACATGATTAGGAAAAGATTTCAAAATAACAAAAGTAAGAGTGGAATGAGATTAACTTCAATAATTGTGTAAAACTATATTCCTCCTCCCCCATGACGACCTCCGTGGCCTGGTGGTAAGACGCTTGTCTGCCGATCCGGAGGTTGCGGGTTCGATTCCCGCTAGAACCCAGATTTAAAAAAAGGGATTCCAGTCTGGTTTTCACTTAGGGCCCATTAAAACTTATTTTTTGTTTGTTGGAAGAGATTACCACATGGCAATAAACTCGCCAGGTTAAATAAAAAAAGTTTCATTTTTATGCTTAGATATCGTAGATTTGCTGCCCGATTAACTGGTAACTTCTGTTTTAAATTAACCAGTTTATCATACGTGTCATTTATATAAATATTGTCTTCATTGCAGTTTATCACATGTCATTTATATATTCTCTTCATTGAAGTTTTTTTATTTATTTGTCTTAAATGACAATTTTATGTTATTGCCTAACTTCTTTTATGTTTGTTTTATACTCAAATTTACCAGAAGATTCCGAGTATTTTGTCTTAAACTCTTAATATGTTTTGCTCTAATGAAAAGTGGCACAGTTAATACTGTTCTTATGCTATATTATCGTATTTATTTTCAAACTTTCGGTTTCAATTCTTTAGACATCCAATCTTAGGGTTTGTTGTATCGAGAACTCTTTGATACAGTATTGCAGTGAACAATTTGGGACTGATATTCAGGACCAAATAAGGAATCCAACTCTTTGTATTCGAGTTTCTTTCTTTTTCTCTCTAAAGATCTTGTTTCATATCCTTACGTATGCGTCCCACGAATGGAGATAGCAACGTCTATCCGACTTTTCTTTTCAAGGATCGAATCTCGCTCCCTTTTCACTATTCCGCCGTTTAATTCCGTATCAATTGTAGGGTGAAATGGCTCGGGAGCCGCCGATCCTGCGATCCGTGACTGCGAAATGCAATAAGCGTTACCAATTTGGAAATGTCGAAGCAATTAGACAAATTGAATCGAGCACGGTGTTGCAGCACAAACGATCAAAGCGTATTTGGGAGGATATTCACGCCCGGCTTTTGATTTAATATCTTTCAAATGATATTCTTGTAATTAAATATTCAGGATTAAGTTTGTGCAACATACGTTCAAATGTTTTCTCATCAATGAAATACAATGGTGGGTCCAATAACCAATGTTTTACTATGCAAACGAACTAAAATAAGTAATAAAATAGTGACACGACAAGTAATGGATTTTAAATGTTTGATTCTTCTTTTTCTCTCGTGTAGTAACTCACCTCGAGTCCTCTCATAAGTGAATATATTTTGAACAGTTTTGGACCATTTCACATGAACGTAAAGTGAAATCAATGAAACGCCACCTATGTAATCGTTGCCAGATATAAGACAATTCAGGGTTCACTACAATCTTTGCGACAGGTATAATCCTTGAAGGAGCACGTTAGGATCACTCACAAGGTGAATGTTTCCATGACCCATTTAGGAGACACCTGCAATCTTTGGAGATTTTATCTCCAGGACATCGAGAATGATCAACTTAATTACATTTATTACCTGAATCTGTAACCTTGCTGGAGGAGACACATTCCGTATGAGGATCACACGCAGAATAAGAACTTTGCTTTATACTGATTGGTCATCCATAAATCCATCGCTCGTTTTCTTCGACTTGCTTTGTTCATCGACATACTCGTATTTGATTCAACACTCTCAGGGTATAGAGCAAGCACGGCTAAACTACGACCCGCTGACCAGTTACTGCCCGTGAGGTCCTTTTTTGTGGTCCGCATACAACGTGATGTCACATGACATAAACCACATTAACGTAACCTGGTAATGCATTGGGAAAAAATCTTACTATAACACATGTTTATTCGTACTTATTATTTTGCTATAAAACTAGCATTTGATCATATCTCTTTCTGCGAACGTCTCTAGAATTTTATTATCAGTAAACTTTCTTAGAATCAATCTGGCTATATCTGCAAACGTGCAGAAATGATGAGCGAAGCGGAAGAAACAACAAGCATGCAGCCTGAAATTAACAAATTAACGGATGACAAAAAGTTGATTTATTTTTCACACTGATTATTTTTTAAGTAATTGTAAGATTTATAGTTATAATTGGAAATTGATTTAAAGAAATATATGTACCGTTACATTTATGGTAGTGGTAGTTTTTCAATTCATTTAAAAAATTAGAAAGGATCCGAATAAATGCTGTAGAAATGCGTACACTGAGAAGAATACACAGGGTGACAATGTATAACAGAATACAGATTAAAGTGATTAAGGATGAATGGGAGTTTAAGACTGATTTGTTAAGTAAGATAAAGAAAATCACTCTAGGATGGTTTGGGCATTTAGAAATTAGGAATGAAGAAATACTAACAAAACAAATATATTGTCCAAATGAGAGTGGAAGACGTGTTAGAGGAAGACCAAAGGAAGTATGGTTGGACCAAGTAAGTGATATTTTGAAAAAAAGAAACGTAGAAACACAGAAAAATGGTATGGGTTATTTAAGATGGTGTATGGATGTGTAAGAGGCGAAAAATTTGTTGAGATAGGAAAGTCTGGCGCTGTATCCTCTCTGCCTTCTCCGACAAGGAAATGTTGTGATGGTATGCATGCTTTTTTTATATTTTGTCCCGCGACGACTTCTGTCATACTGAATGTGGCCCATCTAATCTAGGTTCAAGTTCGGGCATGCCAGGTTAAGAGGATGATGGCTTAACTGACGGAAGAATGAGTTAATTTTTTCTCCACCTACATAATTATGCCATTCCTATTAACATCACTGTGCTCTACACTTGATGAACACTGCTAATTAGGATTTTAAATGTTGGAATCGTTAAAAAAATTATCTCTATTTCTTGTATATTATTTTTTCGTAGATTCATTTTCTGTAATTGCTCCGACAAATAAAATGTAAATTGACTTTGAGCATTTAATTATAACTTAACGATATTAATTCCTGTAAAAAAAATATCTCGTTTTAAATGTTTTTATTTCTTACTTCTCAAATCGTTGTAGGTTTATTGATATATTACATTAACTCATTCATTACCTATCATTTGTATGCATTATGCAACAAACCCCAAGGATTTATGAATAGTGCAGCGTACTTTCCTTCTGTTTATGGTGCCATATAATGCAGTGATGGCATATTAACTGCTGCAAAAGTCTTCCCATAGCGGACGTTCAGATTTTTCACGCAAACTTACCATGACAGGAATATTTCTTACTTTTTAATTTTGTTAGTCATTGAAAACACAGGAAGCTTGTTAAGTATTGTATTAGTGATACACAACAATATACTTTATATGCGCGTTTCGAATTTCTTTTCGTTCCCCTACTGGCGACCTCGGTAAGTTGTTAAAACATTTGTCTTCGACTCGGGGTTTCGGGTTCGATTCCCCAAAAAGTAAAAAGATAGAGTTCCAGCCTAGTTTAAGAGTTTTTCTAGTCTCATGTAAAAAACTTATTCTTATAACTAAAAAAACTATTGACACTCAACATCCACATAGTGAACATGGTAGGTGACCGATCAGTGGTGTCAAGGGATTTAATGGCGTTCGCATGATTTAAGCAATCAGTAAGTGATAATAACTTAATTGCTTATTTATTTTATCCATTCAAGTGTTTTTTCCTTATCCGTTTTAGTGTGTTAAATAACCACATAGCATAAGATTTTAACGAGTTTGTACAATCAGATAGCATGAGATTCCTCTTATGCGAAAAACGGTTGCGAAATATGCTTAAAGATTTATTGTTTTTTTACTTATTTCGTCACGGTATTTTTCTGTCGTTTTGTTTTATGCTATACAACCTGCTGGGTTAATTGTCATCTGGCAATCTCTTCAAACCAGCCAGATATATCTTTAAGTGAAAATCAGACTAAATCCCTTTTTAAAATAAATTAGATTCCAACGAAAATCGAACCCCTAAAGTGATTTTATTGTTTATCAATTTTAAACTAAACTATTTTCTTCACTTAACATTTTTCCAAATTAAAGTATTTTTCGTAGTTTTTATTTATGATTGAAACGCCTCGAATTTTTTGGAGTAATTTCGTGTAAACCAACGCTCCAACTCGAGCTATGTTTATTCACGAAGGGGGTATTAATTAATGAAAGGCTCAGGGGAAACATGCATCACAGCAAAGATTGATTACTTATTATTTTCTACTTTTCAAAATCTGTGTCTTAGCTTATTTTTAACATGGGTTTATATTTTTTTAAACATGTAAACAATATACTTGTAAAATTTTCCCTTATTCTAACGTCTGGAGAATGTATGTCTGACCAATAAACAATTGATGATATATGGTATACAAAGTGCTGTTTTCTCATAAAATATCACCTCAAATTCATTAGATTTTTGCATATATAACATTTTTACATACATAAATGGTATCTTTTAATCGCAACTAAATTATTTGAAGAGGAATGATAACCTGAAAGTAAGTCAAAAACTGCAAAGTAAATAATTCAACTATTCACCTGAATATTAATACCGACAATACGTATTTTCATGTTTGAGAAGATACTAGATTTAAACAAACTAATTTTACCAAAATCTATAAGATATGTTCGAAGATTTTCATGGCTGTTTTCCATAACTTTAAAATGTTTTTCAGAGTTGTTGCCGTATTGAGTTTGTTTAAATTATGACTGGTGTTTTAAAGATGTTTCAGCCTTCATCATTAGGATGATATCAAAAAACATAACTAAATATAGTAAACACGCACGATGCACCCACCTATAGCCATCTACACTCGCACCATATAGATAAAGCTTAACAATATTTATCTTTACTATATTATGTAAAGAAAAAATATGACATATTTAAAAGAAGGTTAATAGGTGTAAAATAAATAAAGGATTTGTGGAAAAAGTCCTGAAAGTGACCTCAGAAACTTGTACATAAGTGTGCTACTAGGTGTGTTAACATTAAAATTGACCACTGTATCCAAGGTACAGCGCAGATTTTTTCCCTATATCCCTCAAATGTAAATTTCCATTAATTATCAAATTATGGTGTTGCTCTAACATTACATTTGTAAAATGTCACCATTCCGACTTTGGTTAACTCCCTACTCGTAAAAGTGAAATAAGTCTAGAACGGGCGAGGATTGAAGGCAAACATGGATGCGTGCCTGCTAATTAGTCTTACGATTGGACTCGTTTCTGTGACGTGTGAGGAAATACAAGTAACCGAAACGTGAATGGGGAGAATTTTTTGTACGTAACGTTTGGTCTTTCAACATTTTGATTTTCTGTTTCTGAAGTCATATAAGTTTTGTAAATCTTAGTATTTCTATTCAAAATTAATTCTCATGAATTAAGCGGTATACTTTCTTTATATGTTTTCTATATATTTTTTAAAGCCTGTTTTTATTTAATGACATTACTTTTTTAATCCTTTTACGAATATATGAGTGCTTCTCATATTGACAGTCATCTAAAGAATAATGTTATTTTTTTAAATTAAAATAAGTTACCTGTATTTTCATCATCTGTGTTGTTTCTTAATTGATGATCCTGATTTTGAGGATAGTGGTTCAAGTTGCGACGACACGTCTCTCCTCTCCGTCACTTGCCTTCCCCAGTCAATTTCTTCTTGCTGGCGTTTGCTTTTTCCCATTTTTCCTGGCAGATTACTATAATCATCAATTTCTCCAGACTGAAATCTGCCCGAAAAACCGCCAACTGCGCTGGAAGCATATTGAAGACAGTTGTACTGTCACATTTACCTCCTGAACCATGGATACGTTCGTTCTTCTGGCAGTCCAGGGGATTTTCAGCATCTGACACTGACACAACATATCAAAGGAATTGATTCTTACACGACTGGAAATGCTTCGATCTTTTTTTTTCTAATTGGATCATGGCAATTTGTATTTGCATCTTTATTTCCTTTGCACAACCGTCATCTGCATCAATCGTGAACCCAAGGTAATAAAATATAAAATGTTGCATCACTTTTGTTTTCATAAGTAAGCAATTTGAATATTAAATTTGAAGATTAAAAACTATATTACTTTTAGTTAAGGCAAACATTATGGAGGTTTAAAGACGTAATTGTTTTATCAAACACTGTTTATTCCACTGTATGGTTTTATCAAACACTGTTTATTCCACTTTATACATAAAGTGGAATAAACCGTGTTTGTTAAAACAGATTAAAAACAATTTTTTATTTGTATTTAATACATACTCGTATTTGCGAAAAAAATCTAATAAGTGCAACTTAAGTTTGACAAGCTTATAACTTTGCATCCTATGAATTAAAAAACGTGGTATCATTACGTGATGTTGTTTTTTAAATTAAGAAAGTTTTTTAGGCATTCGTTTCCCAGATTTCACTCTTTATCAAAAATCGTATACAGGCAACATCAGATGGCAATTCTATGCGAGGGAAATTTAAATTTCCATTGTAATTTCATGTTTTTTCATATGTTGCTTTAACTGATCAGAGTTTCATATTCTGTTGTACAAAATCAATGAAATATTTAAAATAAGAGGCATTCTTTAAAAATCGTTAGGTTAAATAAATATGTTTTTGATTAAATATCTTAGTTATTAGTTATATTGCACATAATCTTTATTAAGAAATCGTTTTAGTTCTCATAGAAAAATGGGCTCTAGCAAACATCTCTCAGGTACATAACCAAAACAACTTAAGCTTTTTTACAAATAATTTCGCGTTTATACTAATAACATCTTAAAAAACAGCCACTACAGATCGTCGAATATGAAATAGCATTACTTGTTCAATTATTTGCAACCACCACTAATTTTTTTGTTAAGTCACGTAGAACGAACGATTAAGATTATCAAAACAAATTTACCTTTTGACTTTAATTGGAAGGTGTCGAAAAGAAATAATGTGTTTGGATCAAGAAAATGCAATTTTTTAAGAAAAAAATATAATTATTTATAGAAATTACATCAGTTATGTGATGAATGTTAAAGAGGCGAAATGTGTATATCGGAATAAAAAATATCTGGCACTCTGTCCTCTCTGCTTACCTTGACAGGTAAATGGCGTGATGCTATGTATGTACCAAACTTGGAGTCACCTTAAAAGTATTGATTAATATGTTCTCTTGTTTCTGTTAGGAAACTCGGTGCCGGGCGGGGAATTTTGAAAGCGACAGAATTCAAAATCAAACAGTTTTCTTGCTGGTGTAATCAATCACCGTTGGCTCCTCCGCTTGCCCGTCCATCTACACTTTGTCGCCGTAATGGAGCGAAACTCCAGCTGGGGTTAGCAACCTTTGTTCGGCAATATCAATATTGGAATAGTTCGGCCATGCGGCAAAGAGCCTGACTTTAGCGATATGATAAGGTGGGGCTTCAGAATTCACTGAATAATTAAAGTTTAAAAAATCAATGTACAGTTTCAATAGTTCAATAGGGGTGAAAGTAAATAGTGAAGAGTTACTTCTAAGGTGCAAAAGCTTCAGGTCTTAACAAGTTATAGCGTTTATGGACAGATAATACGACGGATACGTCAACCGCATAGTCAGACGATGTTATAGTTAAAATTCAATATATCAATCCTCAGTAGTGTTTAAACTAGAGCCAATAGAAGACGTGTTGTTTCGATATATTCTGAAATGTTAAAAATTAAATATCGCGCGGTTATCAACTTTCATTCAAAAGAAGAAAACGCCAGTCAAAAATTAAACGACGTTTAGATACTGACGTCGTTTAATTTCTGTCGGCATCCAAACATCTCTAGAAACAAACTTGATAACCGCGCGAGATTGAATACGTGTTGTTTAGTAATATTTCAGAATATTACTAAACAACACGTATTTAATCAGCTGTATTTTACATCTGAAAAAAAACAGAGTATGTTGAGAGAAGCTGATGGACGAGAAAACAGAGTCTGTTGAGATAATCTGAGATAATTTGAGAGAAGCTGTAGACAAAATTTGTTGAAAGAAGCTAATAGGACGAACTTTAGTACTTTTACTAATTTTTAGATAGGATGGGTACTTCTCTGCTTGCGTGTCTTAGGTCATTTCATCTTCGCATCTGGGCTTTAGTCATTTCGATCAGGAAGACCTTTGCTGGACGTATTTCGTCCATGTCTTGTGTTTGGCCAGCATATATCAGATGAACTTTTTAACTTTTTGATTCTTCAGAAATCATAAAATATAATATTATTTGTTCTTCTTGATGTAGATATTGAATCTGTTGTTGAGAAAATCATTATTGGGAAATAGAGTTGTCCAACCAACTCTCTTTCTACCTTTCAGGTGATCTTACTTTTACGCGATGTTCTGCGGGGATCTAGTGTGCCGCTTTGTATGGGTTTTCATCTCTACCCATTCTATACATATTGTCACATCAGTATCACCTATTCATGCTCCATCTGGCGATATCCTCTGCCCATTATTAATAAGTTTTATGTACATATTATTTCTACCTTTCTTAACCTTTTTGCGGTCATACTTTATTTAATAACATTATTAAAATTTAAATAATAACTATTGATAAGGTTCGCATCATTCTTAGTTTTGATACCACATATTTCAAATCAAATAATTTAGTGATACAAAGGTTCGAATTAAATGGCTACAAAATAATTTAAGCGAAATTGTATAAGCAAATATTGTATATTTTTTCTCACCTTATCACATACTCATATTCTTGATTGGCTTATATTATCTTTTCTAAAATAAGTCATTTTTCAGTGAATACCTTAATCATGTTTATAAATATTGAAGGCAATCTTCAATCACTCCCGGCGTAAGCTCAGTGTTTGTTTTTCTGTTTTTTTTTATAATTATGTGAACAATTAAACCATAAAAATATTTGAGATAAGCAAATACCACGGTTGGTAATCTATTTTTCACGTCACATTTGCATTAAGAAATAGTATTTTTTCTTAAAGCTTATTTGATATTGTCTCGTGTTTATTCCTCAAATAATAAGGAATTCTCGAACTATAATATATCATTTTTTATGATCTTCCCATATAAATCCTTCAATTGTGTCGTTTTTATCCAGCAATAATCGTTTGAGAAATAATTTCCTGTGTGTGATCCATTTTGAATATTATTTTTTTTATGTAGATTAACATAAATTTTTGTGGACGGTTTTGGCAGTATGATGTTGACCTATAATAAAATGAATTTTTCTCCTAAGACATACAATGTGTCGGAAACTGACCAAAAAATGCCCTTGAATTAGTGACTGCAATATCGGAACTTGGTTACGAAAATGTTGACGTAACAATTGCGTATCATTGATTTTTTTAATGTAAATACTTGTAGTTGAATTTATTATAAGTGTGAATTTGTTTTTCTTTATTCTTAATTATCTCGTTAAGAAGAAATATTTTTTTAAATGCATGTATATCGTCATCATTGTCAACCAGGGTCGATCCACTGCTGGATGAAGGTATCCCCAAGTTGACTCCAAATTGATTTTTTGCTCATTGATTCCATGTGATGCTGCCATGCTTTCTGATTTCATCTATCCAGCGTACCTTCGGTCTTCTTCTGGGCCTCTTTATGCCTCTTGGGTACCATTGGATTATTTCGGATGTCCATCGGGAGTCTGACATTCTGGCTACATGTTCGGCCCATTGCCACTTCATTATTTTGCACACCTTTATAACGTCTTCTACCTTTGTTATATTGCGAATCCAGGTGTTTCGTTTACGGTCTCTTTTAATATATCCTAACATGCATCTCTCCATGCCCCTTTGTGCGGTCTGGAGCTTTTGCGTGTTCTTTACTGTGAGCGTCCATGTCTCGCAGCCATACGTAAGTACTGGAAGAATGCACTGGTTATAGACCCTTCGCTTCAAGGATATTGGGAGATTACTTTTGAAGATGTTGTTCAAACGTCCAAATGAGCTCCACGCCAGTTTTGTCCTTCGTGCTATTTCCTCCGATATGCCACCTACAAA
>OX463851.1:19487988-19520165 GCA_949825065.1 Odontocerum albicorne | reverse complement strand
AACTGGCCTTATGTGAAAATACAAATTATAGCTCTTTTTTGGGTTGCGTCAAGAGTTCAACCGAAACCTCCTAGATCCGAGTTTTATTTTGATATCTAGGCCACGGAAGTGGGCATGACGCGACAAAAGTTCCTTTTAACAAACTCTTAATCGCGTATTTTTTAAAAGAATTTAAAACATTCCATTATATTATTGACTTATAAAGTAAATATAAATATATACTATTGTAATTTGTTTAATTAAACACTGTTTATTCAACTCAATATAACCTTCAAACCGGTATGTTGAAAACCTTGAATCCGGAATAGTTATACTGTTATGTTCAGTGGAATAAACAGTGTTTCACTACACAAATAACAATGTCTTGAAACCTCCACTGTGTTAACGCCTTGACTTTAAATCATATACTATTTTTGAAGAGTTCCACCCTAACTCCAAGAACACTCGATATTTATTTACACTGTTTTAAATAAAAATATAATTATTTTTAAATCTGACATATTTTTAACGATAATTAATATAAAAAAATATTTCAAAATTACACATTCTGGTAAAAAGATTTTCATATTGAAATCGACCGTCAATACCATACGAGTGTATTTTATTTTTATCGTGTATTTCATTTCGTTTGACGTACCAGCGATTAGTTTTTGAATTATACATCAAGCATCAACTATACCTAAATTTTCCTTTTGAATTTCCCCCACGCACAATGTGTACACACGTATTTTGATTGACACCTTATTTTTCATTCATTACTCCGTTTGTACGAGTACTCCCGCGATTGTACTATTAACATTCACAAGGCGAAAGAAAATAAACATTAATAAGTCAGAAATTTTCAAATACTCTCAAATAAAATATGAGTGATTTCCGTTAATAGCATGTTATGAAGTAAATTATAGTGGGTTACCACTGGGCTTTATGCGATTTGGAGCTCTTTTGATTTTTAGGGACACGAGTAATGTAAATGTATGACAAGATGTATTATGATAGAAAAGTGTGAAAGGAAAATCAAATGCTATATATTAGTGTGTAATGAAACATTAGAGGCAAGTTGTTATTTAGGTAGTATTTTCTCAGATGATGGAAGAGTTACAAGAGATATAGAACTACGTGTAGCGATAGAAAACATTGTCAATGGGGCAATAAAACATACATTAAAAAACCAGACAGTTTCAAAATCTGCTAAGATTATGCCATATTTTAGTACCAACGCTGTTATATATGAATGAAACGTGGACATGGAAAAATATTGATAAAAGGCGGATTAAATGCTGTGGAAATACGAGCACGTAATAATACAAAGGGTAACCAATTTATGACGGAATACGTGATGAGATGATTTGGGATGAATGTGAACTTAAGGGTGATGTGATGAGTAAGGGGAAGATAAGCACATGGTTTGGGCATGTACAACGAATGAATAAAAAAAGGCTAACAAAACAAATATATTGTGTAAATACGAGTTGAAAGCGTGGTAGAGAAAGTTTAAGGAAAGTGTGATCAGGTCAAGTTATATATTTTTAAAGAAGGTAACATACAAAAATCATAGGATTTGTATGAGAAAATGTATGGATTTAGATGTATGGAAAAGGTGAAGGATTTGTGTCGAGATAAGAAAATCTGGTTATCTGTCATCTTTGCCCACTCCAACAGGGAGATGGTATTGTGGTATGTATGTAGTATTGTTAATCGAGCATTTGTGACTTCATTTTAGTATATATTTGTTTCCTTATTTTTTTATCCAATTTTGATTTAAAAATAAATGGATTTACCCTCCTGAATAGAAAAAACATCTCACGCTACGTCAATGTTTTTTTCCATTATTGGACGCATTATTGAAATTCTTCTCTTTTGTATTTCTTTTCATCTTTCGTTCATTGACAATTATTGTGGATATTTGGATTTTTTATTTAGCACTTCTGATGAATTGTAAAGTTTTGCAAAATGCAGGTTCTTTCAACAGGAGGTACGCGCCCCATTTGCAGTCTGCTTACTCCGATTTTCCCCGCAACTGTTTATTTTTCTTTTCTCGTGTATTATTACTATTGCACTTTAATTTTAGTTGAATATTATTTTCAAATCAGATTATAAAATAAATCTTTAAACGTGCATGAAATTTATAAAATAATATGCCAATTAATATTTTCCAAATTCCATAAATATCGACATGTCGTGCGTTTCCTTGTTGAACAATAACTCATTTTCATTGCCATACGCTTCAAAGGGTCGAAAATTGCTTCGGGATTGGATTGATAAAACTCGTTGGAAATATTCATAGCAGCAGAACCCCAAAACCAACAATAATGATTGTGAAATGAAATTTAGTTTTCAAAAATACTTGCGCCGCGTGTATTTTATGTTAAATCTATGATACATTTAGTAGGTATGTCCTCTTGATCATCATGGTCATCCACTATGTCTTTCCGTTTGTTAAAAATATTCTTTTACGGCGTTGTTCATATGATCACGCAGTAGCACAGTAGGCAGAGAGAACAAATCTTCAAATTTGATATCCACACAATTTTCGCCTCCACATTCATACATCTCATCATGCACAATATTTTAGTATCCACACTTCTTACTTTATACATATATACAAACATTACGCCGTGGGCCTTGCAGTGATCCAGAGAAAACAGATCTCCAATCTTTTCTATCCAAGCACACAACTATCACGTTCTACAAATTCAATTTGTATATCTCGTCATGCACAATCTTCTATTATTCATACTTCTCACCTTATTCAAAATCTGATCCATTTGGTCCAGCCACGTTTTCCTCGGTCTTCCTCTTCCACGCAAACCTTACACATCTACTTGTATACTCGCTTAGTCATTCTTTCAACATTAATTCTCTACGCATATCCAAACCATCTTAAAGCTCCTTTTTTCATCTAATTTTAAACATCTATTCTATTCATGCATTCATTTGTGATGTTTTCATTCCACCTTCCTTTATACATAAACACTTTATAAATTTTCCTTAGTGCACGAAACTCCACAGCATTTAGCTTCCTCTTTTTCTGCGAAGTCCAAGTTTTAAAATCTCGTCCATTTGATCCAACCACGTTTTTCTTCGATCTGCCCTTTCCGCTCACACATTGCACTTCAGACACGTATAGTCGCTTAGTCATTCATTCTCTCCACATTTTCAAATCATTTTAAAGTTCTTTTCTTCAACTTTCTTTACAAATCCATTTCAACATTCATTTCTAATGTCTTCATTTCGCATTCGTGCAGGAAGTACACACATCTTTACAGCATTAATCTTATTTTCATTCTTTTTCTGTCAAGTTCAAGTTTCATTTAATTAAAAATGGTTTTTAGAAAATTGTATTTCAGATTCTTGTAAGCATTAATTATAAAACTTTAATTATTTAGACTCTTCGAGTCTTGTACGCTGAAATAATTTACTTTCTAAATCTAAATTACTTTCTGAATATGATCGAACATTTTTTTATCAAAACCACTTCAAAATATTTAATAGTACTTAACATGGATAATGTTTCTACTTAGAATAACTTGATAATATTGCACCGTTGAACATTATTGTATTTTATAGACATCAGTCTAAAATTCCAGCATGGTAACTGAGAATAACATTTCAAATCATGGTGAGAGAATGGAAAATGTTGGATGTAGGTTATTTGTTTATGCAACCCTGTTACATCACTACATTGTATGCTCTTCTGTCCCGGACTACGTCCCCCAGGCCGTGCCTCTGCATCAGGTTATCTCTTTGCACCACCCATGAATTCCTTGGTCTTTCTCTGGTTGTTATTCGAGGAAGATCCATGGAGATTGCCTGGTTCACAATGTGATCGGGTGCTCTGCGTCCAACGTGCCCATACCATCTCAATCGCCTCTCCTCCATCTTGCTGTTGATGTCCCAAATGTCCCAAAATATCTTCTGTCGAGATACGATTCGTCTCTCACTGAGATAACGATTTTGAATTCACTAGGTTTGTATCTCGTTGAATTGCTGCACAAATATAAATAGAATAATATTTCGTACTGACGCAATTTGATATATTATATTATACGAGTATGTATGTTAGCCATCAACAGAACAAATTACATTTTATCGTGATTCGTCTCATTTCAGCATTTCGCCTTTTTCAGTTGGTTTCATGTTTCTAATTAAAATTTCGAGGAAAACATTATTTGGTATTCGTAAGTTGTTTGTCAACTTCGAAAAGCAAAATAAAATATGAAAGTAATTTTAAGAAAATGTTTTATTTTTCTTTTACGAATTAATTATATGTTTACTATATTATTTGTTGCATAATTGTATTGAATCTTTTCAGTTTGCACAGCACTTTCATATGAGGTTATACATACAAACCATCACTTGGGTGGGCAAAGAGGGCAGAGTCCCAGACTTTCGTATCTTTATCCATATTTCGCCTTTTCCATATCGATACAACTTCTCATAGAGCTTCCACGATTTCATTTGATTTGATCAAACCATACTTTCCGTAGTCTTCCTCTACCACGCCATCCAATCATATTAATACTGTAGTCATATTTGCACTGTTTTTTTGTTGATTTACACCAATCATATTTACACTTGTTTTGTTAGTCTTTATTCCGTCCCATGAGCCCAAACAATCTCGAAGTATTCATCTTACTCAACACATCAGCCTTAAGTTCACATCCATCCCTAATCTCTTCATTCCGTACTCTGTCATACATTATCATCCCGTGTATTTTTCTAAGTGCTCCCATTTCTACAGCATTTATTTGGCTAAAACAACGTTCTTATTAGATGGATTGCAATATTTTGAAGATACTCGTATAATTTGTTGCGTCATTTTTTGAAACATAGATTCTCGCTTGACTATAAAAAAATTATAATATATTTTTATTTATTTTTTGGACTAGGGGATTATTTATTGTATTGTATAACATTTTTGTTATATGAATTACAACCTGGAGGGCTTACTTCCATTCGGCAATCTCTTCCAGTCAACCTGAAAAGTGTTATAACAAACCTTAAGTGAAAACCATATCGGAACCCTTGTTAAAAAATCTGAGAATCAACAAGAAACAAACCCGCAACCCCCAGGTTGGAAGGTAAGGCTCTTATCAACTAGGCTACGGAGGTTGTCGCTTAAGAAAACTTACTTTTATCATAAAAAATAAAATAATTAGTCAAAGGTTTCGACTGAAATCTTGAACTACATATAAGAATATTAAACAATCAATTCATTTCTTCTTCAACTTATATTGGTCTCTACTATGTTACACGTGTTTCAACCTCCTATTCCAAGACTCTTTCCACCTAAAGCCTTGGGACTGGAGGCAGAAATACGTGTAGGGGATTTTAATAAAATTATTGGAATAACTACGTAATTAATTGTTGAATATTCTAATCCTTATGTTGTTTTTTCTTCTTCTTTGATCTTTTATTTATTTATGAATTCTTATAATGGCTTTTATACGATATAAATTATAAATATAGTCTTAAATTTTCAACGATTATAATAAATTCAAATTATATGAAAACCATATTATATTTAAATTGATTATTAAATTAAATATTCCTTTGGACGTTTTGACGATTTCGTTTAAACCGTAATTCATAATTTATAAAGCTGCAAAGCGTTTAACTGTCAAGTCGTGTCTTGAGAAGTTTTTTTATGTTTTGATCGCAGACTTTCAGTTAAACACTAATTTAAAGCAATCTAATTTCAAGAAACTTGATGAAGCTTAACAAGGCTTATTTGTTTTTACCTTTATTCCTTCAAGTGCAGGGAAATGAAATTGTGTAGTAAATTTACTGATTGGATCAAACGTGATTTTTTTATGTGACTTACGAGTACGGCTGTGATTTCCTTTTTTCTTCTAATACTAGTAATGCTTTTTATGTTATGGAAAAACACTGAGTGTCGTCGAATAAATGCAATAAAAATACGTGCACTGAGGAGACTTCATGAGACGAATATTTATGGCAGAATAGTGCATGATGTGAACTTAAGGCTGATGTGTTGAGTAAGATGAAAATGAGCACAGATAAAAAGACTTGCAACTGAAATTTATAGTACAAATGTTGAGTCGTAGACGTTGTCTAAAAAGACCAAGAAAAGTATGGTTGAAACAACGGAGTGAGATTTTGAAAGAAGGAAACGTAAAAAGTGGTGTGATGGAATATACGAGTATTTGCGTATACCTCACAAATAAAAAACTCAGTTTTAGTGTGTAGTGAGAGAGTTACTCACATTATGTTCAACTCTACTACTATCCATTTTTGACCAATAACACTTTACAGTTTACATTTACAGTTCACACCAATAAAACTTTACAGTTCACATCGATAACTATTACAATTCACACCAATAACACTTTACAGTTCACATCGATAACCAATTACTTACACATAATATTCTTTCCCAATCTCCATTACATTTATTATTTAACTGACTTACATAAAAAAAACTATATCTTAGAAAAAAGTGTTTTGTATAAAAATAAAATTAATTTGTTATCCTATTAGTAATTTATTTGTTATCCTATTAGTAGACCTATTTCTTAGGTGTCCCAAAAAATCACGCGGAAAACATCTCTTACTATTCGAGGAGAGAAGCGCAACGCGGATGTCGAACCGGTAATCTGAAGTTCGACGTTTTACCTCGTAATTTTTTGTGTACCGTCACGCATCCAATCCAACTTGGGCTGCAACTTTGCGGTAGTAATCCTGTGACAGATGAACTGACATAAAAGTACCACACACAGAGTTTGAGCGGCCCTGGAAGGAGTTATTTAATTCTGCTAGTTATTGGAAACATATTGGTTACCACATACGGTTATAGCAAAATTTTGTATGTTTTAAAATGTTTTCTTCAAAGACCGTTTTTGTTTTTTTTTTAAATATTCACATAAATTGAACGGTTACCATCTTGTGTGAGATTTTTGTATCAAATTTACGATAAAACAAAAATAATTGCGGAAAAAATATAAAACGAGTTTGTGAAGGACAATGTATCCCTTTTTAATAGTTTTTGGTTACTTAAAACTAAGGAATGTGTAAAAGGTATGATTTTTTACTTTTTCTTGTTACGTCTTATGTATTTTTGGATATGCAATGTCTATCCTGTCTTTTGCATCTTGATGACATTGCGGTTCGCATAAGATTAGTTTACCGAATGTTTTTTTCCACCCCATCAATGAGTTAATAAAAAAACTAAAAAAACGAAGCAAACATTGATTCTGATGTATAGATTTTTATTAGTAACCCCAATTCA
This sequence comes from Odontocerum albicorne, assembly GCA_949825065.1. NCBI lineage: Eukaryota > Metazoa > Arthropoda > Insecta > Trichoptera > Odontoceridae > Odontocerum > Odontocerum albicorne. Next base: position 19,512,916 of record OX463851.1, on the reverse strand, counting down.
GCTGTCGTTTTTTTCTCTCTTAATGATTGTTTGAAGCTTGAATGAAAGCAGGCGTGCCGAGTGCGGCGTGTTGGCGACGTGCCGCATAGCACAGCATCGCACAACACCGCACCGCAAAGTGGCGTCACGTGGCACGGTTGCCAGTAGCCAGGCGTGGGGCGCATGATTCGTGCATAATCGGCGGTAGCGGCTTCCGCAACCGGCGGGTACGAAGGAAAATCATTCCTGAGCAATCTTGTTCCGATTTCATTAAGGGTGTTGGAACTTTAAATTACAATATCGCCGGATAGTTTGTATACAAATTCACGTTCTATTTTAGTTTGGTTTCGGAAACGTCTATATTTAACATGTTAATATTTTTTCAGTAAATATAAATGTATATTCCGAATTCTGTAAAGAATTTATAATGAAAATGTGATTATTATTTCGGTAATGGTTTTCGATATCGAGGATAACCCTGAGGATGAATACTGCAACACTTACATGTGAAAATTTCCTATATCTGCTATATTCTTGAATAGACAAATAACAGCAATAGACATAATAAAACATAAGGACTAACTGGCATCAATGTTGACAGGAAAAAAATACTTAATCCCCGTTAATACTCCCCGTTGTCAGTGAAGAGTTTGATACAATGTTTTTTCAAAGGATGTATAATTTTTTAAATATATTTGCAGTAGCTTGGAAAATACTTCCTATTTACCATGGAAAATACTTCCTCTAAGAAGACTTTTGAATGTAGATATTCAATAGCCTTCTAAGATTCGCACATTTTGTGATATGTTACATGATAACTTGGAGTAACTTTAGTCTCTAAATTGCTATATAAATAGATGTAACTGTAACTCCCTGTTGTAGCGCGTCAACAAAGGTCCTAGAATAGATGGTGTTTTTATTCCAATAAGCTTCATATTAAATAAGTACAGATGTTAAAGTAATACAATGGACTTTCTCTGAAAAATCCTGAAATTATCTGAAATATATTAAATATTAATACACAATTTATCTCTGGAATTTATCGTACAATAATATACCTGAGAGGACAAATAAAGTGTTTGTCAATAAACTGATAAGTGATTATGGGTTTTTGATCTAATATACTCGTATAATATCAATAACAGTTATAAATAATCGTAAAAAAATATTGTATTGTGACAAATCCACTTTATTTGTTATTGAAAATAACATGTATTACTAAAAATAAATAATAAACCCATTCAATGGGAAAATTTTTTTTTAATGCAGTCATTTTTGTTGTTTATATTATTTTCTCTTATTCTGTAATATGTCATTTATTTTTTGTTTAAATATTGTACTAAGTATGGCTTAATATACGATCTTCAATTATACATTCAGTGCATTTCAGTTTCAAACTTTAATCCTTTTTTATTCGGCTCTATATTCATTGTTAAATGGTGTTGTATTGTATTTTTAACACTTACAATTGTATACAATATGTTACAACCTGGCCGGCTTACTTCCAACCAACCAGAAATATGATAAAGAGGTCGTAAGTGAAAAGCAGACTGGAATACTTTTTTTTTATTTGGGTTCCAGCGGGATTTGAACCCGCAACCTCCGGTTTAGTAGACAAGTGCCTTACCAACTAGGCCAAGGAGATCGTCTGTATTAATCGTTAATAACATCCAAACAGAAAAATACGCAGACTAATTGTCACGTGTATCATACGAGTATATGTATTACAAAAACTACGAAAAATGATGTAAGATTTAAAAATAATAATATGGGGTTGATGTACGATGCAGCAGACTGTTAAATGGTATGCATAAAAAAACTTCACATTAGAACGAGAAAATGTACATGGCTTAGTAGAATGCAAAATGAATGATAGCAATTGCATACTAAAATTTCATAAGAATGCATTTGTTATGTGCAGGTATTAAATGGAATTTGCAGCAATTCGTTGAATTGTCTGTAAATGTTTTAATGTGAAATGAGATAATACTCATATGTTTTTGCGATTCTTTAATAAAACGTTTGAGGATTGAGTTATGGCTAGTTAACTATGTATATATAGTTTTTGGCTGTATGTTCGAAATTGCGAATTGATTTTAAAAATTAGCATATTTTTAATTGACTTAGTTTTAGTGCAATCTTTATAAAACCATTTTTTTATTTATTTTACTGATGACAAGAAATATACATAATTTGCGAAAAACAACAAGTAATTTAATTTGGACACACAATTTTAATGGATCTAGGTTGATTGCCTTTCATTTGTCGTGTCCCCAGTAAACTAGGCGTTTGCTTGTATCTCACTGAGGACAATATACTATACATGATTTTTTATTTCATTTCAAAAATGATTATCATAATTTTTTCAATGTTTTTCTTTATTCAGGCAATGTACGAGTACAATACTTGGCTTAAAGTACGTTGTTGCTTATTTATTTACAAGTTCTTAACTGATAATTCTTTGTGAAATTTCATAATAACCAGAAATTGTAATAATAATGTATTTAATTATAATAACAGTAAGTATGCAATGTAACATAACCCTGAAAATATACGTAGACGAAAAAATACTTTAGTTAGTAAATATAAAAAAAATAACCAAAATAAAAGAAACAATTATTAAAAAAACAAATAAATATTTTGTTCAGATAATTCACTTCTTGTGACAATTCATTTATCCAATCGTTAACTGCTCTCTCCAGTGTCGCTGTGTAAATTGTTGACTCGCGATAACTCATTGATTAATGAGTTGTAAGTTTACATTATAAACTCATGTATTCCCCTTGTGTGTTACCTCAGAAGTGAATCTTAACCTGGCCAAAAACTTTGACAAAAATTTCTGAAGCACTACAATATCTTAACAGTTCGAATATGGATATGCATAATTATATTGTACATACTTTGAGTTCTTTTAAACCACTGGACGTATAATTTACCCAAAGTTCTGTAGAGTGACCTGCAATATGGTTGAATTTGTTGGTTATTTTTCCATCACTGCAACCTATTAAGCGTATTTCAATCATATTTACTCTTCAACACATAGCGAACGTCTTTGTCTATGAATATCTTCATCGTCTTTCATATTCGAGAACAGGATGTGACCCAAATATTTAGTTTTTCTTTCATTTCAAATTTTATGAACTCGATTCACACTGATGGTTTAAGATATTTAAAAAAAATTTAAATACAAGTATCATTTTTTTTCGGAATTGTACTTGCGTTAATGTTTTAAAGCAAATTTTCGCCGAATTCAGTAGTTTTCGCAGTGTCAATAAAATCATATCGCTTGTAAAGTTATTTTTAAGGAAAATATTACTAATATATTTTAGTGATTCCTGTTCATGAAATTATTTTTTATCAATTAGACATAATTAAAAACATAAAATCTTAGTTTATAAATAGAACAAAAAGATATGATTTTTTAAGAAAATAAAATAAATCGTGTTTTTAAAAGCCTAAATATCAATGCACGAGTATATTGGACTGTACACAATTGAAGCACTTTAAAATGAACGTATTGTTTTATTGTTCAACACTGTTATGTTATTCGATGCAATCAGCAATGCTTATGACTTAATGTCAACAATTCTCCCTAACAATAGAAAGCAGTTAACAGCTCCCTGATACAAATTACATTTTTATGATTTTTGTTGTAACGTTCAAAATTTAAAGAGATATACGCATGTCATTTTTAAATCAGGTATCTAATATTTCTTAGGTAATGGATTAATCGTGTAATCAAAATGTTCTGAATTTCCGTTAACAGATGGTACTCATTTCAAAACCCTCAATAAACTACTCCTCTTAGATAAGAAGAATGATTTAGTTTCCAAGGGTATCAAGATATCTAGAAGGTCTTCGGTCATATTTTTTCCTTTGTCATATTTAAAAATAAATGACTAGGTAAGATAGAACATAATTCATATTAATTTCTTTTCTCGAACCATTAAATGTTGACCTCTGCTTCTCCACGTGACCTGCTGCAATTTTATCTCCATTATATTTTCCATTACAAGAGATTAGCGCGCCCACTAATAACAATTGCTAGTCGTTTTTTGTAAGCGCGTGTTTTCCGTGTGCGGTTGTTTTGTTTTTTTTCCTTCCTTTGGATCGTTTCTTATTTCTACACGTGATTTATTGGATAACTGATGTTTTTTTGTAATTATCCAATATTTCGATGATTTCATTTCCGATATTTTTATACTATCATATAATTACATAGTATATTTCTTATGCATATGACGAAATATTTTTTGAATGATTTAATATGAGTTTGAAGGTTCTGCTTCATACTTAATTTTGAATTATTTAATTAATAACACGGACCTACGATGAAAAACTTTGAGGACTTCTTTATGTTTTATATTTTTTGTGTGTTGAAATAAAAAATGACATATAAAGCGTCATATCACGAACTGTTTTTTTTTTATTAAATAACTATTAATTTTCGTATAGTATGTTATTTATATGCATACTTGGGAACTGATTGTTTACATCATTCTTAAACCTGCGCTCTGTGACAATTGTTAGTACCAACTGTCAATTCATATTTTTTTATTAAATAACTATTAATTTTCGTATAGTATGTTATTTATATGCATACTTGGGAACTGATTGTTTACATCATTCTTAAACCTGCGCTCTGTGACAATTGTTAGTACCAACTGTCAATTCATATTTTTTTATTAAATAACTATTAATTTTCGTATAGTATGTTATTTATATGCATACTTGGGAACTGATTGTTTACATCATTCTTAAACCTGCGCTCTGTGACAATTGTTAGTACCAACTGTCAATTCATATTTTTTTATAATAAATACATCTAATATTTGCTGCAAAACATGTTTTATATGATCATTTTCCCCCTTTCAAAGTCAATCATTCACGCTCTTAATTTTTTTTTAAATTTCTGTTTTGTAGTTATTTGATATAATTTGTAGTTATTTGCAACTAAACGAATGCTACTTTGCGTTCTGAATAGCAAGGGCTAACCGAGTACCAACATTTCAGAATAACAAAAGTAAGACGTCAAAAAAAGTCAAAATGAGAAACAGACGTTACAAAAATTAAATTATTCGCCCCAAATTGACGAAAATTCAATTTATTTTCAAAATTTTTATTTAATATATTCGAATAATGATAATTTTAATGTATTCGCCTGTTTCACGCGCTCGTATTTCGATCAACATAAAGTTGATTAATTTGTCACCAATTTCCCGTAACGAATTCACCCCTCCCGAACGACGTCAAGTGTTGCAATGCATACCGAAATCCTAATTAAACTACGCTCCCAGTTTAACCCTTTCACTATGAAAAGCATTTTTTTCAAGCTTCTCATTTTTTTCAATATAATGATAAAAAGAGTTTGCCCTGCCGTATGGATATATGATTGACTTTCTCCAAGAATTTTGACTCGAGGTTTTTTTTAACATTTATGAAATTAATTAGATTTTTACGTTAATTTTTAATCTTATGATGATTTTCGTATTTTTTTTGTTTACATATAAGTTTAATATTCTGGTTGTAAGACTCAATAATCAAATTTGAAAATATTTATTTTCTATGTAGTAATGTCATTATTTCACTTACGAGAAAGGATCGTTATATTTATTAATGACTTTATAATGTCGCAGAATACTCTTGATAGTTGAATGGCAAAAAACAAAAAAAAGTGAAGAAAATTTATTTTTTAATGAAATGTTATATATCAATGGTAAGTACTCGTATTAATATTTAAACATTGTAAATAAAAATATGTTTTTTGAAATTCTTTTGTTTTATGCTTATTATTATTTTAAACAAGTTAATTAAAAAAAATGCAGGATTGTTGGAAATTAAAACGTGCTCTTTTAAAAATTAAGAAATTTGACTCGCTTTTTATTACTTCGTACAAATGTGAATAAAGCAGGACTGTGGAGTCGGATTCGTGGAGTCGGAACATTTTAGGCGGAGTCGGAGTCGGAAAAAATCGATCGACTCCTACTCCGTTTAATTATTTTAACATTTTCTTTAACTCATCCAATGCTGAGAACACGCCTGGCGTGTCCATGTGAACATCTGCTTCATGCTCAAAACACGCGCGGCGTGTCCATGCCTAAATATTGTTAGTGTATTATATCAGCATACGATATTCGTTCATTACTTCGGAAGATGCCGCCGCATTCGGGCGTTCTCAAAAATCTTGTGTTCTATTCAATATTGAATAAAAAAACAATATAAATAAAATTTAGTTAACGTATGAAAACAAATGTAGCAACCTTTTACTTTTAGTGTTTTCTTATTTTTTTTAATACCTACCTGTGTTGTTTTTCTAATTATTTTAAAAGTTTTATTTAATTCTTTTTTTAAATATTAATATATATTTTTAATATTATTTTAGCGTGAAGATATTGCTAAATGCGTATTGTTTATATATTTTTTTATTAAATTGTTTCATTTGTATACGAATATAATTAATTTTTTATTTATACCTGTATCCATTATTAATAAGTCAATATAAATACATTAGGTAGACGCAGTAAATTATAAAATAAAATAAAAATTGAAGTCGGAGTCAAGAGTTGGAGTCGGAGTCGGAGTCGGTGTCGGAGTATAAAATAAAGCCGGAGTCGGTAAATTTTCATCCGACTCCACAGCCCTGGAATAAAGGCGTAGTAGACTAATATCAAGGGAAGTGTGATTGAACTAAGTGAAAGAAGTTTTGAAAGAAGGAAATCTTATTAGTAATGGAAACTGAATGACCTGTGTGAGGGGAAGAATATCGAGCAATTGGAAAATGTGAGTCACGATAAAAAAATCTGCCACTCTATCCTTTCTGCGTGTATTCGTTATCAATTATCCTCTGTACTTCTTATATAAGATAAAATGTTGAGCTAGTCGAAAACAGCGTTATGCTATTTTATCTAAGAAAAAAAATCGACATGAAAACAGAATTTACCATATATTATGATAATTTCAGTTTACGAACTGATAAAAAAATATTACCAAGGGAGACCATACATTCTAATAAATCACATCTTCACGCCATATTATTGTATTTTATACGTCTACGTTTCTTGAATTCGATAGGCATTGCAATACTAGTTTGTTTTAAATATCGTGGTTTTTATAGAAATTATAAGATTGTAATTTGTTTTATCAAAGTGCTCCCCTGAAGATGAGGTGAAAGCCTTGAAACCGGTAGGGTTATACCGTTACAAAAAAAAAGTGGAATAAAAAGTGTTTCATAAAACAAATTACAATGTCTTTAAACCTCCACAATGTTAATGCCTTTACTATAAATAATAATATAATAATAAGGTTAGTGTTGTGAAATTTGATAAAGTTGAATATTTAAAACCTTCTGCTTTTGGTTAGAGGGTTAACCGAAACTCATGGTTGTATTACGACTCAACTGCGCCCCAATAACCGTTATTCTCTTCTATATTGACAGACATAGTGGAGTGGCATTGGGTTTATTCAACATTCACTTTTACCGCTTTGCTTTTATTAATATTAAATATTACACGTAGTCATTTAAGGGAAGTAACTCGAATACATGATTAACACGTTTTTACGTATTGACTTGATGAGGAGGATATATTATAGTTTCGGGCGATTTTAAATGGAATTCAATAAACGCGCGTGCGGAGTTAATCTTAATGATTTTTCAACAATATTATATTTTCTTCTGAAAACCTACTATATGCTTTACAGTCAAACTTAGTTCACTGTAATTTGTTAATTCCAACACTGTTTTTCCATTTTATACAACGGTATTACCCTGTTGGTTTCAAGGTGTTCACCTCATCATCAGAGGAGCACAAACAAGACCGAATTTTGTTCGAACTGGTACCGACGTACACACGTTTATTACAATGTCGTTAAACTTCCACAGTGTTAATGCCTTAACTATAAATAACAAACTGAAGTAACTATTTCATTGAAGAAATCCATTAACCAAGAAGCTCTGCTGAAAATTCTGATTCGTTGACCCTGTTTAAATATATTTATTTTGAAGGTTTTCAAAGGTCTTATTAATTTTAAATATAATATTATATTAATAAAAAAATTAAGAGATAAACGTTTACAGCTTGATCTTTCAACATTGATCATTAACTAAATGAGATACTTAAGCAAGCAGCGATTACGTGGCAGTAATGGGCAAAGAACAGGATTTCTTGGAAACAACTTGGAGAAGCCTGTATCCTACAGTGGATGAATGTAGACTGATTCTTTTTTTTGCATTCATACGTAGAATCGATCTCACCCTTTACCAGAGAATTAATATCACGTTTATGTTGCTTCTAAACAATCCTTATTATCTATTTGTAATTTTTTTTTAATTATCCACATTATTTATGGTCCCGCAATAACCCAATATGATGATTCTTTAAAAACGCCCTGAGAATATGCTGTACTCGTATATCTATCACTATTTAAATAACGTCAGGCGTGAGTCCAACTTGGCTCAGTGTTGTTTCAACTCTGAACTTCGCAGCATTTCTTTCTAGCAACATACTCGTACTAACTTAACCGATTAATGGAACCACGCCAGCTTATCTCCACCGAGAATTTCTTCAGTGTATCAAATGTATACATTTTTTTATTCTTAAACTAGCTGTACCCGGCCACGCGTTGCTGTGGCTCAGTCTGGTTAAATGGAAAAGAAAGAAAAGAGAAAGCGCACGTTTCTAATATGTTTAATTTCACAATGCTTGTGATACAATATTTTTGACGTCTTTCAGCCACTCTCAGTCTCTCTGTTTTCGGTTTACCAATCCTCGCGCAGTTCATCCTGGTATTATGCCGGCCAGTGGCGAGAGATTGTATATTTTTCTGAAATATTTCCCTTCAAACGCAGTTTTTCTCTGACTTGATGGATTCCCTCAGTACATTTCTTGGTGTCTCTGGAAGAAAGGGATCAAATTAATCACATAATCGGTTTGACGTTTTTGAATAATGTTATTATACTTCGGAAACTCTAGTTACAGACGTGGCCAAATTATTAGACTCAAGTAAAATAAACTACTATGACATATGTAAATATGCTTCTAAATTAACATAACATCTTTTGTTAATCCAGTTTAAGTTTTTTTTAATTATGTTAACATTTCTCTACATATTTAATTTATTTTGAATGATGGTTACACTGAATAGAGCGTGGAATTTTATTTTATTCTTAGCAACACCGCGTTCTTGATGTTAAGTTGAGCGACCATCCATTCTGTCGGCTACTTTGCTCGACGTAACACGTGTGTTTTGGTGTGCTTTTTCTTACATTTTTTAAGTTTAAACAGTGTTCTGTTACTATTATTAGCGTCTTAATTTTCATTTTGACGTACATAAGTATAATTTTTGTATGTGATTTGTACTGGCATAAAGCGATTGTTAAAACATTGTTATTTTTTGCATAATTATTGTGAAATGGGGAAAGTTAAGGACTTATCGCCACGTAAAGTTGCAGAAGTACAGATCATTGAAGAAAAAAATGTATTCCCAAAGAGAAATTGCAGCAAAACTCAAGGTTTCGCCGAAATATGTGAGCCGCATTAATATGATTTTGGACCGTAATGGGGACTATGCTCACACTCGAGTGAGTCAATGTGGAAAAAAAAATAATAACTCCTCGAACGGAAAGAAAACTTGTGAATCTCTCCTTGCGAAATAGAAAATGCACATCAACTGGCCTGAAATCATAACTCCACTCCTTAGGAGTCGACGTCAAGATATAACTGTTCGCAGAACATTATTTAACGCAGGACTATCAGCTCGGAGACTACGAAAGAAGGCCAAAATCACCCCTACGATGGCTAAAAAATGACTTGCATGTGCAGAGGAACACAAAGATAAGACAATCGAGGACTGGGAGAAGATAATATTATAATCGCTATGCTGTTTCTTTACAATACATTTTTAAACCATATTTCTTTAAAAAAAATACTAAAATGAATTCCCTTAGACTGTTTCTATATTCCGTTGTGGTGCAGCTAATATTCATTTTTTAATGTCAAAATGTTTATGCAACTTCCAGGTATGTTTCAGTGATGAATTCATTTTTAAAATATCAGAAGAGACCAGTCAATATGTACAAAGCAGGCCAAATGAAACGTTCAAAGAAGAATGCATCCAGAAAACGGTTAACCATCCAACATTACGGTCTAGATTGTAGTATCTGTTAAAGGCCCTGGTAGATCATATATTGTTCAGGGCACAATGGAGCAGGATCATTATAAATAAGTCCTGGAAACCAGGTTATTGCCCCAAACGCAGGCGGGGTTTCCAGATAAAGATTTAATTTTTATGTATGAAGGGGCCCCTTGCCATAAAGCTAAAAGTTTTACAAGGTTCTTGGAAGAAAACCAAACAATCACTTTGTTATGGCCAGGGAATAGCCCTAACATGAATCCAATAACGAATATGTGGACGATAATGAAGAAAAAACTAAAGAAATTGACAATTTACACTAAAGTGTCCATACTAAATTTGATCTGCAATATTTTGTAATAGACTTATTAATTAATAAAGTTACTTTTCATTGAAACAAAATTTAAGTCTAATAATTTGTCCACGTCTGTAAATCCTATGACAAATTTGCCCCAATACAACCTTGTAACGACATTCAGTAATTTTAATTATTTTATCTACTTTAATATAAGGCTCGATTCTAATAAATTGCAAGTTATTTACGTAAATACTCGTACATTACAAAAAACTAACAATAATGACAAATTAATACATCTTGTTACAAATTAGCAAAAAATGGGCAGTTCCTTAAAATCAAGTGTGACAGTTGTCAAAAGTTAGTTGTATGAAACACGTAAAACTTTTAATAATTCAAATGTATAAAACATACACAGATACATATCATGAATTCAAATGAAAATCAATAATAACAAAAACCAGTTTAAAAAACCCGAATTGAAAGATCGCTATTTTTAAATGCAACGCATCATGATGATGCAACAATGTGACAGATAAAAAGTTTATTCCACTTTTACGGCCAGATGGCGCTATTTTGCAAAAAACATATTTGAAAATTTAGTATTTATTATTTAAATTAACATTTTTATTTATATAAGTAGATATTTATTATTTAATAATTATTATTTAACATTTAGTATTAATTCCGAAACGTCGAAAATGCAATGTGATATAACTGTCAATGAGAATTGTTTAGTTCGCGTTTGTCGCTGAAGGGGCCCAAACCCTTATTTCGTCTGTTTTATGTACATTTTTGTATATAACGGTATATAAAAAATATATATATACGAGTATAAACATTTTTGTATACGAATGCCAACTTTTGTCAAAATTTCAAAGCAATCAGTGGAGAACTTTCGGAGATTAGATCACTATGATTAACGAACATTTACATTTTTATTTATATAGATTATTAAAAATTAAAAAAATAATATTTTTTTATTGAATTAAGAGACTTTCTTGAATTAAATTCCACAGAACCATTTCTTAATCCTAAAAAAAATCGTTAGCAAATGGAAAAAAAGCAATGCATAAAATCAACTTTTCCTAGGAGCTAAGAAGTTTCACTTCTACCGCGCGAGAGTCTCACGCATCTGTTTTTTTATACGTATAAGTTATATTTATTTTAGCGATCCTCCTGATATTTCATTATAACCCACAGTTCGTGAAACGATACTCGAAATATTTCAAAACAGATAAAATGTTAGTTGGATATTTTTTACAAATTTAATATTAGTTCTGCCAAATATATTTCCTGCGCTTGCGCTATATAGTCTAGATTCAGCCATATTAAGATTTTTTCAAGCTGCTATGACACAATGGAACTTATCCTTATTAACACAAACGTCATTTTGATACATCTCGATTCTAACCTATTTTTCGCATGTAATAAATATATCGTAGAATTATTGTTTAAAAGGAAATATTTAATATTTAATTATTTAATATTTTATTTACATAGATTTAATTATTTAATATTAATTCCGAAACGTCGAAAATGCAATGTGACATAACTGTCAAGTTTAGTTTGAGTTTGTCGCTGCAGGAGGCGCAAACGTTATTTTTTTCTGATTTATAAACTTTTTTATATACACCGATATAATAAAAATATATAAACATTTCTGTATACGAGTGCCAACTTTTGTCAAAATTTCAAAGCGATCGGTAGAGAACTTTCGGAGACTAGACATTTTTAATTTACGACCATTTACATTTTTTATATATAATAGATTTAGTTGTTTGTAAAAGTTGAAAATGAAAAATAATATACAGTTTGCTATTATCGAAAAGGCGTATTTTCCCCTTGTTTGCCACCTACGCGTTAATTATAACTGTTACATATCATAACCTTCATTAATCAAAATTATTCTTCACAGAACTTCTCTAATGGTGCGTCTGGATCTTCTCATCTCCTTGTAATAAATCAGTTTAGAAACTGCCGTGCCGTAACCAAAAGACACCTCAAAAACCCTCACCTATTTAAATAAAAAATCGAAAAGAGTTTCAATTTATTCTTTTTGAAAACACTTTGTATCGTGGTTTTTGTTAGATTATATGAGAAAAATGTTAATTCGTGTAATAACATTTTGTTGTTATGGAATCCAGAAGCTACAAAACATTTGTTCAGAAATTCCATGGTTAGTAGGCGCCCAAAATACACAAAAACATCTTGGATCAGTTGAGAGCGACGATTCATTCGAATGAAATATTTATTGACAATGTCAAGATATGGTTGAGAGAGATTAGAATGAATAGAATTGGTAGTGTAGTATTACACCTGATAATGCCAGTATGAAAACCAAGATATTCGCTGGTTATTCTATGTATATCAATATTGTTGGTTTTTTCCTTTCTTTTATGGTGTTTTGGAATATGCGATGTTATTTTTTATTCAAGCCATAATTATGCATCTGTAAATAATTGCAATCAAGAGAAAACAATGGAGGCATATATGGTAATGTTAACCGAATGGGAGCGCCCTTAAGGCAAGTTTGCTCTCTAAACGATGCTACTATATATAAATTGTCCTTATATTATTAATGAGAAAAATTATACCCTGTCCCGCTGCGATGTGGTAGGAATACACTAGTGCAGTCAGTGAACAGGGCATATATTTGACAACGATAATGTTTTTATTAAATTTCTTACATATTGTTTTAATTCTTGTAATTTTCAATTCTTGTTTTGTATGATAATTGATTATCTTTTTCTACCTTAGAAAAATCATCAGCGTACATTTCAAATTATCTTTCTTTTGCTAAAATTAATGTATAGAGTAAAAATCATCAGCGTACATTTTAAATAATCTTTCTTTTGCTAAAATTAATGTATAGAGTTAAGATCATCAGCGTACATTTTAAATTATCTTTTTTTACAGAAATTAATGTATAGAGTTAAAAAAAAATGGTACTCAAAACTAAATCTATAGAACATCCTTAGCCAAGTTTATGCACTTAATATTGTTTTTTTTGTGACTCCTGATGCCTTAATTATTCAAGATATTAAGGAGTCTGGCAACTTACATTAATAATTAATTATTTCTCTAATGCCATTTGTTGGCCAAAGTCATCCTTAATAATTTTAATTTGTCATATAATGTCTAGCAAAAAGAAAGGAAGCCTTTTCAAGCCTCCATTGCCATAACCTATCTAGAACCATTCTTACAAGGAACATCTGCGCAGAATATTTCAACAATTAATATTAAATCATTTTATGACACTTATCAAACATTATTACATGTGATAACATACATCTTGTGCTGAGTTTATTGCTGGGTAGCCATTTGAAGTTGCATCATCAACCAGTTTTTATTTTACTGAAAATGTTTATCCATAAACCAGTGTAACATATTGGTGGGTTTCTAGAACAAATTGGTATCTAATGTTTTACTATTTCTGAGATGTTGAAATTTTCTGTACTCAAATATACGAGTGTAGCTTTTAAGAATAGTTCATTGAATTTTAATACGTACTCGTATTTTGAATACATTTCTAGATAATTAAAACATAAAATATTGTGATTTTCATATTTAACATATAGTTTATTTGTCCCTCCTGTGAAAGTTTTGAATTTCAAAGTTTCGTCCTTTTACATCGACATTTATTTATTTTTCTGAGACCATTTAGTGATTCATTGTAGCATCCCTTATTAAACAATTTCATCTTAAAAAGTCCCTTGAAGGTTTCGATGGGCTCAGCCTTTCGACATTGCATATAAAATGTATGCATACTAGAGGATAAGCCACTCCGATCCTGCGTTCTGAAACCAGCAAGACTTTAACATAATACACCGCTTGATATCGCCGTTTCAGTGTATAATAAGTAAAACAATTATATTTTATTTATTTTCTTCTTCTTCGTCGCATGTTTAATGCCGAGCGTCGTAGTCTTTTGATATGTCTTAAACTTGGTGCACCGTTTGTCTCCATCCTACTCGGACCCGGGTCATTTTGAATGCTTTATTTGATCCGTCCATCTTGTAGGCGACCTTCCTCTTTAACATTTTCCCTCAACTCTCTCGAACGTTTCTAAAATCTTAAGTAATAAAATCAAACACTTTTTATCGTAGGAAAATAAATATTTATTTAAAATTCAAAATATTTATGCTACTGTAAATGATGTATTTTTAATAATACGAGTATACCAGTAAAAATGAAAACAACTACCTACTAGTAATCAACAGCTTCTTATGTCTAGTAATCCTTTCTGATAACATGCCCAAAGTTTATTAGAATTATTTTCCTGTATGAAGTCAAAAAGACTTTGGTAATCGTTAATTATTGAATGATAGAGACGTTTGTCCATCGTGTTATATATTATTTTGTGGGTTATATCCGCTATTGCATGTAGATGTGTCCGAACGTATGAGTGAATTTAATGAAATGCACCGCGCAGGGGGCAGGTGCTCCGGCGCCACTTCCAATAAATTAATTACACCACCATTTTGTGGTAAATCCATGACAGGAATTGGGAATGTGCGGCTCTTGGTCCAAAAAGTTACGACTCTCCATGAAATATACAATAGTTCATTAATTCACCGTGTACAACATGTTTTATGATGATAATACGCAAATATATGTGTATAATACTACGAGTAGCAAGGAATTAAAAAAATCTATAACTTTAAACAACTGTAATATTTATAATAACTAATGGATATAGATTTTTATATCGTATAACTCCTATGTGACTTCCGTGACCTAGTTTGTAAGACACCTGTCTTCCAACCCGATGATTGCTGGTTCGATTCCGGAATGACGTAAGAACTCGGGACTTTTCAAAAGGATTTTAGTCTAATTCTCACTTAAGGCCTCGTAACGCTTTCTTGTTGATTGGAATATATTGTCCCATGGCAATAAGCAATAAGCACACCATATTTTACTATCTACAGCTGAAGTGTACAATAGATGTTTTTATTTTTATACTTTCATAACGTCTTAAACAAATAATCTTCTTTTGTATTTCGAGATGCAAATGTTTTTATTTACAAAATTTAACTCGTTTAGTATTATATGATCGTGTGTTCATTTAATTTAACCCGTTTAGTATTATATGATCGTGTGTTAATTTAATATTTCCATAAATGAACAGTAATAGGAACTGGTTTCAGAAAGGGGATATTTAAAATTACTCAAATAATTATGCTTTAGACGACTAAATTAGTTTATATTATTTGTATATACCATGTAAATGGAAACCATCAAATTATGTTTTTTTAATAATACCACTATAATGTACATACTCGTACCTGTTATTTTCTTTGACTACAACTTATAACATATAAATAAGTATTGAAGTAAGTAAAAAATATGAATTTTAAAATTTTAATTATAACATAAATTACATTAAATATAATCCAATATCTTTTTTTTTCTTCTTTCTCTTTGGTTTATCAGTGGTCTACTATCGTCAGCTTCGTCTCTGTTGTGAGAGTCGACTGCCAGCGAATATTATTCAAAATGCTTTATCATTACTCGTAAAATTTGCAAATCAAACAGAATACTTCAAAAGTGGATATTTATAAATATATTAAGTCGATTCTGTAGTGTTCTGTTTAATTTGATTCGATATGAAAAAGAAGTTCATACGTCTAATTATATGATATTTGACATTACCATAGTTGTCGTTCGATATGATTGAAAAATAAGTTTCTAGAATTTTAACCACTGTATTTTAATTTCGAGTGGATAATTTTACGTTTCAGACTGATTGCACAACATTTCACACACACGTTCCGGGTTTGCATCATTATATTATATTTTGGATCATTTACAATATATTTACATAACATCAGTATTTGTGTATACTCGTATAATCACGTATCATTTGATATGCGAATATTTTTTAGCTCCTATCATTATATATTTTGATTATTTCAGCCTTGGATAAAAATGGTTTTCAACTTCTGATTTTTGGCTTAAACGAATCGAATACGCTTTTGCATGGTAGAATAGAGAAAAAGGCCATATACGAGGCATATCCAGAAACTAAGTGTACTGAATTTTTGTAGGTTACAATTTTTTTTATTTAAACAAAAAAATTACGTGGTTACCGTAGTACATATGTAAGCTATTTTTCGACATAGTCGCCATTCCTCTCAATGCAGGTGGTGAAGCGGGGTATCAACTTTTTGATGCCTTCCTCGAATTAGTTTCCCGCCAACCCCTCCGTCCACTTCTCCACCTCCTCCTTTACCTCCTCGTCGGTTGAAAACCTTTTTCCACCCATGTGCAGCATCAGGGAGGTAAAGAGATAGTAATCTGAAAGTGCTAGGTCAGGGGAATGCGCGGGATGGTTCAGAATATCCCATTTAAACGAGGCGAGCAGTTCCTTCGTGGCGTTGGCCATGTGTGGTCTGGCATTGTCGTGCAGCAGGCAGACTCCCTTTGTCAGCATGCCTCTCCTCTTGTTCTGAATCGCCCTCCGCCATTTTTTTAGGGTCTCACAGTATCTTGCACAGTTGATGGTCTCCCCTTGAGGCATATATTCAATTAAAATTATGCCTTGACAGTCCCAAAACACGGATGCCATGATTTTCTTGGCTGAAATTGTGGTTTTGAACTTTTTGGCGGAGGGTGAAGAGGTGTGACGCCACTGTTGAGACTGCCTTTTGGTTTCAGGCGTGTAGTGTGCAATCCAAGTTTCATCTCCAGTAACGATGGAGTGGAGAAATTCATCTCCATGGAGTTTGCAGCACCTCAAAAACTCTTGCTTTTTACACAATTTCGCACTTGGCGGGAGATTGGTTTGACATTTTTCACGAAACGTGTTGTCGCGTCGACACTTCTCAACGTACTGACCTCAAATCGGTCTCGTTGCGGAGGGGAAAGGTCAGGCTACACGGAAGTGTAGCCGACATGTCGAAAATAAAATCTATCCGGTCGTGAGAGCCTCAGTACACTTACTTTCTGGATACGCCTAGTACGAGTATATATTTTTCTATATGTGTTTTTTTTTGTTTACAAAAACAGTTACGATACATTTGTCTCACAAAATAGTTTGCTTGAAACAATTGCGTTATGAACATTTAATTTATTTTAAAAACTGACAAGGTATGTTTTTGGTAAAAACAAAATACGATGCAACGCTATTTGTTTTTCTTCAAATCCAATTATGTTAGAATGAATGTCGCATATTCAAAACAATCTTAATGCGTGTTAAGATGTTTTATAAGGAAACTGAAAAATTTAATGCAACCATTTTTAATTATATTCCGTTTCATTTTCAAGTTAATAATTCTTTGGTAGTTGGATACTTACAATGAATATGTCCTCATTCTTTTTTAGAATGATATTATTGATTTCATTTTGTGGTAGAAAATCAGAAATCTAGTAGCCCTGCTTCAGGATTACTTTTGTTATTGTCTTATTTACGTAATAGTGTATTGTTTCCTATCTCGATATACATATATGGTATGTATATGTATAGAAGGGAAGACTGGACTTGGCAATAAAGGTATTTAGTTGTGGAGATGCGTACACTAAGAAGACTTTATGGTGTGTTGTGTTATATTATACTTTCGTCGTATACAAAATAACCTGGTGGGGTTATAGCCACCTTGTGGCCATCTCTTCCAACAAATAAGAAAGATGGTAAAGATGCCTTAAGTGAAAACCAACTTTATCCTTTTTTGTTAAATATGGGCTCAGCGGGAATTGAACCCGCAACCTCCGGGCTGGGAGACAAATGCCTTACCAACTAAGCCACAGAGGTTGTGTGTAAAGAATGAAAATAAGTTAATGCATGTATACAATTTATGATTTGGACGTGTGAAGATAATGAATGACGAGAGAATGACTATGCGAGTATACAAGTCAGAAGTGTAAGTGGTAGAAAAAGAAAAACGTGGTTGGATGAAGTGGGCCAGATTCTGAAGGAAGGTTTCTTATAAGACTTTATAATATGGGATGAAAAAAAGGTAATAGATTTGTAATGTATATTTAATAATCGTTTTAATAAAAAGGTTGAGAATTTTATTTAAACCATTAAAAGATTTACTCATGTGGAAACGACAACAATGTTTATTAATTTTGTACATTTGTTTAAATATTAATAACCCGTGAAATTATTTATGTTATATTTTTAATTTCTCAATTTTATCAGCGTCAAGCCCAATAATGTATACGATTAGATATATTACAAATATTTAACTTATGTACAAAAATCATTCAAAGGAGAGCCGCTAAAATAATCGTCACGCTTCGAAAAATTGCATTGAAAAAAATCCAAATTAAGTTCTTTGTAGTTAAGTTGCATTAGAAATTCCGAACTGTCATGCAATTAAGTTGAATCAATGGCGCACGACAGCCCCATTACCGGGTCATTCAATATAATAACAGTAGGTGTGTTATTAACTATTGTTCTATTTACAAGAATCCATTAGATTTCATTAGTCAAATCGTCGGGTTTATTACGCGTGCATTGAATACAAAATGAGGCGGTTGTTTCACGAGAGTCCTGCGAATTGATTTCCGTTTGCGTTATCTGTTTGGGAAGTTAGAGATTATTCATGTTTATAACATTTCTAAACCGTTTTGTTGTAAAACAGTACTTGAGTACCAACGAACGAAAAATGTTTGCATATATTCTCAAAGACGAAATGTCAATATGTAATTTATTTACACACTTCAACACTACTACATGCGCTAAGGCGACCAACGATGTTGCCAAGTCGACAACTGGGCCTCAAAAATTAGGCTTTAAAAATTGCGTGAAAATATTTACGGGGTTAACTACTTCTGCTATAAACATATTTTTATAAATTTTCCAAATGAAACACCTCATTAAACTCTAGTTTTTAATATAAAAATAAAGGTAGGATAGTTCATCGAAATAAAATGAAAAATGCCATCCAGGCCAAAAAATAAATAATACTGTAAGAAAAGCTACTGATAGATCTCCAGGTAGATCTGAAGTCAGATTTCAACTATTTAACATCTACGAGTATTTCCAGTCCGCGAAGTATCTGAAAAAAAAATATTCATATAAAAGGAAAAATATTCCGAATATTTTAATTCTTTTAATTTCTAAAATCGTGAATTAACAATGTTAAAAATACGGACTGAAAAGAAATGTTATGATTTTTATTTTTTTACAATTCACTCCCCTTTACCCTCACTAGTTAGTTGCCATGTTCTAAGTTGTATTTTTGATAGCCTGATGCACACTTGTAACATTTTCACATTTATATACATTATTAATTTATTATTAAATAAATACTCTAATAATAAATATTTTTTCCAAACATACATACTATGTGTATATCAAACGTTGTTATTTTCACATTTTGTATTATCAACTGTTGAGAAGAAACTCATGATTGTGCGAACCGGGCAGCTGTTTCAAATTGTTCTTTTAGGTCAACTTGACATGTTGCATCATGAAGTATGTACAACCTCAGATGGTTGCAGTGCATATGCCTTGCATATATGGGGTTTCATAGATTCTCCGTTATGCTCATGTGCATTGGCCCAGTGTTTCGGTCACATCGTTGAAGTGTGTCGAATTTATTCATACCCGGAAGGACGGGAGGAAGGAAATACATCATTGATAAGAAACCCAAGCATCTGACCATACGAGATTATAAGAAGAAACCTCAGATGACTTCCCAGAAGATTTTTTTCCTAGCCAATCTGTCACTCCCCCATCTCTTCTCAATCTCCTCACCTCCCAGCCTCCTGAGATCCTGCTGCATGTTATCTTAAATTATCAGGATCTATTTGGGAAGTGGCCTTCTTCCGTGTTGTTAAACTTTCCATAACCATATCAGTAAATATCTGCTTTACATGGCCTATTCATGCCGACCTTTGTGACCTTATATCGCTGGTAATTAGTAGTTGTCTTGTTTATTTTCGAATTGTTTCATTAGACCTCAGTATTTTCTCCTGAAACCTGTTCATAGTACACCCATACCTCGCTTTACATGCTCTCTTGAAACGGAATTCGCTATAACGGAATTGAAAAAAACTATCAATAAATTCGCTTTACGGAAAAACGATTGATATACGGAATATTTAAAATTGTAATTCAAATCAATATTTGCGCCAAATTAACCAAGATTTATTTTTAAGCGATATGGAAGACACGAAGATTTTTCGAGAATTAACAGTTAGCGAAATTAGTTCGCGCTTTTTAAAAAAGGAATTCAAATCCTTATTTAAAATTATCACGATAAAGAGATAAGGTCAAAAGTAAGGCGAAATATAAATGAGATTGTATTTTGTTATAAAGTTGAAGAGGAAAATAGGAAATATGAAAAGCATGGTTGGATATATCCGGTCAAACCGTACTCCCAACCGACAGGCTCGTATATGGAATATTCTTACACTTTATTATAAATGCTGTATTTGTTTTCCTCTTTTACATATTTCTGAATGCATTCTACAATTTTCTCAATTATTTCATTGATTTTTTGTCGTCATAGAAAACGCCATGCACATTTAAAATTAATTTGTATGGAAACAATTAATTCAATATAGACTTTTGATTTACGTACAAGTTTTCAGAAACGTATCTTTTCGGAAAACTGAGGTATGGGTGTATTCGGTATTCGAAGCTTACTAACTTTTGCTAGTCTTTGAATGTCATGACCCACATTTCGGACCCATATGTTACTATTGGTAAGATTATCGAGTTATATATTCTCAGTTTGGCATTCCGGGACAGGGCCTTCAGTAGTTTGTGAAGTACTCGTAAGAATGAATTCGTTATTTTAATGTGGAATATATCCTTGTCACAAAGTGTTCACCAAAATTCACATAGTGATGTATGTCCCCCGATAATGGTAACAACACCGCATGAAACAATAATACAAATGAAATTGGAATTAATTATCGACCCTCCCGTGTCTCCCCTGCCCTCGCCCCGCCAGTCCAACGGCCGGGGTGGGATGACAGCAGGACGTGTGCGGTGGGTGGGGAAGGGTAATTTACGATGGCCACATCCGTTTGCCGTAAACTCTACACGAATGTAGCGAGATTATTTGGACACCTCTTTCAAAAGGGCGATATTGCTTTTATATATTTCAATTCTTGCGGATTGGATGTGTGGTGAGCCGCAAAAAATGTACGAACTTCTCAGACACATTATTTATGTACGTTATTATGCCTCGGAGTTAGCCCTGTAGTATTTCTAACCTTTCTCGGTTTTATGTTGAAGGATTATAGATAAATTACACTCGATAATATTAAAGTAAATTTTTTTCTGTGCAAATCTACCCAATCCATCCATTAGTCTTTGCTCTCCTGTTAAAATAAAAAAAAAACATTATTTCGACATAGAAAAAGCATCCGATTAAGTTTTTTGTGTTTCATTTCTCATACCTGAGAATGTAATGACTTGTCGACTTCGATTAGTTTTTTTCCTCTTTTTTGTACCACTGTTAGTTTTATTTTATATTAAATACTATAAATATACCTATTATTATTTTTTCTTAGATCATGCACAATATATTCTATTTGCAACTTAAAATTTAAATCTAAACTTGGCAACCTCCATTCCATTCATATTTGACTATCTGTCATTATTTGTCATCATCTTTATCCTCTATTAAAAATGAACCTCCTGTGCCTGTCCTAGCCAACCCGATCAGTTTCTAAATCAGTATTCCCCACTCTCCTAAATCAGTATTCCCCACTCTCCTAAATCAGTATTCCCCACTTCTCCCAAAAGCGACTCGCATAACGCATTACTTCTAAATTCGCCAGTACTACTTCGACAAAGGTTTGTTTGACATTTGAAAAAACATGTACATACCAACATCACGCCGTATCTCTGAAGCACATGTCGGGTCACTCCAAGAGATCAATTCACGATATGATTTGAATTCAAATGAAAGATCGATTGCACTGAAAAAGAAGAAAGTTATAAATAAAAAGTATTCATTTCAGTTACGTCCGTTAGCTTCAATCTTTTATTGGTTTTAAGTTGCATCTGAGCAGCGTAAAAGTTTGTTTTAATTTTCAGTTTTTTTTACCATATTTCCACGGGTACTTCTAATGTACCACCAATTGAAAAATAATTCATAGAAAATACAATATTCGCAATTTTGTGTGAAAAAAAAACAGATTTTTATCGTATATTTGATTCTACATTTCAATAACTCGAAATGAAGCTATGTTTCTATTTTATATAATAACTCTATTTTTACTGTCATAACTTCTTAATTTCTTATTATATCATGAATATAAATCTGACGAATGCTTAAAGAGATGGTGCCAGTTCGATCATTTTAGAACTAGTATCTATCTCGTAAAAAAACAATTCAAAAGTCAAATAAACCGTTGTAGTTGTATGTATAAGGTCTATGGATGTAGAAGAGACAAAAGGTGTGTGTCGAGATAAGAAAGTATAGCATTCTGTCTTCGGCCAACCCCGACAGGGAAAGAGTCCGATGACATGTACGACTATATTTGTTTTTTTTTTACGCATTTTTATTTAAAAATACAGTAGTACGAAGCACCGGAACAATATTGATTAAAATATAAATTTTAGACATGGGGCAGTTTTGCCTCTCGTAACTGAAAATATAGTTAGTGCACACTTCTGAAATAGATGACTCAATAAATAGTCAGGTAGACCATACTGTTTCAAAGCGCAACTCGGATATTACCCTGGCGCTGGAAGCTCCAACTGCAAGTACAGAACTTGAGTACTTTCTCCCGCGGCGCTCGGCGCTGCAATCCAGGAACACGGAATGTACCTTTTGGCAGATTTATAGCGACTATAAATAATAAATATAATGCACTTTAGACGGGATAGTTTCGATGGCGGTTAAGTTTGGCAATGCTCTAACACTTGCGGGTTAAAGGGTTCACTTCTCATGAACTTAGATCAGCTACCCTCAACTAATACAACATTACATTTAGGGATTCAATAAGTTTTTTTAGTCAAGTATTTTTTTATCCCACTGTTGCTCATTTAGACAACAAAATGCAGTAGCTCTCTTTCAGTAAAAAAAGGCTTTCGATTTTTAATATCTGAAATTTAGTAAATCATTTTATAAACAATGTTTTTTTTTAAATTGTTATCAATGTGTGTTTTCGTACCCAATTAATTAAAAAAACTCTTTTTGTTATTTAAAGTATTATATCATCATTCGAGACTTACAAAACCTTTTATTTAACACTTGATTTTTTATAATTTCTTTTATTTCTGATTGATTTTTAAGTATTGTATTGGCAATTTTTAAAGTACTGATACGAAAGTACTACTGTATAACTGTATTTTATGCATTATTAATAAAAGTGCTCTCGGGATGAGATTTATTGCGAAACAGCGTTTTGCGAATGACTTCTTTTTTAAGAATCTATTTTTGTATTGTAACGTGTTAACTAACGACAATAAAAAAAATGACAGCGAGGTCTATGTTTCTAATATGTCGTCTTAACTTACACGTTGACGAACTCTGCGGCCTAATAAGTAAGACATCTAGATTGCAGCCTGGAGGTTACGGGTGCCAGTCTTGTTTTCATTTAAGTCTTGTTTAACACCTATCTGGTTTGTTTAGAGAGTAGAATTTTCTCAATGCCGCTCTAATTCAGAATTCGAACCCACAGATTTTAGAATAATTATAGATGTCAAAGGTTTAGACTTTTATTTTGTGGAACTCCATATAAGAATCCATCCATTCTGTCGTGTAACTCATGACATCATCGTGACTCCCGCGATAGCCTCCGATGACCCCTCTCCATCCATCTCTTATCTCCGCGGCTCAAAGGGCAGTTGTGAAGGGTAGTCCAGTTGCTCCTCTTGTACGTCGTCTTTCCACGCCTCTAGTAACCACAAACCTCTCCAAACTGTCTCCTTTGCCACGAACAATGTACCCAAAGAATTGGAGAACTCGTCGAAGTCATATTAAAATAATTAACAATAAATTACTTCATCGGTAGAATAACTAAATAATTTATTGTTAGATATTCTAAATATATTTAAGTTGAATATAAAGATCGGAAGGTGGAGATTAATGGGAGTATATACAAAGTAATACTTTTTATCACTATTGCGAAAACACTATGTACAATTTATACCATCATAATTTTTATCAGCCGTATTATTTGTTCACTGCTGAATACAGGGTCTCTCCATGACTTCTCTAAAATCATCCGTCTATTGTCGTTGATTCACATGTAATGCCATTTATTTTACGAACATCGTCTAATATATAATATATGCCTTAAGTCGGTTTTTAGACCTTTTAGTTCCTTTATTGTACCGATTGATGAGTATTTGCTCAAATTATTTATTGTTGTTATTTCGTTGTGTTTCTAAAACTTTTCAACCTAGGTGGCCCTCAGTATTAGAAGTTGAGGAATTATTGATTTGGACTATTCACGTACACTGAATACAACGTGAACAATTTTACGTGATCGTTTTGCCGCTGGCTCACTGGATACCGATGCCTTAATGCCCATTTTACAGACTAAATCGCGTGGTTATGTGTTTGCGAGTTATGATACGGCATTAAATTAATTTAAAACTTCATTATT
>OX463851.1:19397988-19482988 GCA_949825065.1 Odontocerum albicorne | reverse complement strand
TTTAACTTAAATATATAAAACAATTCTTGATTAATTGAAAGTTTATTTTATATGTGTTCATTATTTAATTTAATATGACATACAATGTGGTGCCGAATTCAATAAAGGCAAAGGGAGAAAAATAAATTAGGCAGTCGATCAGAGCGTAGTTGTTATTGCGACAGGAGTTTGAGTACTTGGGCTTGCAAGAGAAATGACTTGTAAAATATATATATATATAGAAAAAAAAAAAAAAAAAAAAAAAATATATATATATATATATAATATATATATATATATATATATATATATATATATATATATATATATATATATATATATATATATATATATATATATATGTGTGTGTGTGTGTGTGTGTATGTATATGTATATATGTATGTATCTATGGTAGGGAAGATACAAGGAAAAATAAGTGTAGGAAGATGAAGAAATTTCTGGCTGAAGAACCTAAGAGACTGGTTCCACTGTAAAGCATATACGTTTTTCAGAGTAGCTGCAGACAATTTGATGTTGATTTTCAACCTCCAATGTGGAGAGGAGCGTTAAGAAGAAGAAATATTCAATAAATCTCGCTAACCCCAAGATCAGCCGGTATCTTTAAAAATATTTTTTAATAACTTAGATACTTCCAAGAGTTATTTGATGTGCACCATACTTATTTACGTGAAGAGAAATAGAGAGAATTGAAAAAATATTACATTACTCACGATATGCTTTCATCCAAGTTTTTCTTCGTTTCCATTCCTTACTCTTGAACGGATCCTCTTCTCCTAGTTCTACTATTATTGTTTAGATGTGGTCATTTATTTGTTTTCATACTTGAATTTAAACGAATATTTTTTGGTCAACTTTCTCACGGGTTGAAACAAAATGTATCAAAAATGAGCTGGTTGAGCTGGCTGGAAGAAATTGTTTAATGTAAATAAAGCTGCCAAACCATATACACAAAATATATTAAAAAAAAGGTTCAACTATTTTATGATAAGTGTTCATTTTAAATTGCACCTTACACATTTCTAATAAAAAAATAGTATATTTTCTAATTCTTATCCAACTCGTTGCTACAAATGCCCCAGAAACTTTTTTAGTTTCCACCCATTTTAACGAATCGAAAACGTTACGCTGTTATTAATACCTCGGAGTTTGGGGAATGGTTGTCGGAAATTGTTCATAAACATTTTTATTTGTGAAATTCCAAGTTAAATCCGTTTTTTCAGATGGTATCGGCGGCGGCCGGCTTACGTGCTTGCACGGAGCACGTGTTTCGCCGCGATAAGATCTTTTCATATTTATTAATCAAACTTTGTCGCCTTGTTACACTTCGTTTGGGAACCTTTTGTACAATGTGTTTCGTGAGCTTAATTAATGATTCCTTTTCTACAATTTCGCATAATGATTAATTTTTTATTTGTATTTTGTTACTTGAAAAATGTTTATTATTCACGTAGATGTTTACTTACGAACTCTTCTTGTTATCCACATTAGAATGGTCTTTACTGATCGACCTCCTTGTCTTTGTTGGTAAGTCACCTATCTTCCAACTCAGGGGTTGCGGGTTCGATTTCGATCGGCACCCATTTAAAAAAAATGTTCCAGTCTGATGTTCACTAAAGGTATCTTTTACATATATCGGGTCATGCACATAGCTCTCGCCTCGTCCACTGGCATACGTTTCGTCGTACGTGGTCTTCTGTTTCTCATATAATTATTATAAATTACCAATCTTTATAGCGCCGTTTATAGGGAACACTCTCCTCAAAGGCGATTTAACTCTTTTATTCACAGATTAAAAATATTGCGAAATAAATGTATAGTTGAGTGTAAGGATATGAAGGTAGGGGCTGTAGCGATTAGATAAGAAATTTTATCGCATCTACATATTTAAAAAAAAACAAGTTTGGTCAGAAAACCACAGAAAACTTTTTAATGAAATATGAACTACAGTTTCTAACTACATAGAAACTTCCGATATCTGATAATAACGCATTTGGCTTTAGCTGGAGTAGTTTTAATATATAGTTGTGATGTTCATAAAAAATCATAAATTTTGATGAGACTTCGTAAAAGTTCTTCCTAAAGCTGCATGCGCCACCCTACCACTTTGGAGCAGACAAAAGTCGATTCAATTGAAATATAATTCAAGATAACGAACGATAACCAAAAATAAAAATCTCCAATTCATAATATAATAAATACATTACTCAGTAATAATACAACTCTTGCAATAGCAAATTCGTTTATTTAATCACCTTAAAATGACGAAAAATATACGGTTATCGACTAAAACCAATCAAGAAATAAAAATTTAATACAATGGAATATTGTGCATAACTTAAAGAATAACCAAGAATCGAATAAATCATAATTTAATTTAAAATTTCAAACAGATAAGAACAAATTACGGCTGGCAGCCACAGTAGCGCCCGAGCGTGTTTAGCGCTCATGTTTCGGACATTTTCCTTAATTAAAATTTATTTTACTATCTCCTTCCACTCTTTCTTCGGTCTACCTCTTAATCGGTTCCATTCATGTCAAACATAAATTATCTCATTAGTTACAAACAGTTCCTTTAACCGGTCAATTGTTTCTCTGTCAGTTATTTCTCTGACAATTATAATACCAGATATTCTATGGAAGCACACTTAGCTTCCATACACACTTCGCTTCCATACGACTAGGTGGGCGCTAGCTTACCAAAGAACTTCATAATTTAATAAAAAAAATATTACAATTTAAAGCACCAAACATAAATATTCACATTGTACCAAATATGTAATAAATATCTGTACGCTATGTTTAGATTTGACTAGAATATGAAAAAACCGCTAATATTGTTGGATAGAAACTTAATTTTCCCTAAATTCTAATTTTCATTACACGTGTTTGAATTTTTTACCATTTCTATATTAAATTACCCAAATCGGTGAATATAGAAAAATATTCCATCAGATTTTTTTTCCAAACACCGATAAGAAGATAAAGTTGTCGCGAGTCAATTTTTATCGAGATTCATCTTACTTTTTCTATTGAAATTTCTCTGGAAAATTTCTCGTCTCCCTTCTTGAAACGAATATGATGAAATCTATGTAGCATCCCTCGCTCCATCTTTTCGAGAGAAGCAATTTACTTGGAGAGAAAAAAACAGGGAGTGCCAACCTTACTTAAACGGAAGTGAAAAGTTATTTTAAATATCATTTAATCACATTTAATTAAATATTAAATTTTTCAAATTATATTCCATATTTGCAGAGTTTTATTAAGTATATTGAGATATGAGGGCATGCAAAAATGCGAAACACAAGAATATGAAGGAATTAAAATGAAAAGACGAGCACTGAGATTATTCAGCCATGTAGATATAATGAATGTTGAAAGATTTACAAAAATAATCTATACAAGTAGTGAATAATGCACGAAAAGTTTTAGAAGGCCTAGAAAAACGTTGCTCAACCAAAATGATTAAATTCTGAAAGATAGAATAGTGACGAGCCGAGAGAGTATGTATGGCGAAGTGTGTGAATGTAACATAAGCGAAAAATGTACGTGAAAAAGGTCAAAACTGAGAAAATATATTTTACCATTTGCACGAAGGCATCTAAGAGTTGGTCAATTCATATATTTATCCTTCAGATACTCGTATACTCTCGCCCGTAATTTTATCGAATACTGCAGTGTTCCCCAACCTTTTTAGACCCGCGGACCGGTAAAAAAAGGAAAAAATTTTCGCGGACCACTAATACTGAAATAAAAATGTTTTTTTTATTTAATATTTTTTTAATCTTATATTGTGACAGATGGATATATGTAACTATAATAAACAAATAAACATATAACAGTTAAACAATTTTAATTGTAAAATTGTCTGGTACAATTCAAATTTAACAAAAACAATGGGGTTTTTTCAACAAACTAATGCGAAACCTGCTGTTGCATCTTTGTTTATATATTGGATATTCTTGGCTGCATTGATGTCTCTGACAGACGAAGTGCTGCATTCACGTCCAGTCTATTCCTTTGTTTCGATTTTATTGAGGACATGGATGAAAATGCTTTTTCGCATGAATAGGTTGTTGAAAATGACATTAATAAATTTATAGCTTTACAGCTTAAAGATGGATATTCATCTTCCACTGATATCCAAAACTGAGGCAATGTTAATGTTTTGTGTCTGGATATCAGAGTAACATCCGAAGACAACTCTATTAATTGTTCTTTTTCTCTACTCGTAAGAGTACATGAAATTATGTCCTCCATGAAGGGATCCAAAGATTTCCTTTACGAGGATCCTCATTTTCGGGATAACAATGATTAAATTTTAGTACCAACGCCTTCAAGTGTTGACTTATTACATTTAAAACACCTTTCCTGTCGACGTCAGCGGCAATTAAAAATTCTTGCAAAAGTGGAAACATTTCTAAATCCTCCACTTGTACACGACAATCCCAAAGAACCAGCTTCTTTTTAAATGCATCGACCTTATTTCTCAATTTAAAAATATTTGTACAAAACCCCTGGAGAGAAAGATTAAGGTCATTAAGAAGACTAAATATGTCCGCCATATATACGAGTTTACTCAACCATTCCTCGTCCAAAAAATGTTCTAGTAGGGCGGAGTTTCTCTCTCTCATAAAATGTTTTGCTTCTTCCCTTAATTCAAAGAGACGTGAAAGAACCTTTCCTCTCGATAGCCACCTCACTTCTGCATGGAGAAGTAGATGTTGATGTTGCGAGTCCATACTCTCGCACAGTAACTTGAACAGTCTTAAGTTCATGGATCGACTACGGATTTCATTTATAATCTTCACTACGTCGTTCATCACTGTGTTTAGCTCTGGAGAGAGCTTCTTTGCAGCTAGATGCTCTCGGTGAATTATACAGTGAGTGGACACCATATCTGGATGGGCAACAGTCTTTATTCTTGCAACTACACCTAAGAGATGTCCAATCATGCTTGCTGTCTGTACACACTCCGATGCATTTGGCCCACTCTAAGCTGTGCGCTTGGAAATACTCGTCAAGAACACCAAATATCTCCGAACTTGTAGTCCGTCCAGGTAATTCAAGACAGCAAAGAAGTTCCTCCCTAAAATCTTCAGCTTCACTATACCTCACGAAGCAAAGTAGAATAGCATGGTTGCTCACGTCAGTTGATTCGTCGAGTTGAATCGCAAAACATCGCGATTTCTTTATTCCCTCGACAACCTGCTCTTCAATATCGATCGCCATGTCAAGAATTCTTCTCTGGATAGTGTTTCCCGAAAGTGGTATAGCCTCGAGTTTTTTTGCGGCTTGAGGACCCAAAACCTCACGAGCGCAATCTATGATGCAAGGCTTTACTAACTCCTCGCCGATAGTGAACGGTTTTTTCGTTTTAGATATTTGAAGAGCAACTAAATAAGACGCTTGAAACAGTTTTTTGTCACTAGTTATCATCTTCGTCATTTCACTTTTTTGATTTTTCAACTGGTCGTGTAATCTTTCAAAAAAATCCAATAGGCGGTAAATATGAGACGGATTATATCCTTTGCAAACCTCTGTAAAACAATAAAATGAATATGTATTTATTGTAAAATTTACTTTCTCACCGGTCCATTCCAAAATGAAAACAATTATATATTATGAAATTCTTGGAAATATATTTAGGTACGGTTTTGCATCCGAGTTCACTATCCAAGAGCAAATATTTCCGTTCTCCCTAAGTGTATCTGAGAAGATTTATGACTGCCCATTCTGAGAAAACCAGCGACCATCGTGTCGCATTATCATGCCAATTATATTTATTTAACAATTACTAAAAATACAAGTCAACGTGCAAGCAAAAAGATCCTTTATTTAATATTTTTGCATGACGAATTTCTTGAAATTTGACATATTGTTTGCGGCCCGGCGGAAAGTCTTTGCTGGACCACCGGTTGGGGAACACTGGAATACTGTACTAGAGATCAATATAAATATATAATCGCAGGTAGATTCTTCACGAACCACACTTTTCTCAATTTTCCTTGGACCCCGGAACGATCCAATAGAGTTTTATCCTCTCCACGCCTCGCCAGGGATATAATAAAATCGAGTAAATACAACGTTTTTTAAATCAAATAAAAGTAATAAAAAAATCATTTCAACAACCGTGAAAAAGGTCTCAAAACGCGGCAACCGGAACGTTTTAAGTATATGTATAACATAACACATATGCCAATGTCCCACATCCACATATAATGTCATATACACAACAAATTCGATTGCTAACAAGTATAGAAAAATATAGGTCACTCTGACACTTAAAATAAAACAAGCGTCATAAAATCGAAGCGTCAATTTATAATACATTTTTCGTTTCTCCACTCGACACAACCGAGCAACATACGGACCAGGGATCCATGTTATTTTACTTTCAAAACGGTTCATGCATGACGGGTTTGCCCCTCACTTAACGCTTCGACAAACCCAAATAATAAATATACCACTCAAAATTCCCCAAACAATGTTATTCCTACTTTAAATTCAGAAATAATAAATTTCTCACTTCGAATTGGATGTTTAACAAATATCTGACCCCAAATTTTAGGACATTTTCTGAAATAGACTATGCTGTCACGTGAAATGGGCGGTTCACCGAATGTCAAATGTTCCCCAATAAATTGTTAATTAGAAAGTTTATTGCCGGGACCGGCAATATGATAAAAGTTCATATTATTCCTTTTCGTTAAAAGAACCCTCTTTTATCCCTGTCAGCAGTAAAATATTGTGAAACCTGGCTTAAGTAAAATCAATATATAGTATTTATTAACTGAAAATTCGTAACCGTTTTTATCAGTTTTAAAATCAAATTATTTTAACTGACTGCAAGAATTTATTTTTATTTGGTGTCCTACCAATATTAATTTTTTTTTAAATTTGGGGGTTTTTACGTCTGATTTGGAACAAATAACTTTCTACGTCAGCGAGTATGTATTTCTGATTTTCATACTATTTCTATAATCTTCTTTTGGTATTTTGGTCGCCTACGGTTTATTCAGTGAAATTTGATATATTTAAATTAATGAAGCGCCGGATTTATATAACCCTCAATTCATTTTTTGGCGCTTACATCCCCTCTTTCTAAAATTAAATATAAATCACTACAGGTGATATTTCATTACGTAACAACGCAAATCAATTATTATACAACATCTATGGACCTCCACTTATGAGTGTATGTATCATACGAGTCTATAAATCGTCCAGCTCATTCGTAAAACATTTAGAAAGAAATAATGTATAGCTAAGGAACAAAGGTATAGTCATTTTTAATACATGTGATAATGTTTTATAAACTAATTTCATTAGTGATTCAAGTACGAATTTCTGCATAAGTCCTTTTTTAACTACCTTTTAGTTTGATATTTGTTTCTTCAACCTTTCTACGTCATTTTCAGCTCAATTATAAAATAAATATAAAAAAAGACACAGTATGTTAGTGTTCTCATTACTCTTGGTTAAACTTATTGTTTCACGATTTGTAATTTCTCTTACTTTTGCTACTAGAATAACAGATCAATATCTTCAACAGAATTATATACCGATTCGAATACATATGCATGCTTGCATTTCAATTTAACATTTTAAATAAGGTATTTGCGTTTGACTAGTATAATTGAAATTAAATGGCTGGTTTCTTTTCTCGCCTGTATCGTCTCCTACATTCGTAATTCGTGCTGTTCCGGTCGTGCCGGCTCCCCAACGCACATTTGATAGACACTGATAACCAGAATGAATGATCATAAAAACAAATTAAGTGGAGAAAACCTCTTATTCGCTTTTGTTCCCTTTACGCGTTGCTGGTGCCGACTTTATGGAAATTACACGCACATTTGTTTGTATTGTTGTATTCACATTTGGCTGCATCTTGGAGAGACGTTGTAATTCCTTCAGTTTCCTCGTTTATATTCTTTTAATGTGTTCTGTGACGGTACACTGAACTTTCGTTAAACCTGGCTTTCGCTCCACGCTTTTCTAAAACGTTGTTAACAGTTCATTTTAAGTGTTCATTATTTTTATATTTTTCCTCGTTATTACGGATCTTTTGACATTTAAGTAGATGGAAAATGTCTCTTAGAATGAAAATTATTTTTTATTAAAGAATTCAATGCGTTGTATTTGATATAAAATTATCTTCTTTTAGCGCCTTTGAAGAGAGTCTACTGTCTTAACAG
Organism: Odontocerum albicorne; assembly: GCA_949825065.1. Lineage (NCBI taxonomy): Eukaryota > Metazoa > Arthropoda > Insecta > Trichoptera > Odontoceridae > Odontocerum > Odontocerum albicorne. The sequence continues at coordinate 19,474,793 of OX463851.1, read as the reverse complement.
CGCTTTATAAATGCTCATTTTATTATGCTTGTGAGGAAACGCAAATCTTCAAGATCTCAGAACAGTAATTACCGAAGTTTAGTAATTGGATCATGAATCTTTGATATTAAAATATATAATAGGCATATCGGAATGTATTATGTTACTTGATAATAGTGCCATGCATGGAAAATCAAGTGGCTTGCGCGTTCTTTATGGAACTACTTAACATGAAGATTTACATTCACGTAGAATATTTTATTTTGGTTCATAAAAAAATGGGAATACTTCAAATTACCATCGCCCACCCTGACTGGCATATGGTCCGATTCAGGCACGACTTCAAAGCGACGAAAAACGTATAATGTATCACGGCTACTTTAAGGGGATCTCCTTTTTGAGTAAGGGATAATTTTAAAGCAGATTACTTCACCTTCAAATGCGACTAAAAAAATATTTATAAATAGTATAGCCTCCTAGTAATGCCACTAAAAATAACTTTTTACAAATAGTAAAGTACAACCTCCTTAGCCTAGTCGGTACGATGCCTGTCTTCAAATCTGGGGCTTACGGGTTCGATTCCCGTTCGTATCCATTTAAAACATGCTGCTTGTCTCATAAGGCCTCGTTAACATATACCGGGTAGATTGCAAGAGTGTGTACTGTGTATGACGATAATGCAAAACAAAACAATAAAAAATTGCGGACTACAAATTGAATCTATTGTTTTATGAACATAAAAAGACAAGTTTTTTTCTTGTTTTTAGACCAGTAGTAACTTAAGAAAATTATATTTTAATCGTTGGCATATTAATTTTTGTTCTAAATTTATATTTGTGACGTCGATCTATTCAGTACAAATAAACTCACTCAATATAAGTAGTTTATAATGAACAATTAATCTTGTGCAAGATTTATTTCGTCACAAACAAAATGCGAACTATCGTAAAAATTCCTATCAAGGTGAAAAAACATGGTTTATGCCAAGGAATTGGAGTCAGAATAAATTGTGCTTGAAGGTTCGTAAGATGGTGCAACTATTTGCAATCGTGACTGTAAACTGAAATGAGATAAAAGAATGGCTTCATCTTACTTTTTCTCGTATTCCTAAAGCATAGAAATTTTTGATAATAATAAATGAACAATTTTGAACCGTTTAGAGAGCACACACTTTCTCAAGGGTGGTTTTACTCGGGACTCAAACCCAATATTTTCGGCAGATCAAAAATATTACAATATAAAGTTGAGTGTAAGAATATGAAGGTAGTGGCTGCGGTCATAATATTTGTTCCTTCTATAAGTCTGCACGTGTTGAGAAAAACGTATTTGGCAAATACACCACAGAGAAGGAAAGACGAATTACAAAGTTACTTGTAGATCTTTCGATATGCGAACGTAACACATTCTGCTTTAGGTGAAGTGTGGTATATGTGTGTAATGTTCATATAACATGAATTTCGATAAGACCTCCCAAAAACCATTGACTTTAAGAGCTTCTTAAAGCTGCACACACCACCCATATCTCTAACACTTAGACCATTCCACACCAAAGGATCAGCAACGGAAAAAAATCTATCATAATCCTCCGCCCTATTGGATCAATACATAGTTCAAACCAAATTATAACGTAACTTTAAGTGATATTTACAACAACCGAGCAAATAAAACACATTTTGAACTATCGAATATATTTTTTATACTGAAGAAATAAGACTATAATTTTAAGTAGTACACTTTCGTTGTATGCATTACAATCTAGTAGGTGTATTGCTATTTGGCAATCTATTCCAACTATTAAAAAATATGTTAAAAAGGCTTTAAGTTAAAACCACACTGGAATCTATTTTAGAATAAATTGGGTCCAAGAGAAATCGAACCCGTAACGCCCGGGTGGTAGTCATAAAGTAGCCTGATTAGGTCGTAAATAAATTCGAACTTGAAATAACTTATGCGTATAAATATATCTAAGATTAGAACTATTGCTCAATGAAGGTGCAAAAAAAACATGAATTTTATTGGTATTTGTATTTTTTTGTATTATTTTATTTTTTTATTCACAATAAACAAATATGTATTTCATCGTCTTGATTTTATTACATCTTTTTTGTACAATTTTTTTTATTCCGAAATCGCATTAGAAATATATTATTTAAATTAATGTGTGAATCCACCTTGAGATGTACGAGTATAATACAAGTCGTTTCCATTTTTCAAAATATCAATTATCTTAAAATTTTCAACATCGCTTGTATTTTGCCCCCTGCTGTATAATTTCAATGTAATCGTTGATTAACATTATTTTAATGATATCGTTGATAAAAGATAGGAAGAACTCAAAATGATTGAATGATTAAAGTTTGCCTTAATTTGAATCAAATGTTTTGTTTTTCTTTGATTCATTTTCCTTTCCGTTGACATTCAAGTACAAGGTTATTCAAAAATTAAGATTTTATATTGTACTTGTGACGATTGAAACTTTTCGATTATGATATAATTGAAAACTGGGCGATTTTGGATTAGTTTATTTTATAAGTATTCTCCAATAAATCACTGCAAACATAATTTCCAAGTCTCCGGCATAATGAATTTTTTAATTACATTCATTCAAAAAAGTTATAAAATGTATTTAAGTTGTAATATAATTTAAGTTATATTGACATATATAAGTTATTAACTCTTAATACATACGAGTACATATATATCCTCACACCATATACATTTGCAGGTAAGCTAAGAGGACATATTTCTACACCATCCTGTCTCATCTACATGCTCTTCTGTTTCTTAGACTTACGTCGGAATTTAGGTCGGTGTCAAAACATATTTTGTTTAAAAATCACCATCGAACTTTCCAAAACTTTTTGAAATGCATTTTCTAGAATTATTTTTCAAAATGTTTCAACAACCTTTATACCTAATCAATTTTTCTATAACGGAACATAAGTACTGTTCAAACAGCTTTTTGATATGTATTGTTTTAAATTTCGTTTTATGTTTTACCTGAAATGCAATTTCTTTTTCTCATGAAATATCATCAACACTACAAATTAGCAATGGTATCAAACATTATAAACAATAATTCACAATTGCTCGATCAATTTTCCTAAAATTTGTTTTTTCCATATCAACTCTTATCTCGCCGAAAATATTCAGCGTCTTTCCGATCGTGGACTTAGACTACGCTCAAACTGAGATAGTTCAATATCTTTCCAAGTTCAGCGCTGTTTCGTAGTGTTTTACTGTCCATGCAGGGAAACTTTGGAACCAGTAAAGACCTAATGTTAGACTTGTTCCGTCATTGGCACGTTTGAAAAAACTGTTTAAAATACCCATGTTTCATTCTCGATTTCATTTTCCTCAACAACATCCGTTCCTTTTTTTATAATATGATTCTCCTGTTATGGTTGTTATTTATGTTGTTCCAGAATTATGAACAATATAATAAATTCGTATTTTTTTTAACTTCATTTAATTACTTTTGTGCGATTGCTAGGTTGATATTGCTACCTGGCAATAATCCCGCCAGATTGTGAAATAATAAAGTATTACATAAATAAATAAAATAAATAATTTTTTTTTAAAAAATAAAAACTCGAAATTGTGCTTCAGGTTAAATTGGCAAATAACTACACTCATTAACCGTTTGTTATGCACTACAGGATGAAGGTCTTATCAATTTTTTTCCATTCCTTTTTTCTATCTTCAGCTAACACGCACTCACGAATTTCAGATTTCCCGCCAGAAAAGAAAGAACAACATAAATATGTTTCAATGCCATAGCATGGAATCAATTAGAGGGCGGTTCTTGGTGCGTTTCCGCGATAGAGCCAACATAATAAGCCATCGAGTGCAAAGCCGCGTTGGCTTTTACGATCCTGTCAAATAACTTCACTTCTTTGTATTGAAAAGGGTGCCTTCTGCCTTGCTAGCCCAGCCACTCGGAGCTTACTTCATGACGCGCGAGTAACTTTTTCCTTGTTGTTTATTATCTTATATTTTCACCCTCTGGAAATATCGAAGTTTCTGTCTCCGGTATCGATCTGAAGTTTCTTGTTCTCTTCTCGGAACAATCAAATAATATCCTCTTGGTCTGAAACGAAATTAAGAAAGAGAGTTCTATTTCCTCGAGTATTCGATATTCTCTCTAATAATATTATCTCATTTGGCGCTTATTGAAAATAGAACTTCTGTGATCTTAATAATAAGACCTGGGTGAAGCCCGTGACGTTTTATCTTTACGGAGGTTGACATTTAAATGAAGTCAGGAAAGCCTTTCGGTTTAAGAATATATTTAAACTTAAAGATAAAAGATTTTTTTGTAAGTAAAAAACATCAATGCGGCATTTCTCAAGTTTAAGTGCCGAGTTAATTGTTTGCATACATGAGGATTGAACTAAAATAACTGTATATTAGGTCCTTACATATGAAATTGGCGTTTTGTTTGGGAGGAACATAAAGTTGATTTTTTTTTAATATAATATATTTATTTAATCAAAGTATGTACCATTGCTATCTATGCACTTTTGCCATCTCATAGGTAGTTCATCGATCCCTTTACTAAAAAAACCATTCGGACGGGAATCAATAAAATCTTTGAAGTCGGTTTGGACTGCCCCATCGGAGTTGAATTTTTTCCCTTGCAAGAAGTTATCCAAATTTCGAAAAAAATAGTAATCTGTTGGGGCAAGGTCCGGAGAGTACGGTGGATGTCTTAGACATTCCAATTGAAGCTCTTCTAATTTGGTAGCCGTCTGTTGTGCAGTGTGTGGTCTAGCGTTATCATGAAGCAGCAGTGGCCTAGAGCGATTAACCAGCCTCGGTTGTTTAGCAGCTAGCTTTTCCATCATGGTTTGCAGTTGCTGACAATAGACATCTGCCGTAATCGTCTGGACAGATATAAGAAAGCTGTAGTGAGCGACACCAGCACTAGTCCACCAAACGCTCACAAGTAACTTTTTTTGGAGTCAATTTTCGCTTGGGGCATGGTTTGGCTGGTTCGGCAGGGTTCAGCCATTGCGATGAGCGCTTCCGATTATCATACAGGATCCACTTTTCATCACAGGTAATGATTCGATTCAAAATCCCTTCATTATTGTGCCGGTTGAGTAATGCAACGCAGCAGTCAACGCGCGTTTGTTGATTTGCTTCACTCAATTCGTGAGGTACCCACCTTTCAAGCTTTTTCACCTTCCCAATTTGCTTCAAGTGGATTAAAACAGTTTTATCACTAACACCGCAGCCTGCAGCTAACTCGGACGTGGTTTGCGATGGATCCGCTTCCACAATAGCCTTCAATTCTTCATTATCAACTTTGGTCTCCGGCCGTCTACGGGGCTTGTTCTGCAGGTCGAAATTTCCAGAACGAAAACGTTGGAACCAAAAACGCACTGTGTTTTCTTTTGCGGCACCGTCGCCATACACATCATTAATCCTTCGAGCCGTTTCTGCAGCACTGGTGCCACGGTGGAACTCGTACTCGTAAATAACGCGCTATTTCAAGTTTTCCGTTTTGTAAACTGATTTTTTTAAACTGATTTGTAAACTGATTTGTAAACTGTTTTGTAAACTTTTCGAAATACAAATACTTGAGTAAATAGCTGTATAAATTTGAATTTGGAATTCCTAACCAAAGAGAAGATATTTGAGATCAAAGTTGCCAGTACGGCAAAACGCCAAGTTCATATGTAAGGACCTAATATTTATGTCAGTCACAAATTAAGCATATTTCTTTTTGGAGTTTCTTAACATTTAGTAAGCACATTGCACCATTTTGTTTAATGAATACTTACTTTTTTTTAAATGAATACATCTTGTCAGTCGCCTTTCAGATTCTTTTGTTATTATTTAGTATTGAAAACTATTTTGTCATTACTTAGTATTGAAAGCTATTTTATTATTTTAGCAAAATCATTTTCCTTGGCTTAGCCACATGGAAAATGTTCATTTCATTGATTGATAATGTTAATATTGGGTTATGTGGAAAGTAATTATTTATTTTTAGGTCACATTCAAATGCAAAATACACCAAATGCTCGTGGAGGGCGGTTTGGGATATTCTCAGTATCTCAGCAATCTATCTTGTGTCGGATCACTATTACTGTTTTTTTTAAACCAAATTTGACAGGCACTATCGTTTACCCCATCGTCGCCATACAGTGCATATATATTTTTTATGGTTAATGTCGTATTTTTTTCTTTTGCGGTAGTAAAAAAGCATCCAACACCGAAAAAACATCTTATTTTGTTTCATCTTCAAAATGACGCCAAAAATACTTAAGTAATTTGGCTAAACAATGGCCAAAAAAGTCTCCGTAAAATTTTGTCATAACGACATACACGTATATCCCAGAAGTATGAAACTACTTTCCGGACAATATTTTATTTGAGAAATACACCAAGATGTGTAGATATGTCACCTGCCTCACAACCCCGGGGGTTGCGGGATTGATTTCCGCTGTAAGCTAGATTAAAAAAAAAGTATTTGAGTCTAGTTTTCACTGGAGGCGTCTAAAATATTTGCCGTTGGATGGAAGAGATTGACACATGACAATAAGCTCACCAGGTTGTAATGTATATAATGAAAGTGTATTGCAATACAAGATATGTACTTTAGCAAAACTTGTATTTTATTAATAAATTATGCAACGACAATTGTCTTAGAGTAATATGCCTCCAATTATTCTCATATTGTAAATTGGATCAGATATTGTGGATATCAGCCGCATGTTACGTTGTATGGCTTGTCATGTTTAACTAGACCACTGGGGGTGGATATTCAAATAGCACGCAGTTATGGGCGCCAAAGGATACTCCCCGTGGCAATCTTTTTAGACTGAGGGTGGAAGAGTCCATAGGGTTAAGTTGTTTGTGAAATCAACTTTTTCGGATGGGGCTGTTTTTGTCATCTGGATTCTTTTTTTTTTTTATAGTTTTTCCTCAGTGAGAAATTTATCGTCGAATCGTTTCCGGGGTGTATTTTTTCGCTGCATTCTTTATGTACGCTCTGAGGGATGGAATGAAATCTCTTTACCATTTTGTTGTTTAGAATTATTTCCCTATAATAAAATACCCATTTTCGTACATGTCTACCCTTTGTTTTTTTATGTTTGCATACAGAATGGTTCTATAAATACTTATTTATTGGCTGTTTCTTTGAGCGAGAAATTCGATCACGTTTCAAACATTTAAAAAGAAAAAACGTATTTTGTTAAATGTAGGAAAATTGTGATGTTATAAGAAATGTAAAAAATTTGCAAAAATAACGTCAATATAGAAAATGGTTATGAAGCACGATGAAAAGTTGAAAGAAAGAAAAAGTTCAATGATTAAAATATTATAATTATACGAAAATACATAAATATTTATTTTGTATTGTGTTGTAGAACACTTTCGTCGTTCACCGTACAGCTTGGCGGATTTATTGCCATGTTGCAATACTAAAATTAAAACCAGACTGAAATCCTTGTAAAAAAATCTAAATTTCAACGGAAATTGAACTCACCATTTCGGGTTGGAGGAACACTTTTCAATAAAAAAACGTTTTACGACCTCCGTGTCCTAATTGGTTAAGTTTAACGACCTCCGTGTCCGTGTCCTAGTTGGTTAAGTGTGATCCTCGCCGGTGCCTAATTTCTTTAAAACGGAATCCAGTCTGGTTTTTACCTAAGGCCTCGTTGACATATCTCAAGTCGGTTGAAAGAAATTGCCACATGGTAATAAACCAGCCAGGTTATACAGTATATAATGAAAGTGTAATACAATACAAAAAACTTTTCGTGTTCTGAAATTAACCGCTTCTCCTTAAAACCAATACTTATTATTTATTCCGTATGTGTTTACGAGTATATGGCTACCGTGTATTCGTGTAATATAATTTATGTCGATATGGTTTTGAATAAAGTCTACTGAAAACTTTATTCCGAAAGAACCTGTTTATTTCCAAAAGTTTATTAAATACCTCGTTTTGTTCTAATATAAGACTTAACAATGCCGAATAATCGCAAACTGCTTGAATTGTATGCATTGTAGTAATACAAACAAGTTATATTGATTATATGAAGTCTTGAACTAAATAAAGATCTTGCCTATCTGATGGTGTCTTAGTACTATACTAATGTTTATCAGATCGTATTGCATGTACTCGTACAAGTATTCCATTGAAACACAATCTTGTCAAGGGGAAATAGATTGTTATCCTTATTTGAACCCTCTGTTTTTGCGGCACTCAATCGAAGATAAGTATCATAATATTATTAGACCGAAGTATGCCCAAACACCATCCATCGTTCACGAAAATTTACTTAGCCTCGTTGGAACTGTCAAATTTAGATTGTCATAGAATATTAAAATAGAGTGTTGTGCTGACTTATCGAACGCCCCTTCTTCCAATTTTCTATCCCCTAACTTTTCTGCCACCTTATTTCGAGCAAGCGCCACTTAATATAAAATCAATTGAGACACCTACCCACTGTCCCACCTTTACGGAGCTTTTTAGAAATTCACGGATGACTTGGTAAAGCAAATATAGGCAAATTTTTACTTCCAATGAAACCGTCAGTATACATATACGTTCACGTCGTTAAAATGTCGATGTGTGTAAAAAATCAGAGCGCCAATTTTTTTATTGCGTTATACATTTTTCGTCATCTGTATACACTGCCTCATAGCACTTTTTTATTTCTCATCATCATCACGCTATGCCCCCATTGAGGTTGATATAACTGATCTCCTCTTCATTCTGTTCTTGTATACATTTTTCGCTTCTATCACGTCCATACACCTCGTCAAGCATACTCTCATAGTATAAATCCTCTCTCTTCCCTTTTCAGAATTCGATTAATTTGATCGCGCCACGTTTTTCTTGGTATTTTTAAACTTCTCGTACCTTTTATTCTACTTTTATGGATTATTTTCTTGATCTTTCACAATTCATTCTTTCCACGTGACTGAACCATCTCAGTGCTCCTTTGTTCATCTTAAGCTCTCCAATTTATTTCGCTTAACATTATTTCCTAATGCCCTTATTCTTTTTTCTGTTAACGTTGTTTTTCAACAAATTCTATGCAACGCTCTCATTTCTACCGCATTTATCTTATTTGCATCATATTTTTGCCACGTTCAAGTTTTGCTTGCATATCCTAATGTTGAGAGCAAGATACCATTATGAGTAGCCAACTTAAACTTTCTTGAAATGCCCCGATCTGTAAACATAATATAATGTTGAACCCGGCCCGGGTTGAATTCACTCGTTGCTTGCTGCTACTATTCCTTTAATATTGCATTTTGTGCGGTCATCCGATATAAACATGCTTCCTTCTTACATTTCATTTACATACTTCTTTCAAAATCTCTTTTATTGGTTCAGACCATTTTTTCAATGAGCTTCGTATACTTCACCTTCCACTCACATTGAAGTAACCTCATCATATTTTAAATATTTTAATAGCTTTTATTGTATTCCATTTTATAATATTCTTTTTACTACTTAACGTCGAGTACTATGAGAAAATACATGATACATGATGCATTCAGCGGAAAGTTTTATTTTGACAAGGATAAATTGCCTGGCCCTTCATGGAGCACGAATACATCTTTCGCCTTTGTTGTAATGTTGGGGAACTATTTTCTTTTAATCTTGTTTTTTTTTTACCAAAATCACTTGTGTTAATAGTTGATGAAAATGTGTGTGGTTCTTTTTTGTGTTTTTATTCGCTTATTTATTTTACTTTCAACATACCGTAAAAGATGATCTCTGTGACATAGTTGGTCAGACGCTTGTCATCCAACTATTCGGTTGCAGGTTATATTTCCGTTGGGCTTAAATAAATTATTTCGTAAATATTGAAATATAATGTATTTTTAGATCCGCGTGACGACCTCCGTGAAATATGTGGTAAGACGCCTTATTATCATCCCGGGAGTCGCTGTTGGTAGCCTGATATTTTAAAAAGGGTTCCAGTCTGATTTTTCACTTAAGATTTCATACATCTTACCTGTCGATTGGAAGATGTTGTCTGTCTATGGCGATAAACATAATTAAGTTTTACTTTATGCATTGAAATTATTATACAATACAAAGAAAAATCAACGAATTTATGACCATATGGAAATATTTTCCAAACAACCATTCATGTTACATTTTTTAGTGTATACAATCCATAAAAAACGTATTTCAAAATGTTGTGTTTTTTAATGAAAATTCACAAAAATGCGATATTGATTTGGTCGTTTGTCGAAAATAAACTTTATTACCATTAATATCTGAACGTAATATATAACATTTTGGACGATGTTGTAAATATTTTTTATGTGTATCGCCTCAAATTTACCATAAAAGAAAAATCTTAATTTCAAGCCAGTAACGTACGTTTTTCTTTTCCGATTTTGTTTACCTCTCTCACATTCCTTCCTTTGATTGATGATTTCCTACTTTCATTGTTATTTATACAGCTCATGAATTTCTTACAAAATTAATAATAATTTAAATATTATATTACGACCGTGTAAATTCCTTTATTCACGTTTGTCTGGTTGGTTGAACGATGTTGTCATCTGGTAATAAATCCGACAGATTGTACAGTGAAATGTTGATAAATAAATCGAAAATATATGATTTAGGTATTTTCTGAAACCCTCCATAGAAAGAATAATAATCTTGCTAGAACCTTCTAAATTAAAGCTTTTCTCTCTTTGTTTAAGAAAAGTAAAGCAGCTAAGAAAAACTTTTTCAAAAAAATTAAATTGATTAAACCCATAACACCACCAACATAAACTAACAACAAACCTTTTAGTTTAAGTGCGAAAAAAATCTCAAATCCTTAACCTATAATTCTTTCATTTCTCTTTTTTAAAGAAAATTTAAAAAAAGGCAAAAAGTTTCAAATTAGACAGATAGTAGGCTCGACTTTTAACATTTCTTGCGTAAACATCAGTTAAGATTGAAAAAAGGTAATTTTTTTGTGTAAACGAGAGCCGACTTATCTTTATAAATTATTATCTAAAGTGTAAACAGTAAACAACACCTAGCTTTTGTTTGAATAAAACATCTTCCCTGATAAAAATATCTTCGCCATGTCGAAGAAAGCGACAGAATCTCGTGTCTCTTTTATTAAAAATTATGAGGATCGCTCAAAAATAATCGTCATTTAAATGTTAATAATTATAAATGAACTATACTATTTATAAAGCACTGTTTGGAGAACACGCTCTTACCCAATATTATCGACTTGAACCCAATATTATCGACGGATTAAAAATATTAGAAAATAAATATTTATAATAATTTGACACTTAAATGTGAAACAAATTCTGCAAAATAACTTGAAATTTGGTATTTATATTGTAGAACTTCATTTCAAAACAAGATGATTTGACACTAAAATGTGAAATAAATAATGTACACATAAACTTAAATTAAAGTTACATATGTTTCGGTTTACAAAAATATTGTCAAATTGTTGAACAAGTTTTAAGCGTAACAAACCTGTGACTTTAATTTATGTTTATGTGGAGGTTTTTTTCACATTTCAGGTGTCAAATCATTTCAATATGGAGTTCCACAATATAAATACCAAATCAGTTAATAAATTATATAAGTTGAGTGTAAAGGTAGGAAAGTTGTGGCTGTGGACATTAAATTAGGTACTTCCTTGCATTTGCAAAAGTTTAGAAAAACATGTTTTTTAAGAAACCTCAGAAAACTTACCCAGAGAAGACAAACTACAAAGAAACCTTTGGAATCTTCTAATATGTGCTCGTAATAAATTCGACTAAAGGTGTGTAAACACCTAAAGCCTTACTCCGAGTCATGCATACTTTCTTATAAAAGCTTTTCGCTTTTACAGAATTTTATTTGTTTGGTCGTGTCACGTTTTTCTAGATATTCCCAAATGTCTTGTAATTTGTTTACTACTTGTATAGATTATTTTTTCCTATTAATTATTTCTACTTGAGAGAACCATATCAATGCTCTCTCATTCATATTAAATTATACTTCATAATTTATAATCGTTATGTTTTAATACCTAGTTTTCTAGTTTCTCCAAGCATTCTATCAATCTCTTCACAAGCTTCTATATCCTCAAGATAATATGTATTTGGCTAAAATAAAAAGTAAATCAAAGTCGTTTTCAAAAGTAAAGAATCCTCACTTGATTTTTTTTACTTTTAAATACTTGGATGAACTCGAAAATGTAGCAACTCGGTACATTTTAAGTGTTCACTCAAATCGATTATATTATTATTTTAAATGTGTTATCCAACCATCGAAGACTTTTTATATTTTTAATTCAAAATCTTATTTTCAAGATAGTCAATTATCATTCAATGTGTATGTCTTTGCTGTTACGTCATATCTATTAGTTTGTATGGTAACCCTACCATTTCCAAATTGTTGATGCACACATGTTGAAGAGTGTGACCAAAAGATAATATTGTCTTCGACCCCAGAAATCAAGCATTCTAGTTTAGAACCACTTGATTAGGCAAGTAACTCAGGTTGTCATCGTACGGGTTGGTATTGTTATCTCACGTGGACAAGCAATAATACTTTCACACGTCTAGCGCACGCGAGTCTTGTGAGCAGACAAACTCCTTAACTAGACAAGGAGCGTTTTTTAGTACCATCAGAAATCGAGCATGCATCCCATGGTTGGAAAACCGAGGGATAGCACCTTACCAACTAGGCTACGGGTATCGTAAATATATAAAACGTGAGATAAAAATAACTAATTCCTTATTTGTAGACTTTCTGAGCATCCCTCGTATTTTTCTGTGTGATACAAGGTAAGCATTTTTTGGATGAAATATTTTTGTTGATGAAAGCGTCTTTTCCGGTAAACATGATAAATGGCCTCTTTTTAAGTTATTTTTGGTAATACATGATAGAGATGGAATTTAATATAAAATATGATTGAAGTTGATGTTGAACGATTTCAGAATTTAATTTAATAATATATATGAATAAAACATTATATTTGAAAGATGTCAAGTTTCATATAACTACATTTTTCTTTCAACTTGCATATACGAGTACATTTATATTATGAGCTGTATTGAGCGTAATATTAAACTTTTAATATATATTTTATTTGAAGTCTTCCAATGAACTAAATAAAGAAAATCTCCACAAAGTATCACTGATTTAAGGTTAGCAAGCTTGTTTCAAAAGGAACCGTATTATAGCAAGACTAAGAAAAGTATGGTTCGATCAAGTGAATGATATTATTAAAGAAGGAAAAATAGAAAGTCAGAAAAATCGTAGAGATTTTATGAGAAAGTGAATGGATGTCGAAGAGACTAAAGATGTGGATGTTGAAAGAGTGTGGAGTTTTGTCCTCTCTGCCTATCCTGACAGGGAATGGGCGTGACGGTATGTGTGTATATAAAATGATTTTTCTGAAATGAAAATGTATTGGAACATTCTGCAATACATGCATCATTTTAATGTTACTTCTCTAATCAATTAATTTTTCCAACTTGAAATTTTAAATTGCATTTCAATAGTTGTAAAAAAAAATTTTGCAGGTTGATTGATATGATTTTTTAATAATGTATAGGATAAATTAATAGTTAAATTATGCTTCTTGATCAAAGGCTTTGTAAGCGAAGTGTTTCTCTATATCACAAAATGAAGAGTTTTATGTGTAGCATTGTTTTGTACTTTCTCGCTACCGTTCCCCATTCCATTAACACTATGTAAATTTTTAATGGTGTATTTTGGACGATAAATAAATCAAATATTTATTGATCTCAAATGAACTATTCAGGACAAATCAGAATGTACTATTGTATATTGCGACGCAGACTTTACTATTATATTATATATTAAGATTGAGCAATGATCCGTGTACAAAACGAAGAAGTTAAGCGAAATTTTGTAAATTCTTAAAAAAAAATAGATAGTCCATCCTGTCGTGTAACTCATAACTCAGCATCGTACTTCTACGGTCGTACAATTCCCTCCTCCCATCCTTGCACTCCACAGTTCGAAGAGCTGTTGTTAAGGGTAGTCCGGTTACGTCTCTCTCTTGGTCAGTCTAACACATTGGGACTCTTCCTCTCGTGCGTCGTCTTTCCACGCTTCCAGTGACCACAAGTCTTTCCAAACTGTATCCTTGACCACGAGCAATGTGTCCAAAGAATCGGAAGATTCGTCGACAATTTGTCGATTACTTTCAGTTGTTTGAGAATGGAGTCAAAACAAATTATATTCGAAGGTTATTTTATTATATTTGCAAGTAACTTTTCCAATTCTAATACAGCTATTATATTATATAAAGTATAGCAACAACAAATAAAGTATAATTACTCAATAATCAATAAATTATTCATTAGTTGATATTTTTTTAAAATCAATTAAACTGTTTTAAATTCTCGTAATCCATTCTTTGCGTAATAAAATTTGTCCCGATTTACATTATTTTCCTGTTATTGAACAGGTACAGTACAGTTTCACGACTGGGTTATAATCATTACAAACGCGAATCCTTCACTCACGCAGAATTGTTCATATCAGTGATCAAGCTCCGGACCAAACTCGATTACTAGATCAATGGTATATTCGTATCGAAGTTTATTAGTGCTTTGATTGACCATAAAATTTGAATGTCTGATGCCTTGGGACCGAGCGTAATGAATATAAATTTGTCAGTTTAACATCCACCCATCGATTTGAGATTAGTTCATGTATCCCCACGTATTAGGAGTCATCTTCCCCACACCCCTCATGATTTAATTTCCTTAATGGTCCTCACGCGACGTTTTCCGCTTCTCTGCGATTTGTCGTAAATGCCTTATACCCATCCCATATTCCGTTTTCCCTCGCCCTTCCTCCTCGTGGAAGTACTCTTGATTACGTCATGGATATTTTAAGTCAGGCAATTTTCTAATTCTGTCCATTCTGAGAAACGTTGATTGGTGACTCGCTTTCTCACCCCGACGAGTACTTTAATTTTATACTGGAACTTTTTTATGGTCTGGTAACTTTCCAAAGCTGTATGATACTAATGTACAGAGAGAAATGTAGATACTTTTATACAAACTAAACGATTAACTCGTGCTATGCACGGTTTCATATTTATTTATAAAGTTCCAGAAGTTTTATGTTATAAAACGGTACTTGAGGACCAACAAACGTAAAATATATGTATGGTATGTATTGATTCTTGAAAATAAAAAAGGCTTAAAAAATTTGCACTGTCTTTTTAGTGCCTGTTTTATTGTTTTTCACACATACTTCACAACACTTTCCGAAATAAAAAAATGTATAAACTATAAAAGCAAATATCGACCAAAAAACACATTTGATTAAGATAATTCTGGATTGTTAAAACATAGGTTTGTCGGACTATTTTTTTTTCACTTTTGTAAACAAAATGAAACGCAGACTGTTATAATTGTGTTAAAAAATGAATAAATAATCGTTGCTTGTGAAGATTTTATAGTTCTGACATTCAGCAGTCAGGGGATGTGTTGGGCGGTATTGTTGTATTTAACACGATATTTTATTTGGGAAATTTATATAAAATGTGTTTTTAGGAGTTATAAGTAGTGTATATACAAGCACCGTGTTGTAACATAACAGTTTAGAAACGTTTTAAAAAAAACTCTGGAAATGTTCATGGTACAGGTAAATCGTCTTGTTATTTATTGTTTTATTATATTTTATTTATTTTAAATTCACGAACCAATTTTAGGTGATAAGGAATTCATGCCTCGCCATTTCCTTGAAGATAATTAACATGTCCCAGTCGAGTGGCAGGAAGTATTGGTACGGAATCTCTTTATCCTTTAATGCCTCAAGAGATGTTTGAATGGTTCTACAGGAGGCGGATGGATCCAGCCGCAGCGCGATACACTGCTCGCTACCTCCTCTGGCTGCTTACTAATCCCATGGCTTTAATTATACGCACGATCAGGTTGCGCCTCACAAATGCTTTTTGAATATATGTATTTGTTGATCATTAGTGAACTTTCACGTTGTGGAGTGTATGTGTATGAACTCTTCAGACGTTGCGTTGATTTCAAAATCATGTCTCGCTGTATTTTTATGTATATTTTTTTATTATTTTTGCTAGTTTATTTTAACGTACTGCATATTTATTTGATGTATTTAAAAAACAAACTAATCTTCTATGTATTTTATCATTTTATTTAAAATAATTCACCTTCTATGTATTTTATAGTTGACTTTCAACATTGGTAATTATTCGATGTAACAAACTTTTATGTGATTTATTTAATTATTTTATTGTTCAGTGTACGAGTACAGCGAGCTATTAACAAAGTGGCAGTCACTTTCAATTTACAAAAAAAAAGTAAGATAACTAACTTCCATTTATTACAAGTTATGCAACAAAATTTAGAAAGAATACAGTTTAAAAGGAAATTTTGTGATTTAAATGGAAAAAGGAGAACTAAGGAATTTTGGTGGCGTAAAAAGTATAAATGATGAAAGATTAATTGAATGAATTCTATTCGAATATGAGAGGATTATAGAAGCCTGGAAAAACAAAGCACGTTCAAATTCTGAAAAATAAAGTCTTAAAAATTAAAGAGAAAGTGCGTGATCAAGTACAGGAATATGCGTGATCAAATACACGAATATGCGTGATCAAGTACAGGAATATGCGTGATCAAGTACACGAATATGACAAAACAGAGAGATTTTCGCCAGGATAGAAATGAGGATCGGTTCTCTGTACGTACTCCGATAAGTACATAACATTGTATTGAGGAAAATTGTTCGGGTTACTTATATAGGCCGTTTATGTATGAAGGATCTTAGAAGGTTTGAGCATGCAGAGCAAATTAATGTAGAAAGACTAACTAAACAAATATACAGTGCAAATGTGAGTGGAAGACGTGGTAGAGGAAGATCAATGAAAATATGGTTCGATCAAGTAGATGATATCTTGAATGAAGGAAATGTAAAACTTCAGAGAAAATTGTAGGAATCGTGTGAGAAGGTATATGTACAAGAGGCGATAGATGGGTGTCGCGATAGGAATGCCTAGCGTTTTCTTCTCTCTATCTACTCCGACGGTATGATGGTATGTGTATTAGTATATATTAAGGAAAAACTAGGAATGTATTTAAGACATTTTTTATTTTACATAATTTTATTTATTTTGTTTTTATGTCTAAAATTAAGTGCGAGCAGTTTATTCAATTTATAATGTAAATGAAAATATTGTATATTTAAAAGAAAAATATTGTTATTTTACATGATTTCTTGTATATTTATGTAGAACCATTCCACCAAAAGAAAAGGAAAATAATATTTTACTTGCAAAACATTTAGGTAAATAAATTCCGCAATATTGTCGGTAAGAGGGTGCATAATTTTGGCTGCGGACAAAAACCTACTCTTCTGCCTGTGTTTAAGAGGATTTGTTCATTATATTGTACGTCTTATTTCCAAAGTGTAGGACGCGGCAGATGGGGTTAGAGTTGACG
The DNA here is from genome assembly GCA_949825065.1 of Odontocerum albicorne. NCBI lineage: Eukaryota > Metazoa > Arthropoda > Insecta > Trichoptera > Odontoceridae > Odontocerum > Odontocerum albicorne. The sequence continues at coordinate 19,457,357 of OX463851.1, read as the reverse complement.
ACAAATCATTCTAACTCTCACCCTCGAAGGTGTGTTCAAACAGAACAATGTCTGCATTGAAACACTCGGATTAGCGACATCTTGTTGTAATCGGTTCAAATGTTTTAGTGATCTTTTGTTTAAGGACATTTAATTGTATTTTTCTGTATCTACTTCTCATGTTCCAAGGATTTTGATGTTGGTGGGAGTCTTCTGTGAACACACTCTCACCTCTTATTTACAAAGTAATTCTAAATCATACCTAGTCCTAAAGAGATTTCTGTGACACTTATTTTCGAGGGAATATAAATTTCACCCATGACTATACCGCAACTTTAAACAAAATGACCACTCACACACGGAATGGCCTTGTTGGACGAATTTACCGATATAAATATCTTCCATATCTCAGTGGATAAATGGAGAATTGAGCTCTTTAATTAACCTTGTGAGCATAACTGAGCAACTTTACAAGGAAGCATGATTATCATTATTCCTATTGTTATTGCTTTTAGACTTTTGTCTATTTGATTTTTTTATTGCACTATGCCTTTGATTTTTTGAAATTGGGTTTAGCGTGTATGGAATGTAAAACAAATTAATGAATAAATATTACACAGGAACAATAAAACTGTTATAAAACAATCAACTCGTTTTTAGTAAAAATGAGGTCTAAAAGATGATGGATGACTTGTATGGTATAAATCAATAAAAAAAATTTTTTTTTTATATATTTCCATTACTTTTATACGTAATAGAAATGTAAAAAAATAACCTTAACGTTTCTAATGCTAAAAAATACTGTTTAAACTAATTACTTTAATTCCCCGTATTAAATTAAATCCAGTTTGTTACATTTATGTTTAAGAACTCTCTTATACTACCTTGGGTTAATTAAGTTATGGTTTTATATTCCAATTTAATATCCTCTTTTCACCATAAAGTATAGTTGTTATTTGTAAAGTTGATACTTCGTATCGAGGGTGTTGTTAAGAAGTTAATTATATGGTAAACATAAAACGAATGGTCACACACTATAAAACAATTTTTGCCGTAGTCATTTTAATTAGGCGTTTTTAACATCTAAATATTTGTTAAGTAATTTTTGTATACGCTCCTTAAATATTAATATATACGTTATTTATAGTCGATTTATTCTTAGTTGCTAATTTTAACTGTTTTAAATTAATTTACATAGGAATAGGTGAACGCTTAAGAGCTTTCAGTACTTACTGTGGGGTTGGTCAAACTTATCAATATTAAGTATCAAGTAAAGACGGACTTAAAAATATGTAGTGCGCCAAATTTCGTTTTAATGTACAACATGCCCACCATTTTTGTAAAATCGTATAGTAATACTAGTAAAGTCTTTATTTAAACCGATGTGTAGGGAAATGTAATGCAACACAACCCATAAATGAAAAAATAAATAAACGCGTACAAATTAAACAAAATAATGTAATATATCTTCTTCTTGGTCGATTCTTCATGACTGAGTTTATTACTCATTTCCTTAAAAAAAAAACTAGATTTCTTTTTTAAAACACGCGCTTCTAAGTAGGAACCTTGGGCTACTCACAAAAAACGTAAGAATTGTGTTTTATTCAATTTATTTGGTTATTCCACATATTTCCACTACTTGCGTTTTCACCTCGAATCTAAGAGAGTTTTGGTGGTCTGTTGAATTATTTCTCAGAACAATAGTTTCCAAACAAAGGTTTATTCGAAACCATTACCAAATTGAACATCCTTAAGTATTTATTTCACGAAAGTTTGTAAACGATAAGGATAAATATTTGCAAAAAAAAATCTTAAAGACATTCTTCCAGTTTTGTGTTATTTGCGGAAACAACATAATACTGTGTTATATTACGCTTGTACGTAATGTATATAATGAAGCATTTTCTAATATTTTTGCTCCTATCACATTGAGGTATGCACATTCGATATTTTAAATTATTTTTTTCAATGTTTGGAAGTTGGCCATCATCATGGCAATCCGTATCCTGTTCACTGCATCTCGGAACATCCCTTAAGTTCTAAAGCCAACAGATGCGACGTCTTCCTTTGCCTCGTTTACCTTTTATTTTACCCTGAATTGTCAATTGTGATGCAATGTATTTTGTGCCTCATTATGTGATCGATATTTTGCAATTTGCGAACCTTCACAGTATAATCAGTTCTCGGTCTTTATGCACCAAGGCTAACGATAAGAACATGTATAATCATGTTCTACATCCGCGCCAGCACTTCCACATTTCTAACACATTCTGTCCAGGGGTTTCAATAAACCAAAAAAATATAATTTCGTTTGATGTTTTTTTTTTGCATATAAACTTTCATCTACGACGACTCATGGTCTAATAAAATTTAAATCTATCTTGGATGACTTCTGAACATAGTTTAGTTTGTTTTATATTATTTATAGCTAGGAGAAACCAGTTTTAAACTGATCGGACCGGTACCATATATTTTATTGTAGCATTTGGCATATTTATATTCGTGCTATTTTGTCTAATGCGCCATCAGAATGTATGTTGACAAATAATTGTAGCATTAGACAGATTTATATTCGTGCTATTTTGTCTAATGCGCCTTCAAAATGTATGTTGACAAATAACAAATGACAAAGAAACATACGAGTACAATTTGATGAATTCAAATTTAAAAGGAATCAAAGCGCGAAATGAATCGCTTACACCAAATTCTCTTATATTTATTTTATAACTTGCTTATTACGTTTTAAACTAATTAAACAATTGTCATCAGTGATGGAAGCTTATACATTTATCTTCGAAATCAATAATTATTCTGGTATAGTATAATATAACTCTTTTGTTGTATACAGTAGAATCTGGTGGGTTTGTTGCCATGTGGTAATCTCTTCTAACCAACCAGAAAGACGATAACGAGGCCCTAAGTCAAAACTAGAATAAAACAATTTTTTAAATAAATTAATTTTCAACGGAAATTGAACCCGGCTAACCAACTATGCCACGGATGTTGTTATAGTATGAGTCTATTTAAACCGATCTATAAACATAATATATTTTATTTGATATTTCATTCATTTCAAATAAAATATTTGTTACATGATTATTTCAAATAAAACCATTTATTTTATGTTTGTTTCAAATAAAACCATTTGTTTTATGGTTATTTCAAATAAAACCATTTGTTTTATGTTTATTTCAAATAAAACCATTTGTTTTATGCGTATTTCAAATAAAACCGTTTGAATCAAAACAGCCTCCCTCCTGCAAAAACATCAAATTCAAAAACGTCGTATAAAGTTGTAAAAGTAGCCGACACGGCTCTAATAATCAGTCATAAATGTTTGATGAGGAATATAAATTCCGTTTTGGTCCGGCGTGCATCCTGGCCCGCGATTAGTTGCGTCCATCATGAATATTCCGAATGGATAATGAATAGATACACGCCTTCAGATCCAACTTAATAATGCGAGAATGCTTGTGTATTATAAATAAACCAGGACCTTCCTCAGTTGTGTTACCGCCTTTGTGTAAAAGCGGGGATTGGTGAAGGGTATCCTGTTTTAACATACTCGTATATTAGATATTGGGCTTCGTATTGAAAAAATCTTATTTAGGTCAATATCGAATGTTTGCAATTAAGTGAAACACCGAGATTTTAATGCGAGAGCTGTAATACTAATCCCTGATAATTTTCAAATATTTTGAATTTTCTTGTATTTCATATATATTTTCATTTCCATATTTCTTCTCTTGAAGTTGCAAGATTCATTTTTCACATATGTCCGAAAGTTTTTCGTTTTTTTCTTTGATGGTATTTCTAACTTCAGCATTGTCCACCCTTAGAATTACCCCATGATTTGTAACTCGAAGCCTTTGGGAGATGCTCAATATTATTTAGTGTACCAACATCTCGAATACATTAAGTTTGTTTATCGTTTTGCTATTAAGTGTCCAATGCGCTATCGAATAAAACTTGAATTTTTTTGCCGACCCTGCAAGGAAAGCTTTGTTCAGCTATCGGACGGGATGTAGAAGAGATGGTAGACCGAATTTTAATGATGTCACAAGGAACTGCCGCACACTGAGTATAAGCAATTACGAAAGGGATGTTGCTAAGAGAAATAAATAGCAGAGAACTCTGTAAGCAATCAGTTGTAGGACCAATGACGATGTTAAAGGCTAACACATTCCATGGCATGAATGTGATTCCATGACAAAACTACATGCATACACACCATCGTGGCGTTTTCTTATTGGGGTAGGCAGATAGGAGAAAGAACCAGTCTTTCCTATTGCAACACATATTTTTGGCCTCTTCTACAACCATACACCTTCTCATGCAACTCCTGCGATTTCTCTGACTTTCTTCGTTTCCTTCTTTCAGAATATCATTCACTCGATTAAACCATACTTTCATTGGCCTTCCATTCACATTTGCACTATATATTTGTTTTTTTAGTCTTTCCGCATTCATTCGTTCCACAAACCCAAACCATTTGAAAATGACAAAAGTTATAAGTAAATTAGAGCGCAGGAGTTCTTCTCGTGTTTGGGATTTTTCTTAAATATTGTTATTATTTAAAAATAAATTCATTAAATTGCTGACATAATCGTACAAAATATATTATTCCATTCTTCAAAATCTACATGCATTTTATTTAAGATACGTGACATTGATTAAAAGCTATTTACATACACATTATCCCGCAATCTCCCTGTGGGGTTAGGTAGGTTATGCATCCCCCTTTTTTTTAAATATAATTCACTTAATACAACCATACGTTTTATGGTCTTTCACATCTTCCATTCACATTTGCACGATAAATTTGTTTTTAGTTACTTATTTGTTTTACATGCCCAAACCATCCCGGAGTGATCTTTATCTAACTCAATACATTAGCCTTAAATTCACATTCATTCGAAATCATTTTATATTTGTCATGGATTGTCATCTAATTTATTCGTCTCGGTGCATGCATTTCTACGTCATTTATTCCACAGCTTTCAATATTCTCCCATGTCCACGTTTCACCCATACATCAAAGTTGTGCAGCAGATCTTAACAGATTTTGATAGTGCTCAGATCGAGTAAATATGTTTAAGGGTGCCATTGACTTTATATCTTATCTCTCGTAACTCTTCTTTAAAATACTACCCAAATAATAAAATTCATCAACTTGCTCCAATATTTCATGATTTGCCCATATATCGTATTTTATTTTCCTTTCACACTTTTTTTATCACATATTCATATTTATCAAAATTTTGTATTTATACATTAATCTAAGTTGTTGATAAATCTGCTATATTTAATAAAGTAATTCAATGTAGAAAATCAAACTAAGCGTAATTTTTCTTTAGTAATAAATATAACCATATTAACTCTTTCTATTTCAAAACGCCGTTCCTCTTCGTCCTTCACCCTTTGCCCTACAACTCAGCGGCCGTATGCACCTGAGAGGTCATATCACAGCCCTCACCTCACTTTAGAATCGGTAACCTTGCTTCAAGTTATTTATATTTCTCTAGTGAAATACTTTATTTACATATATTGCTAAGCGATTATTTTATTTTAACTTTTGACGACCAATTATAAATTTATTTTCGTTATTAATAACGGCCACCTAGTTTTACAGAACACAAAGTGTACATACTCGTAGGTATGTACTTATGAAACCGGATTTTTTTTATAGAAAATACATATTTATTGTATGAAAATGGTAAAAAATATTTTATTCAAAGTATTGCCCATCGCTAGCTACACATCTCTCTGGCAATTTGTGGATGCCACGCCAAAAAAACTGTTGCTCTTTTGAGGCAAACCAATCATCGAGCCATTTTCGTAAGAAGTGAAGCGCTGCTCAGCAAGTGCGTGTCCCATCGATGCAAATAAGTAGTAATCGGATGGAGCCAAGTCTGGTGAGTAAGCCGCATGCGAAAGTATTTGCAGTCGATGTCGCTGGTTTGCTTGGAGTTACCCATGATTTTTTACGCTTAGGATTCTCGAAATACGAGTATATCCATTTTTCATCGCCAGTCACAATTCGATGGAGAAATGATTTTCTTTTGTACCTGGCGAGCAGCATTTCGCAAGTGATTTTTCGGTTTTCCTGCTATCTTTCATTCAGTTCATGTGGAACGAATTTTCCCACCTTCTGGATCTTTCCCATGACTTTCAAACGTATGGAGACGGCTTCTCATGTCACATTTAATTGATCCGCGAGTTGTTGTTGCGTTTGAGCGTCATGCTCATCCAACAATGCTTGCAATTCGGCGTCTTCAAACATTCTCGGTGGTCTTCCACGTTCTTCGTTTCTCACGTCAAAATCGCCACTTTTGAATTTTTTAAACCACTCAAAGCACTGTGATTTACCAAGAGCATGCTCACCGTAAGCTTCGACAAGCATTCGATGCGATTCTGCAGCAGTTTTCTTCAAATGGTAACAGAAAATCAATGCTGTCCGCAAATCGTAGTGTTCAGGCACAAAAACAGACATGTTCAACGCTATGAAAACATATGTAGTTGTATTAAATTTGTATTGTTGTGATTTAAAAGTCTTTGACAAATGTAAACACAAGAAAAAGGCGCCAATGACGTGGTTTGACAGTTACTACATTGACAACTAGAGCCATCTATGAGCAAATTCCGGTTATTTTACAAATAAACAAGCCTGCTTTTTTCGGATTTTTTGCAAAACATAAGTAAATAAATTCATATCGGTAATAACCCTAAATTGGAATTATTATGTATTAATCTGATTTATTGATAACAAAAACAAAACAATATAAAAAATACATATTTATGGAAATTTCACATGATTCACAATTTAAATCAGATGCTATTAAAAGGTCTGAACTCATATTGTACAAAATGCATATTAGTATATTACTCTTCAGTTGTATACAGTACAACCGGGCGGATTTATTGCCGTTCGACAACTTTTTCCAACCAACCAGAGAGATATTTTAATTGAAAACCAGGCTGAAACTCAAAAAAATGGGTAACGCGGGAATCGAATCCGCAGTCCCTGATTAGAAGATAGACGTCTTACCAACTAGACTACGAAGATCGTCAGAATTATTCGAGCGTCGACAATGAACTTGTATGTCTCTACCAAGTACCGGCAGTGGTATGTAGGTTTTCAAGCTAATATGGAAGATGTAGGAAGAAAAAAAGTGTACAAATAAGGCAAGATAGTTTGGACTTGTTTGCTGTTCAAGATTTCTTTATTTTGTTCGATATTATCAGATTTCTACTTATCTAGATTCCACCAATTGTTTTCTTCAAGTTGTGTTGTACAATATATTGACTGATAATTAGTTTTTAAGTTGACCTATACATTTATGTACCGTGTTCTAGGTTGGCACGTTAGATTATATTCAAACACTCCACCACGATGACATACATCACGCTGTTTTGTAATTTGACCTATAGTTTTACATTATCTTTAGTGCACCGCCTCCATATGACAAGATCTCTTGTAATATGTTTAAAGGTGCACAGGACGTGACGGCCCTGGTATGAACCCTTGTCAAAGAGCGAAACCCACAGATGCTGGTTTAGCTGTTGGTGTATAGCACCAACGCAAGACTCAGCCCGCTGTAGATTAATCACTTTACCACAAAACCATTCTGCACCATCAGCATTTATCTCCTAGTGACATCCTATACCGGAAAGATATCCTTTTGCTTAAATCGAGTGTCTTAGGAAAATTCTAATTATTTATCAAATTAAACTTGATTTTCTTGTATTCTCGAACACAATTTCCAATACATTGATATTTTATATGTGTCGTTCTGCTTCAAAGGTTTGGTTTAGGTACCCGAAAGGTTAAGTTAATAAAGTACTCGTATCAAGGCATTTATTGAATAGGGCACACTCGCGCGCATGAGCCGCTCATTTAAGTGAGCGTGTTGTTTTCTCGAAAGTTTTTAAGTAATCTCTAATTCTTGAGTGATAGAGACGTTGCGGTGCCTTGCGGCCTATGTAATATGGAATAGCCGCTTCCAACGTACCTATCAGGAATGTTTCTTTCCTGTTTTCTCAACATCCATATTCCACTACATACGGCGCTACACTAGACGGATTTTGGTTCTTTTAAATATAGACAGATTAATCCATAAATCACTTGTTACAAATATTTATTTATATGGTGCATTTTGGTGCTTCAAGTTATTCATTAATTACTCTATTGAATCGTCTTTCTAACTAATTTCGTAATTCATTCAAATTTCAGCTATGTAAATGCACGAAAGTGAACCGTGTAATAATGAAGAAAATTTGTTTCCATACTCTGTTTAAGCGTATTATTTTGTTTTTATGGGAAAACTTTTAAAGGCCAGTTATATAACCGAATCGTTCGTTTTAAAACAGCAGTAAATAAGCAATTTCAGCAGTCTCAATGTGGAAGGCACATATTTCTGCCAGTCGGTGAACAATTCATAAAAAATGTTGCCAGCAAAGCGTAAACAAGGAGTGCCGGGATAAAGTCTCCCCAGATGAACTATCCAGACGCTGGAGGGGGACTAAATTTTGTATAAACCACTTACGGGTTTATGATGGCACTAACAGGTACAAACAGTGTATTTTATAGCTCCATAAACATCACATTCTACTGTTTAGTTGGATACAAAAACGCGGCCGATTCTATAACGCAATATTAAGATTTGAGCGCTTAAGGCGAAATACTTAATTTAAGACCAACTCTCTTAGACCTTCGTTGTTGTGGGTTTGTACACTCGAATTATTGTCGTTGATCTAAACAAGGGGTGTACAACCTTTTTTATGAAAGGTCACAATTACATTTTCTGAATAACAATACTTGCAATGTTATTTCTATTCAAATTCAGCTTAAATATTATAACTGTCTCTCTAAATTTAAAAAAATATGTAAAATTTATCCAATATACTTTGTATAACTATAAGTATATATAGCTACCAATAAATTCAGACCTAAGACACTCCTTATATGGTCTGCAACATCGAGATTGAAATCTAGGAATAGTTTCATAAAGAGAGGGCAAGAATTGATGACTTCTCCGGATAAAGAGTGTTTTCTCAAGTGGAAAGAAAAAACATCCGATGACTGAACTCTCGTAAAATGTGATACCTGCTAACCTTGCAAATACCTTGATCTACTTGGAGAGCCCTGAATAGACTCCGAGTACGGGTGACTAAATGATTGGTAAATGTGCAAAGATTTTGTTTCTTGAACGAAAATATCACTGAATGTGATTGTAGGTTTTACAGGACTCAGAACACATGCTTGTGTATCCGAATATCGGGATTACACAGGACGATCTCTGTTAAGTCCTACTGGAAACACATCATCATCTCTGTTGTTATGGCTTACTGAGACTTGATAAATAATTCTTCTTCAGGCTCTTTTATCCTTCGCAGGCGTGACACTTGGCATTCTCTCAAAGCTTACTTCTTATTTTATGATCTTTTTAACTTTATGAATGGAAGTTTTTTAATTTTAGATTTAATAAATTTATTTAAAATCATTGGACATCACAAATAAAGTTTTTGCAATGTATAACCGGTAAAACACTCGGAGACAAGAAAATAAATACAGAAATAAAAGAAAAAATTAACTGAAGGCAAAGTAAACTAGGGAAAGCAGAGACGGCGTTATTGGTGAGATCTCGTTCAAATAATTTATGAGACCCAGATTGCCGGTACATTTTCTCATGGCTACCTCATATTACGCCAACCACCAGCCAGGCCCCCAATTTGATGAAGTATAATAGCCGATAGTGCACATCAATGGAACAATGCAAAAAATCAAATACAACACTTCTACAAGAAGCTAAAGAAGAATGATTGAAATATCTAACCATACTAACTTGGTTTCGTCAAAAGTGTTCAATGAAGACTCGACTGCCACCCGTAGATTTTGGGTTCGATTCCCGACTGAATCCAAAAAAATTAATAACGGATCCCGGTCTGATAAAAAAGTTCATCGGGTAGCAATATTTGCACGTGCTGAGTACGTGAGCGAGTGTTGTTATCTCTTCATGTACGGTAGTGTTACCAACTTAATTCTTTTCACTAATTTGGATATATTGGAGGGTATTTACAAAAGATAAATAAAATATGTAATGTTTTTTTTTCTTTGTTCAATTTTTAAAACGTGGGCCTTTAGTTGCATATTCATGATGGAAATGTAAACGATAATGCGATAAGGGGAAGCTTAGAATAAACTCACTTTTGGTGCTCGTAAATCTTTATTTCAGTTTGGTGATAACTCTCGTTATGGCCATCTCGGCGGTAGCTTACATCAAGGCGCTGTTAAATCTTAACGACGGTTAACATCAGCTTCTATTGCCGTTGCCGGGTAGAGAGCTTTCGTTAGCATGACTTTTTAACTTGTCATTCCTGTTTAAAGTCAACACTTTTTATATCACCATTATAATAACAATGTATTACTGCTTCCTTAACGGGACGAGCGCAGTTTTAAAAGACCACTTAAAACGAACTTTTTCGATATAAATATTTTTAATGGTGCGAGCACGCGACTTTTGTTTGATGATGCAACGGAACTTAAAAGCATAACCCTTATTCAGTCACAGGATATTCCTTGAATCAAAGATAACAAAAAGTGATCATTATCGCGCATTTTATTTTCTTTTATCAAAGGTTTCAACTTTTACTTTGTCTGACTTCAAATAATAATATTTCGCAACTTTGATGGACAGGACAAATTGTTAGTATGGCAGAATTTCGAATTGTCAAGCAATTATCATCCAACCTTAGTTAAGAAAAATACATCCAGTTGGCCCAAAAATATGTACAAGTACAGTCTTAAGTCCAGCCTCAACTTCTGTGTTATACTTACCCAGAGCTGGTTTGTAGCGGGACAGGAGTGTAACCAGTGAAATCGTACTATGGCTGAGGGGAGGGGGGCAATCTTTGGGACTATAGGACGTCACCGTGAAAAGGAAAAGAGTGCTTAACGCCGAGATGTCAAATGCCATCTGGAAAATTGTGCCCACACTGCGTGAGGGTGTGCGGATCCAGGATTGAAATTTTGGATCACCTCAGAGTACACAATAGGGATTGATAATCATACTCATCTGCGATGGATGGCCTAAGTAAGTAATTATAACATTGAAAAATAAATATCTTTCTTATTCACTTCTTCCATTAATCCATGCAATACACTTTTCTGCTTTCTATCTTTAGACTCTTTTCTAGAGGGATGATCCCGATTTGTTATAGAGATCCCAGTGTGGTATGGTCATCTTCGTTCAATGACATCCTAATCCGTTATGATTCAGTGATATGCTGCCATTTTATGGGAACACGGATGATTCGAAGCGTTAGGGATTTCCTTTAAATGTTAAAATTTTGTCAGATTGATTTTGATTTTTATTAGCCAGTTGAACCAAAGTATTGCTCTAATTACACACCGGGATTACGCCGTCTGAAGAGAGCCTTGATATAAAAGGTAGAAACGCGAATCATTGTGGGGATGAATTTTATTTAGTAAGTTATTTATTATTTTAAATTTATTTATATTTATCAAGGAAGTTCTGTGTTATATTAAACCCATGACTGACAAAGTAATTTCTTATTAAAAGTTCTTATATGTAGTGATATAAAGACAAAGCTGAAACCGTTACTAAAATTAATTGATTCGTACCTTTTTTTTTCGTACCATTTCCCTTCAATATATCCTTATTAGTGATTCGGACAAATTAAAGACGTGGGCGGGAGACTTTGTATCACTATGTTCGGCCTCATTAATCGAACCTTCGGGTTAAGAACAACTGCAGTAAACACGAAGCTCGTAGTTCGTCATCGCAGTTGACAATACAACCGCATATGAAGACAAAATAACATTCGCAAACATCTATAATGCGCGAGAATTGTTACCAGGTGAACTTTTTTTTATCAAACTCGGCCCTTTTTTAAAAATAAATTTTCGGTTTCCACCGGGGATCGAATCTGAAATCCCCATATGGAAGTCAAGCATCTTACCAACCAAACTACTGCGGTCGTCATTTCTATTGTGTCTCACCCTCTAAGGTTCTACTATATTATCTGCACTTATACAGCTAATCTGAACAGCCCATTAGTTTCATTGTAATTTATACTTTTTGTTTTTATATATTTTTTTCTTACGTCACAATTTCAACATCTGATGTCCATGAAACTATTTAACGTTTGGTTGATGCTAAAATTATTGCCGTTTTTTTTAATAATTAAAGTCTCGAATATTTTAAAAGAAACAATTAAATTGATTACACCATTTCCATCATTGCATAAAACCTTTTCCCATCTATAAGCTAATTTATATATTCCATCCCTAAAATATAACGATCTGAAGGTTCTAGAGTGGAAAATTCATCAAAGTTTGTTTTAACTTCTTCCACAGAGTTGTAGTATTATATGTTATATTGTTGTATTACACTTTTGTTGTATACATCACAACCCTGCTGACTTATTGCCTTAAAGCAATATCTTCCAATCAACCAGAAATATATTTAAGAGGCATTAACGGGGAAAATAAGACTGGAAAAACTGCTGTAGAAATGCGTGCACTAAGAAGAGTACATGGGGGGACAATGTATGACATACGGAATTACGAGTAAGTGTTTAGGTTTGAATGTGACCTTAAGGCTGTTGTGTTGAGTAATATTGAGGAGAGCACTTTGAGATTGTTTGGGCATGTAGAATGAATGAATTATGAAAGGCTAACAAAACAAATATATATTTATTTTAAATTTGAAGGGAAGGCGTTTTAGAAAAATACCATATAAGTTGTGGTTGAATCAAGTAAATCATATTTTGAAAGAAAGAAATGTTGAAAGTCAGACAATTCATGGAAGTTGTAAGAGAAGATAAATGAATGTAGAAGAGGTGTTTCGAGATAAGAAAGTCTGGTACCCTGTCCTCTCTGCCTACCCTGACAGGGAAATGACTTGATAATATATATGCATAGATTCATGGTCCATGTTTCAACACCAGAAAGTAGTAAATACCAAATATAGCACTTTATCATGCTTTGCCGACTTTGCCAAAAAGTTTAAATCTCTTCATATGTGTATTTCATTCCATAATGTTATAATTCTATATGTATTCCAAAATAACTATAAAACATCCTGCGCAGGCAATTAAGTGCTCGTAATATTCCAGCGCTTTGTATATTCGTTTTCTCAATTGAATTCCAGTCCGCCCTTCACCCTTTGCCCTACAACTTGTCGGCCCTGTACGCCCGCGAGGTCATTGAAGAGCCGGCACCCCGCTTTAGAAACGGCAACATTTTCATTACATCCCGATTGGCGCATACTCCTCGAGCCCGTCCCATAATGTCCTATTTTATTACCCACCGCGAGCATGCCTGTCTCCTTTCCGCTATTTTAATGCAATCGCGAGGATATCCAGGAATCGCCTTCAAATACCGTAACGTTACGGAATGTTTGGTAATAACGCTTCAATAGCGTTACTGATGACGATGTTTGCTCCCCTATCCTTAGCTTTTTCAATATTTTAGTGATACTTAAATTATATGTCTCTGCGAATTGGTTTTCTCATTCTTTCTTTTTCACTCGAAGTTTCCGACCTCCATGGCCTAGTTAGTAAGACGCTTATCTTCCACCCGAGGATTTTAGATTTAATTCCTGATGATACCCAAAATAATTGACTAGTTTACACACGCTAGAATTTTGCGACTTTTATTGCGTTACGAGTCAACTCTAGTGGTTTCTAACCCGAAAGCTTGATTATTGAACATTTTCCGGGCACGTTCTTCAACATGACTACATTACCAAGTAGGATATGTTGAAACTTGCAAATCCAACGGATGTAAATATCACGATGAGTTCTTAATTTTTTGTCGAGAAGTATGAAAAATAAAATGATCTGGACCATACTTTCATCTTTAGAACTGCAATAATGATGATAAATATTCTTAGTTCTAATTTTATCAACTGCTTTTTCTTTGTCTCGCGGGCTGCCTCTTTTGAATGGTGCCTCGGATTGTTATCGTCAATATTTTAGAAAATGTATTTAAATAAATCATATCGAGATATCTTAGAATTGGATTTCAGTTGTTTCGACATAACAATAATTTGTTTGATTGTTTTATACTATATTTTATATATATATATATTTATAATATATTTTCTTTTAAGCTTTGTGTGTAATTGAATTTAATATATATGTTAGCTTTATAAAAAAAACTATATATTGTATAATATGTATATCATCGGTGTTTTAAAATATCGAATGGTTCTAAAATTTTCGTGAAAAATTGTTTTTGATTGGTTGTAAAGAAATTGGTTAAACGTATTAAAAAACTAATATTTGGCTAACTCAGGTTTCGAATCAATTACTATCGACAGATTAAAAATATTACAAAATATGAACTGAATAGGAATATGGTATCTTCGGCTATTTGATAGGGTAGCCCCTCATCTGCATATGTGTATAATATAAAAACTCCACAATTTAATTTTAAGTTACAAAGAATCAAACATTTAATACAATATACCTATATTTTTACAAACACGCTTGTTTATTTTTTTACGATGACAATGTTTTTAAAAAATTGGTTTTCGTTTTTACGTAGGTAGCTGATTTTAATTCCTTGAATATTGTTTAAATTACAAAACATAAAAGCTTGTTTAAATTATAATTTCCAGTACTTACGAATTATATCTACACTCATAATTTTTATTTCTATGGAAATGGGATTTCCAGGCGTTTTCGTACAATTTTGTTCTCATCACAGGGATGTGATATAATGAATGGAGGAAATTGAGGATAATATATAATGCGAGACTATTTTCTACCTCACGCTCGTGAAAGAATATCTACGATGGCATTACTCCTTATCAGTCTATCTTGGTTGCTCGCAAAAGTATATGAAAAGGAAATACATCCCATTAATTTACTCTTTTAATGTTGCTAAGTAAAGACGAAATTACAGAGGAATCCAGCTTTGAAGTTTCATACATAAGTACTTTGCTGAAAACCCAGACGGATCTGTTGCATCAGTGGCGTACCAAATCTTGGACGCTTTAAAAAAATATTCTTCTTTTCTTAGGTAATTTTATATAATGTGTATTTTATTTAAATATTTTTTTGCAATTCATCCTATGATTTCGTTGCTCTTGGGAGATATTTTAGTTTTTCGTTCTCAAGTTTTGCATGGTTGATTGAAATTCATTATTTTTATTACTTTCCTTGTACTTTACATATGCATCATTTTTTGAAAGATGTTTTTATCCTGAATTGTTTATTTTTTACACATTATAATTTGTTTTATATTTTTATTGTGATATGTAAAGAACACTTAAGTGTTCTATATTTTGTCAATAAATCAATTAAAAATTAATCATAATTAGTGAAACCTAAGTAATGGAAAGAAGTGATAAGAGCAGACTGAATGCGATAAAAATACATTCCTTGTTTAGAATATCGTGTTCTTCTCTCGTATGACATCTCTCTCATCGTCGGATCTTCAGGTTTCGCATCGATGATACAGTCTCAGGAGTAACTTGATGGATATCATCCCGTTCTTCCTTGAATGAATACATTTGAAATTCTTCGACGACGTGACTGATAATTTCAACCAATCCACAAAAGCATAATATGGAATTGATTAAACCCCACATGTACGAGTATAAGACGTGCATTATAATCGTGGCCGCACTTTAGATAATTCAGGTTAGATAACAATCTTCGTGGCAGATCAAATCCTTAGAGAAACACGTTAGTATCACCCACAAGATAGAGAATATCTTGTTAGAGTAAGAAATATAACATGGTTTATTTATTTTGTGCATCAATAAATATTTCCGATTAATTTGCGATTGTTACCCAGTAAGAGTTAAGGCATGCTGATGAAGTATTCATTCATATTCTTGACCCTATTCCTGTACGTGTCGGAACTTCAACGCTAAGATGACTATTCCGTTCGCATCTGTTCTCCCCCTTTATAGGTACGTCTATCCCGATCAGTTCCAGTCAGTCAGTCAGCCTTTCCAGCTATTTTTCTTAAGTAATTCTCGGTTTTCCTATTGGTCTATTCTCGAAAGGAGAAAAATGGTCAGGAAAAATATATTTTTTATGCAAGGAGACAGTTTGAAGAGGCTTTTTGTCATTGGAAGCATGAAATGATAACGTACAAGAGCTGTCTTGTACTACACGACAGGATGGATGGAATTATTGTTTTTTTTTATTATTTTTTCTATAGTGACGCATTTCATATGAATTTGTCAAAAATCGAATACTAGATATTAACTTGAGTTGCGTTAATCTTTAGTTACGTCACTGCGTCAGTGTTTCTATCCAAATTGTAGTTACATTTCTACGAACCGGCAAGTGTATAGGATCTCCTTTTCGCTTCATCGGCAAACCGAGCTTTTTAATTGACTTTCAAAGTAATGTTACCGTATATAAATTTATCTATTCAAATTGGAAAAGTTTCCTTCTCGGTTATATCGCCATTAACTCTCTCCCCGTTTGGTATCTGGAGCCTTCCCAGACTTTCTTTTGCTTTTCAGCACGGAATTGTTTCGTGATTCTGCGATTTGCATTTCTCATTACGTTGCTTCCCGATGTCGGGAGCGTTTTAACTTATTCTTTGTGAAATATTTATTCCGGTTTGCTTTATTTGCCTTTTTTACATTCGATTCCCCCAACTATAGTTTAACTAAAACGCAGCTCCGGTGAGCTGTCCACGTTTTCTTAAAATAATATGGACGTTTTAAAATATTTAAACAATAAATTGCTGAGTTATTCCACTAATCTCCACAACACGTGTTTCTACTTCCTATCCCGAGACTCTTTTGAGGCGGTTGATCCCGGTTTGCTACGAGAGCATTGCTTAGGTTAGATAGGTGTAACTTTACATCGGAAGTGTACGTGGTCTATTGACCCGAAGGGAAAATGTTGAAAGGGGTGAAACCTTTAACATTATTTGTTAAAGGTTTTACCCCATTATTATTAATAATTTTTTTGCTTTTGCCTGTAGCTTTGTGTACCTCTTATATTTCTAAATTCACTGTTTTATATAATTTTTGTGACGTATGTAGAATCTTAACTTTTCTATCTTTACTATCTATATTTTCTATCTAAAATTATAGACAAACATTAGATTAAATATTCTTATATGGAGTTCCACAAAGTTAAAGTGGAAACCTTTGATATATAACATGAACGTTTTCATTTATCTGATAAAATTTGAAAGTAGTATTTTTGCAAGTGAGAAACACGTGTGAATGATTTCCATATATTAATTGATTAGACTCTTATTGTTTTATTTATGGGTTGTCTCACCAAAAAATTGTTTAACTTATATCACAGTATCTTTTTAAATTAATGAATGAAAAATATCCGTGCTCTCCGGCGTGGCTTTTTTACCTGGCGATCTTCTACAAAAGGATCAATCATGATACACTTTACGTGGAAATTTAAAATGATGTATTTTTTTCAATTTAAATCAAATGAAGTTAACATAACGTGACAGGACGAATCATGCAGATGAGAACGGAAGTATTTTTACTATGATGAGCTGTCAATCTCATTAGCTGTTGTTATAATAATGAACATTTAAATGGCACCGTTAAGAGAGTAGACTCTTTTCAAAGAACTCAAACTCCGCAATCAAACCGACTATCTTTGAAAGGTTTAAAATGTAACAGAAAATTAAATAAATCGAATATAAACATAGAACGATGTCGGTGGGAATTAATAAATTTAGTACTTCCCTGCATCTGCGTATTTAAAAAAAAACTATGTATTTACAATATTTAGAAACCTGAATCATCCGCCTCTGCTTTATCAATTATACATCCTTTTTTCCTGCTTCTAAATTAATTTTAGTTGTCTCCTCTCGGTTTTTTTTAATATTTTTAATATTCAGTATATGTTTTCATAAATTTTGTCTTAAAAAATATAATCATGTATGGACACTCGATTCAACTATCTTGTTTAGCCAATTGGGCGTGCAATTCTTTGATTCTTGTTATTGCTAAACTCGGCAAAGTTAAACCACTCAGCAAAAAGGCGAAAAATATTTTACTAAACCAAAACTTATCCGTTAGAATTATTCGCTTCTCATTTGCACCTTTTCTCATCGCCCCGATTGTCAAGTCGCTTGTTCCGGTCGTATAAAATGATTCAGGATGAAATTAATAATTCTGAATGAAATACAGTAACATAACAGATCTCGCCGTTAGCATAATTTACCAGTTATCTTATGTACCAGCTTCACTTTTGTTTTAATGGTCCATCGAATATCTCTGCGTACCAGGAACTCGCATTTTACAATTTATACGGTTTATTGAACAAATCTTCGTTTCCGAGTGATATAAAAATATTTTTATGGGTATTATTTGTTAGAAAAACAGAAAGGGAATATTTTTATATTGTTCAATTTTTGGTTTGATAAATTGATAAAGTTTGAATAGTGATTATTATTTTCAAATGAATTTATATTATATGTTATAAACAAATAGTTTATATGATTTCTAGATTTTTGTAAGATTATCAATTGAATACATATTTTGCTTATTTCAAACCTGATACATGTTTTTATTTAGAAAAAATATGTTTTTAGGGAGCAAATGAACATATTTTATGTTCTTCGTAGTCTAATTGGTAGGGCTATCTTCAAATTTGGGATTTGCGGGTTCGTTTCGTTGGTAACCGATTTTTTTAAAAGGTTTCCAATCTGCTTTTTATTTACGGCCTCTATTACACCTTTCTTGATGGTATGAACTATTTGTATTGTAGTATTTCGAGTGTTTTTTATTTTTGTTAATTCAATATAAATGCAATTTTTATTACACACATACCATCATGCCATTTTCCTGACGCAGTAGGCAGATGGAGTAATTGACAGAACGCCAGACTTTCCTATCTCGACACACACATCCTTTGCCTCTTCTACATATATACATCTTCTCAGACAACTCCTTCGATTTCTCTGACTTTTTACGTTTCCTTTCTTCAAAAATGTTATTTAAGGACCTTTGGTTTTTATTGATTTATATGTGTTAAATATATAATTATTTCTGTAGTATTGATTAACATTCACCCTGCTTACGTATTATATAGTATATCTCACTGAATACGTATTGACCCCTATAATCCGCAGTTTGTTAATGTTCAGGTCAATTCACATAATCATTAGCCAATATGTTTACATTGAACGTTTTTTCCTAAAACCCCTTCTCCCATTATCCAGAAGGGCTCCATAAGAGTAGATACATACATACTCGTATATATTGATCATTCTATTCTCCCGCAGTGAGTGAATGCTTTGGTAAAAGTTTTCTATCTAAAGCAGAGAGAAACTCCTAAATAAATATTGATTTTATATATCCTGAGGGATATTTTGATTTAATCCGATAATTCAACAGTAAAATCGGCCGCGGAGCATTGTAATATGCTGAAGGAAACCGCGAAGGCCAACAATTTATAACCCGGCTGCTGAAAAATTGGAAAAGGTTTCCCTTTTGTGTCAAGACCCTCACATATTTTAGTATAAAGGAAATCATTTATGTGTACGGCACTCTCATGCGTACCTGTAAGATTATTAATACTTGATTTAACTTTCTATATATATAATATATCTATGATATTTATGCTATGCATCGTCAGTATAACCTTAGCAGTTTTCGCTTTTTTATTTTGATCTCAAAACATCGTAGATTATCAATACAAATTGTATCTTAGTCATTTTGATCTCAAAACATCGTAGATTATCAATACAAGTTGTATCTTAGTCATTTTGATCTCAAAACATCGTAGATTATCAATACAAGTTGTATCTTAGTCATTTTGATCTCAAAACATCGTAGATTATCAATACAAGTTGTATCTTAGTCATTTTGAAATGGAATACAACTTGATCATTTTCATTTCAGGTACGTGTTTTTTCACCATATAAAAATGTCAATACGTAAAAAATCGTTTTGTTATATTATTTTCATATTCATTAATTCCAAAGCTTCACATTTTTTTACCCTTCGCCCATGTCAAGGATACAGGATTATACGAGTACATTCATAAGTAAAAGCAAATTTTTAAGTAATATTTTGAATCTGTCAATAATAGTGGGTTTGAATCTCGAGTTAGGGCGCCCTTGAGGGGAGTTCGCTCTCTAAACGGCGCTTTAGAATTTATCGTTTTATTATTATTATTAAGACAGAATTTATGTTTATATTTATAGTTTATTGAATAATTATATCATCCGTGTGTGGCTTATTTATAAAGATTATTAATAAAGAATATCGCAACATTTTCACAAATAAAATTGTTATTTGAATCTTTTTATTTCACAATTGGTTGGTATCTGTTTTGTGGATATTTTAAATGTAGATGTTGAGTTCAAGAGAGTCCTTCTTCGACATTTTACCAATTGTAGATCTTTACTGACAAACTGTTTATTCTATTTTATTATCTACTTACCCTATAAATTCGTATTCTCGTTGCCCTTGACAGAGATTTATTATTCCTTTTCAAATATTGTAACATATTTTTGATTGAAATTAATAAATTTAATTTGATTTTTTTTTACTTTAAGTGTTGTACACGTATTATACATTGTTATTTTCATGAATCTTATTTTGAAAGATATGTGTGTATGTATCCTGAAATATTCGTTTTTTTTAATGTTAATACGTTATTTTTAATCTATAATTGTTTTCATGATATTTACAGGACACTTAAGTGTCGTTTATTTTGTTAATGAATAAGTAAATAACTAAATATAATTTATTTGAAATTGTTGCATTAACTTAATCTTAATTTTCAAATGATTTATTTTATTTCTTTTCTTCCCTTCTAGTCACGTTGCAATTTCAAGTTAAGCACTAAAATTCTTCAGATTTCCATCTCCATTAGTTTTTTAGACAGTGAGTAAGGGATGTTTCTTGTAGCGCGCCTGATAGGGTTATCCGTCGGCGAGGGCCATGAATATTCATAGGCCGGCCCTGCTGAGACAGGGGTGAAGAAAAGCTTTCTCATTAGTACCAACATTTGGATTGGGAACTTCACTCAATTTAAAGAAATTTAAAGAAAAAAGCATTTTTTGTTTTTAATAATTTGGTTCATATATTTCAATTTACAGCGACAATTGGTATTTTTTTCATTTCCTGACTTTAGCGTGATACTCGTCAATATATTAGCATTGGCAATGTGTTCATATTGAAAAAACGTGGTCGGAAGTCTAAATAATAATTTTCTCCTTTAACGGTTTTTTACTAGCCTACGTCCTACAATCTACAATCAAACACCAAACCTCGATTAGGAGACCAGTGTCTTACCACTAGGCCACGGAGGTGGCTTTTTAAGTTTTATTATGCACGAAATTGTAGTCTACGAAAAATATTTTATTTTCCTGATGTCAGAGTACTTTACAAAATAAGAATTCCGTAACGAAAAAGCAATAATCATAATTTTCTCACTAATTTAACAAATATGCAATTTAAATAATAACATTTTTAGTAAGATTTAACCTAAATTAAGGAATATACTTCGAAAAGCTTCGTGTTTCTTATTAACTCCTACTTTTTATGGTGTTGTTTAATTGATTATTGATTATGAAATATCAAATGTTTGTGATAATCCCTTTGTTGATCAAACGTTTAAACATTGATAAGTTATATTTTAAACGTCTGATTTTGCTTTTAGAAAGGTCAAATCTTCTTAGAAGTTATAAAATGATTTCAATAAATAAGCATAGATTTTAGGTTCAAAGCAAGAAACCTTGTGCTATTGAAATTCCTTAAACAAACATCAGTATTGACCTCTGATAAAACACCTTTTTTCTAACCAAGAGGGTGGCGTGTTCAATTCCCGTGCGTACCCATTTTTTTAAAAACGGGCTACAATATGGTTATCACTTAAGGCCACGTTAACATCTTTCTGGTAGTTTGGAAGAGATTGCAACTTGACAATAAACCTGCATAATTGTAATGTATGCAACAAAAGTTTAATACAGTATAGTTTTTGATTCTTACAAGTTATATCGTTTTTTGAAATACGTTAGGTGCTTGGTCATACGATTAATGCTTTCCTTCTGAATAGGTCGCCATATTGAATCTTTCTCGTGCCTTAAACATACTTGAATAAACATTTTGTGATAAATATTTCAAGAAATAAATGATTAATAACTAGTAATATTTATGTGTTGAACAAAATCCCAACAATAATAATGAATGTTTATGTATATAAATTATACTTATATTGCATTAAAGAAGAACGCATGCAAAGACATTTCATTGAAAATAGATGGTCCATAATTCAATTAAGCCAAAACGCGAAAAATCTAGAAATCACATTAGACAATACTCTCTCATGGTGAGATCAAATAAACTAGGTGAGTCATAGGATCTTCTTTAGCCTTCACTCCCTTCAAGTATTGCAGAAATGTATACGAGCACCTGCTGAAACCAAAAATTAGCTCGAGCAGTCTCTAGCGTTTTTTATTCTTGACTGTGCGTATATAGGTATATATCATATACTATGGAGAAATAAACCTACTAATTTTACTTTCATGCTATGAAGTAGCAAATAAATTATTGCTGCGTGTCTTTCGAGGACTTTTGAAAAACTTTTTGAACTGTTTTTTAATTGATTTTGGTTTATAATGCGAAGTTTAATTGAATACCGTATTTTTTTCAGATTGTCGATTTATATGTTGTAGGAATACAACCCTTTTTATTAGTACATTATTATGAGTAAATTAACGACTATTGAACAAAACTATTTACAAAGGATTAAAAAAAAATAGCACGTTTTAATTTTTTACAACTTTTTTACACATATGGTAATGTTACATTCAAAATGGTTAGATGTCACGCAGTTTTTTTTTAAAGATATTCTCATTTCAATCTGACTATGTATTAGTCAATCGAAAAAATTTCATTTTCATAAAGAACCCGCTAGGCTTTGAAGGTTGACGAAGGTCACATCGAGATAGTTCCAAAATATTACGCTAGATACGCATAGATATAGATTCCGATCGAAGCAGAACTTTACAAACCGGAGGCTTGGAAATATTTTTTCAGTCGATTTAGAAACACAAAGTTTTCTCTCAGCTCGGTTTTCCCCAACCCTTGAGCCGAAGTTCGCCGCGACGCCGCCGCCTGCCGCCCGATGATGGATTAGCCCAGTGCTTCCCAAACATCCAAGTTTGTTCCTTTTTGAACGTGAGTTAACCAAAAGAATTTGCGACAAAATTAGAAGATATTTGTTAAAATAAATATTTTAGTAAGGGGAAATACTTTTGAAAAATATACACAAAACTTTGGTATTAAAATGTACTGAAATAATATTAATATAACAGATATATAATTTTTCGGCGGCCATAGTCTTACGGTTAGCATTCATGCTAAGCAAACGGACATTCCAGATTCGACTCTTGGCGAATTCGCTTCTGGACTGGGTTTACTATTACGTCATTTATATCTGGATTTATGTTTTTCTGTATCTTATGTGCTAGAAACCAGATGGCTTACTGGCGACATTGGTGTCTCAACCTCTCTTATTTTCTATTATGCTAATTAGAAAGTGCTTTTGAGGTAATCGGAATAATTGGGAAATAGCGTTTTACCAAATTATCAAAAAAATGTAAGAAATATAATTAAATACATCCATATATATTTTAAGTGTTATTTAAGTCAATTATAATTTAAAAAAATAACTTTGTTTTATACAACAAAACTAAATCGTTGTCTCAATAATTTATGCTTTTTTTTCAATAAATGTTGTTTTTTGGTGTTACTTTTAATGAAATTATTTTGTCAACTATTTATTAAACTAAAATGTTCAATTTTAGAAATTTTTTTTACTCTTTTGAAGTTATCGAGACTGAGCGTTTTTTTTTAATTGTAGGTCGCGAAGTGTTCCATTAAAACCCCATAACTTTTTTTCGAATTGAATAGTAAGTTTTGAACAAGTACAAACGATTGTTATATACACCGTAAATATTCTGATATAGTGGAATAGTCAATTCATTTTGGCGTTACGGTAATTTAATTTTAAATAATTCTCTGGCTTTTAATTTCCTAGTACTTTTAGCCAATATTTATGCAGGTCGACCAACTATCTAATATTCCTTTCACATGTTTTCACTCTCTTATATTCTTAAATTTGCTCTTATAGTAATTGCAAATCTGTGCAGGTTCTACCGTACATACTCGTATATAAGTCGTTTCAACACTGCTACTTTTCTAGATCAAGATCATCGGCTTTATTCTCTATTTATACGAGTAGTTTGTCGACCGACAATTCTTGTAAAAAAATTCCATGAAAAAGTTTACGTAAATTTATTTTACTATATTTTTGCTCTTCAGCCATTTCAGCCACTCATCGCTGATGGTGTTGACCATTTTAATGATGCTTATTGACAAAAGTCAGTGAAATGGCATCAAGTGATTTCTGTGGATTTTATGTTGCATAATTTAACCAAATCACTAATAAAGTAATACAAAAGTCCGTCTTGAGTCCAACTGCCATTGTTGATCACGGTTATATTCACTAATTTTATTTGAAATTCTTTAATCGTGTAATTGTGATGTGATGGTTCGCGTCCTTTGAGAATCGCTGGGATAGCCCAGCCCTACCGGTGTGCCCGCACGGTGACTGATGATCACCTCTTATCGCCCGCTGCACATATACAATACAAAGCACACTTTTGTTACTCTTTCATACAACAACTTATCATCCTCGTCTCATTCTTCTCTTTCTTTCTGTTACCCTGTCCCTGTCGTTGGAACCATATTGATGGAAAATGAATGAAATCGATATCGAGTTGAACTGATCGCAATGCATGGAATTTTTATTTTTCTTTCAAATAGACATTTTTCTCTTTAAAGTTATTACGCTTTTATATACAAGAATATACATATAAATATCATTTTGAAATGCTCTGTTAAAAATATTGATTAAATATGTTTAAAAAAAACTGTGTTTTTTGTTTTTCCACCATTTTCCTTTATGTTTGCTCTGTAAATTTAATCTGCGTAGTCAAGTCATGGTTTTCTTTTCTAATTGGAATTTTGGGTAATTTCAGATATAATTATAACATATGTTAAATACCGTTATTTAGCCTCCAGATTTCAAATATAATTATAAATATGTTAAATACCATTATTTAGCCTCCAGATTTTTTTTTCATCAGTCTTTTCTACATTTGATTTTGTTTGTTCGTAAGTTGTTTTTTATTTTATTTACTTACGTGTTTTAAATACGAGGAAATAAATATAGTTTCCAAGGTGTTAAAAATTATTTCACATAATATTACATTTTAAAAAGAGGTTTAAAGTATGTATACTTAAAATATTTCATTTCTTTTTTCTGCAGCAGATAACTGGTTCCAGAATCTAACGATATTGATAGTCAATAACGACCTGAAGAAAGAATATCGATGAATTAGAAATGCCAAAAGGCGATCAATTCTTGAACGTAACGAAAGTCTGTGATCAGAGAGGCTCTGAGCATTTTCGGACAGTTTAGGATCTTATATGAAAGTAACAATGTATAAATAATTAATCGATTCTGTCGGCGATTTATTATATTTAACCATTATTAGTTTTATCTGATATAATGTGATATAACGAGATTGAAGATGTAAAAACTTATTGCATATTTCACATCATTATGTATATTCTCATCGAAAAAAAAATGTTGTGATATGCACATGGTGTTATCTATTTATTTTACATTCGACCTCGATTGAAATGTTAAATGAGGGAAATTTATTTCAAAATGGAATCGAATTTCAAAGGTTTTATTTACTATTGAATATTGTAATGGATAACAATTAATGTAATTTAAGAATATTATTATGTTTGTTCATTTAAGCGTGGTTGTGAATATATGATTACATTCACATGCAAAGATTTAATAAATCGAATGAAAAATTACATTGTTAAATATGTTTATACAATTAAAGCAAACACAAATACATTTATTATTGTATTCAAAGCAAACTACAATAAAATGTTGTGAAAATATTCTAAACGTAAAATCTAAGACTGTTCCGAGCAAATATCCTTGCGTTGCATGTCCAAAAAAGTATGATTTAGGAAATGAAAATCAAAAGTTTATTTCCGTTACGCATAAAAACCAGGGAGTCAATAAGTTAGTTTTTTTATTATTTGTTTATGTATATGTGTATAACTTATGTTTTATATTACAAAAAATATATTTCCTTGAAGGATGTTTTTACTCAAAAACCTCCTGAATATAAAATTATAAGAACTTTTCAGATTGGATGTATAAGTTTTATAACTCTGAAAAATTGCATAAACGAATTTTTAATTAGGTAAAATGTCATAAAAGTGAAACACGTTTATCCATTTTAATACGATTATTTTTAGTGGGGACTTAAGTTGAGACATGCCGTCAGACACGGGTTGCCTTAAATCAGTCGCACTAAATAAGGTGTACGTCCTCGTCGGGTTTGTCCCCCGAAAATCAGGAGAGACATTGCAAGCAGTGCGGAGAGATCTAACTTGAGTTGAGACATGCCGTCAGACACGGGTTGCCTTAAATCAGTCGCACTAAATAAGGTGTACGGCCTCGTCGGGTTTGTCCCCCAAAAATCAGGAGAGACATTGCAAGCAGTGCGGAGAGATCTAACTTGAGTTGAGACATGCCTTCAGACACGGGTTGCCTTAAATCAGTCGCACTAAATAAGGTGTACGTCCTCGTCGGGTTTGTCCCCCGAAAATCAGGAGAGACATTGCAAGCAGTGCGGAGAGATCTAACCAATTGGATAGCCTTAGACATCCTTTGCATAATCACCAGCCCCCAGCCTCGTAGTTCAAATCCAGGCACAGCTTTATTAGGGCCACTAAGTTTCTGGTACAACCACGTACTATTGCTAGGATGAACGAGTGGATAGAAGCATCAGACCCTAGCGGGAATTTTACCTTTAGGAGAATTCCCACTGGCTCTGAACTGCCCTGAAGTACCTGGAAATCTTTTAACATGTCTCTACAGGAATTGGGAGAACAAAGGATATCATGTCAAAATGGGGAATGTTATTTTACGAATCAACTCATATATCTGCTGTGAGAAATTGTAAATGTGACACTTGCTGCACTACATGAGGAGTCCTGTAACGATGAGGACTTGATTCGTGGAACGCCCAGTGCTATCCAGGTGGTAGAATTCTGGGCTGAAGTAGTAGTGTCTTTGACACGAAAATAAGAAGTGGGACTCTAGAAATTGAAAGCAGTAAATATGATCTTTAACTTGACAAATATCTCAGACATACTATAAATGTGCACTTAGAATTTTAGTTCAGGTTAATAATTGACAAAGTATAATTGACCGTAGTATACTGAAGTAATGTTCTGGACATACTATTTACTAATTAAACAAGGAAATTGTTTATAATTCTTCACTATTAAATAAACTATACCATATATGTAACAGTCGTAATAGCTTACAACAGTCGATATGAGAATTTATTAAGGTGCCTTTTTTATTGCTTCTACGAGTACTTCACATGAAACAATGCTAGTATTTTTGTATTCAAAATATCAGTATTTCATAGAGTTTTTACTAAACGCATTATTCATATATTAAGCCTTTAAGTTAATAATAAAGTTGTTTTCTTGAAAAACTATATTTTTTTATTGTATTTTATTATACTTTCGTTATATATATATATATATATATATATATATATATATATATATATATATATATATATATATATATATATATATATATATATATATATATATATATATATATATATATATATATATATATATATATATATATATATATATATATATATATATATATATATATATATATATATATATATATATATATATATATATATATATATATATATATCATCATCATCATCATTGTCAACCAGGGTCGATCCACTGCTGGATGAAGGTCTCCCCAAGTTGACTCCAAACAGTTCGGTCCTTTGCTCGCCGATGCCACGTGATGCTGCCATGCTTCCTGATTTCGTCCATCCAGCGTACCTTTGGTCTTCTTCTAGGCCTCTTTATGCCTCTTGGATACCATTGGATTATTTCGGATGTCCATCGGGAGTCTGACATTCTGGCTACATGTCCGGCCCATTGCCATTTCATTCTTTTGTATATATATATATATAGTACAACCGGGTGGGTTTCTTGTCATATGGCAATCTCTGACAATCCACCAGAAAAGTGTTATGATGTGTTAATATAAAAACCAGACTCGAACCCTTTTTTAAAAAAATCAGTGTAACCAATAACCCCGAGTTTGAAGAAAAGGATCTTACCAATTAATCCATCATGGTCGATTTTTTATGTGTTTGACCTGTACTCGTTAAGAAGTTATTTGTTCCAAAACTTTTTAATTATTGGGAAAATAATATTTCTTCATTCATTCATTTACTTTCTTTAAGGCCCGTTCTTACGGTTCAAGTTTAATTGACCGATTAAAGTTGGTCGAGACGACTTGAATCAGTTTTTGTTCACACGGTTCAAGTTTAGATTAAAGTTGATCGACAAAAGTTGAATACGACAAATCGATAAACTCAGCGGGCATCCAGCGAGTTGTTGATGACTCATAACTTGAACGATATAAAAAGTTGATCGACTCTATTAAAACAAAGGTTCTCACTACAAATTTCATTCAACTTTTGTTGATCAACTTTAATCGGTCCGTTCAACTTGAATTCACATGTTCACACGTTTCGGGCCCGTTCTCACGGTTCAAGTTTAGTTGACCGATAAAAGTTGACCGACAAAAGTTGAATGCAATCTCTAGTGAGAACTTTTGTTTCGATAGACTTGATCAACTTTTTAAAAAGATTGACCCAGTCAAACTTTATCGTTCAAGTTATGAGTCATTCGTCATTTGCTAGAATTGCATTTGCATTTAATTTTCGTCAGTGCAGTAGTATTATGGCACCACTGTTTGCGTGGAAGATTCCATTTTCATAATTATAGAAGCTGAAAAAAAAAGTCAACAATCAATTATAGAAGCTGAAAAAAAAAAGTCAACAATGATACCAACAACTCGCCAGATGCCCGCTTCACACCTCAAAGTTCCTCACCGCACTTTTTTTTATACCTGCAGGTATCTTTTTAAAAGGTAACGGCCGGGATATCCCGCCCACCTCAAACTTCCTTTCCGCACTTTTTTTATATTTGCACGTGTTCCCTTCGTGAGTGTTTTGTTTTACTAAAAAATTACGCAGTTCTCACACTTTTTTGTGTCTCTAACATATGTGTGGGTCAGAATAATAGTGGTGTATATCCAGGTAAAGGAGTTTTGAGAAAAATAAGATTTTGTAAAATTTGCTTAGATTAAATAAATACCATTGCTATCATTTTAGAAGCAGTTTTATTTTAAAAATATAATTATTTCACAATATTGGAACGTAATAATTAAGAGAAAATAAAAGTTTTTATTAAGTACAAAAACATTTTAAATCGTGTGAATAAATGGAGATACTTCACTATTATTCTGAAAAAAGTGAAAATATATATGTTAACAAAAACATGACAAAGCATTGTGGTATGATTTTATCTGAAACTAATACACAAATTTTATTGGAGCATTATTAATCGTATATTATCTCATCATCAGAATCTCTATCCTTGATTTCTGACATAAATGAACGTGTTGCTAGTTCAGTAGGTAGATTTTTATAAAAAATAGCAAAATTAGGTGGGATGAACGATAGTAAATTCATCATGTACCTTTTTTTGGAAGAAGAAATGGATCTTCTGGAATTGTATAATAAATTTTGGTGAACATTTGATAGAATATCGAATCGTCTTCCGGGACCTCTTATGTCTAAATTCACTGAATAAAAATCTACCTCTGTATTGAAAGTTTCCTTAAATTTAAAAATCATGGGAGACGACGTCTCATATCGAAGCCATCGTATTTTTAGCCAATTAAAATCATAACCACAAACTGTTTTTTTTTCTATTTGTAACAGAATCCTCCAGATTTTTTGTAGGTAGAAATTCAGTTCTGTGTACTTCTACCACTTTAAACTTGGGCAGTTTTCGTTTTGCATTTTTTATGATTTATATCCAGTATTTGGGCCCAAAAATATAATTATGACTGCGGCTTGATTTTTCGATAATCCCGAACTCCGCATCATTGGGCAAGGAATAGTGCCCAGTAAGTAAAAAATTGTGATCAATAGTTTCTATGGCAATGTTAGTATCTCGAAGTAACTTCATTAATGATAAAGTAAGTTTTATATTTCTATTTTGTCCAGTGCATAAATCCGAATACATAATAATGTGTTTGTTAGACGAAGCATTTTCTTTATGTGTTTTATTAACACTGACGCAATATCTTGAGATCCACGCCCACCTTCTGTTTCACCCCAAGTATACATATGTCCCACTCCATTATTAAAACAATGAATGCCAAAGTTGTAAATATAAAGATTTCGTTTGTAATATGTAATAGATATTGTGAGCTTTGGGAATGGAAGAGCTTTTTGGAGATCGAAAGTAATAACGTAACTTTGAGTTATTTCATTTTTATAATCCATTTTCAAACATTCTCTATGTTAGCTTGTCCTGCCTTCCGCAAATGTAGATGTTTTTCATTAATGATACTCGTAACATTCTTCAACTCCGGATTTACCTCTACTTTCATTTTCATTTCTAATTCATCACACAAACGATGAGTATCTCGGTTAGGTAATTTGAAACTTGGGTTAAACTTTCTGTTAAAAATATGATAATAATATTTGAATTTTTCGGTTCGATTCCATTTTCTCCGTATTGTCCCTTATACAAATCTTACATTTTGCGGAGAGTCAATGCCGGATTCAAGTGGTTTCTGTTCGAATTCTGTACTCTGGAGTAATGGCTTTGGTAGGCTGGAAAGGAATTAATATGTGCAACTATATCGGAATCATCTAGTTTTCTGGTGGAAGTTTTTCCGCGTTCGTCAACAGTTTCCTGAACATTTTTTCTTGGAAATACATATTTACTATATAGCCTGCCATCGCTTATTTGAAACGTATTTAAGAAAAACGTTTTGCATACTTCTACACTTTTATCTTCCAATTTCAAAAAGTAAGAAAATTAAATTGTTTTCCCTTAACGTGAGTTATCCGCGGGACGTTTGCGGTGCGGTGTACTACGAGTACTTTAGATTGGACCAGGCCGAAAATAAATGAATTTTGAATACCATAATCACCTAATTTCCAAAATGAATTAAAATTTTGGACGTCTTAACATTTTCTTAGTTTTCTTGACCTCTTGACCTTCATTTTCCTGATTATCATCAGCTTGTTGGTTTATTCCTGACATCTGCTCGGCCTCAGATACATCTAAAAAATAGTATAATAACAAATTTCATGCCCCCTAACTTTACGTTTTAAATATGTGAAATTTAGATAAATAATTAAAATACGTTAGCTTTTTAAAGGTGGGATAAACATAATACGGTCAAAAACATAACCTATAAATATTATCATCTCTATAAAGTGCTTTAAAATACTCAATGTTGGAATTGTAAATGTTATTTTCAAAACGACGTTTCTTACGATTTTTGCTCATGTTAAATAAAATTGTTTTTAGTTCTTCTTTTAACAAAATAGTTATTGTCTGCACAACTTCACACACAACTGCTTTCGACGCCATTTTTAATTAACTGAATACTTTCAACTTGAAAGCAAATGGCGACACTTGAACGATAAAGTTTGACTGGGTCAACTTTTAGTTGATCAACTAAAAAGTTGATCAACTTTATAAAAACAAAGGTTCTCACGTCAAATTTCATTCAACTTTTGTTGATCAACTTTTATCGGTCATCTAAACTTGAACCGTGAGAACACGCCATTACCTTCATCTTGAATAAGCCGCCGGGCTGCAACGCAACGCAGTGCTGAACTGGATAGCAGTTTCGATGAAAGCTAAGAAGATATGTGAATGGAAGAAAATATCTGTGCGTATTATTTCTCTTTCGTCATGTTTTCTAGAAAAAGAATGACCTGGACAAGTAAATTTGTTTATTTATTTATTTTATTTTCATTATTTTGTGTCCGTTGTTTTATATTGTACATCAGGTGGGTTTATTTAATATGCAGAGATTTCTTCCGACCAACCAGCTCATCTTGGATACATTAAATTGGTTTAATCCATAATACATTTATTAAAAATTTGTTCGTTTCAATTTAAGTAAAAAAAACACAATTTAATTACTAATATTTAACAATACTAGTAGAATTAGAGAAAAGAAATTCGTTAAACGGTAAAGAATGGTAACAAATGACCAGGATGAAAGAATATTCTGTGTTAAATTTTTTAACTATCTCATGTATAAATATGGATGGTGCACATCTGATTACTCTTAAAAGCTCGTTTCATAGTCACGCCGAGTGAACCGCAAATGAATAAACTTATATATAATTTAAATGCTTTTTTAACTATCACAAAAAAGTTAACGGCATCTTTAAACCACCTAAAAACATCAAAAAAAGTTATTGGTCAAATTTTTAAGAATATCGTAATAAGCCGTAACTTTCTTTTAATGAACAAAGTATTGAAAAACTTTAATTTCAATGAAATAAAGAATAACTTATATGAAAAATAAATAAAAATTCAAAAGAAGTACCCCTTACTAAAAAATATATGGCTTTAAAGGAACTTCTTTTGCAGAAAAAATAACATGTTTTTTCTTTTTTTTTCCAAGAATGTCTGTATATTTTATATTTCAAGGAAAAAAATTCTATATCAAAGTTCACAATAATAGCAAACATGAAAGAAAATTTCATTAAGGTCAATGAAAATTGAAATATATTTGATAAAATATAAGATATTGATTACTAAAATTATTTTTCTTATTACACTTTAATTTACAGGATTCATTACCGTGTGGCAATTTCTTCCGACCAACCTGAAAGGTTTTAAACAAGACTAACATTTTTTTTAATGTGAGTACAAACGGGAATCGAATCAGCAACCTCCGAGCTGGAAGACAAGCATTTTATCAACTAGGCCACGAAGTTGTTTTGCTTTTATTAAGAAAAAAAAATTATATTTATCTGAAATATGTTTATAATAATAATTAATAACGAATATTTCTCACATTTATTTTATTTTTTATTATACTATATATATATTATTTTTTTATTGTACTTGTACAATCTAAAATGTTTATTGTACTTGTACTAAAATGTACTTGTACAATCTAAAATTTTATTGTATTTGTACAATCTAAATTTATAATATATTATTTTTTATTGTACTTGTACAATCTAAAATGTTAATTTAGAAGGAATAAAAATAAAGAATACTATCCCTAATTACGTCTGCGGGACAGGAAATATGTTACATCCCTGGAAGTTTTATACATTCAAATTATCGCTTTGTTTCGTTTTAGGTATAAGTAGACAGAACCACCATCTAGTTTTTTCTATTACTTTATTATTTTTCTATTGCTACACACGAGATTTGATAAAAAAAACTTCTTCAAAGTAGTCCCTATAAGATTAAATACACTTTTTCCAACTTTTTTTTCGATCCGCAAAACCTTTGTGAAACGCACTTTTTGGGATAGCCTTTAGCTCACCCAGCGATTTTGACTTTATATCATCTATGGTCGCAAAACGTTATCCTTTACATTTACTCTGCATCTTCGGGAACAGGAGAAAATCAGAGCCATATTTGGTGAATACGGTGGATGCGACATCACGACGTTGTTGGTTTTGGCCAAAATATCGCAAATTAGTAGTGAAGTGTAAGTCGGTGGATTATCATTGTGCAAAGTCCAGGAGTTGTTTGCCCACAATTCTGATTTTTTTTTTCCGATTACCTCTAGCAAACGGCATAAAACCTAAAAAAATCTTCGTCCAGTCATTTAAATGAAAAAAAACGCAAACACGCCAAAGTGCGTTGTAAATAATTGTCTGTGAAACACAAACTGCCCATCCAATATGGCTGAAAATTAAAATGTAAGTCACAAGCAGTGTCGTCAACGTGAGAAAAAATATGGGTTCAATTGAAAACAAACAGCCCGCGAAATTCTAAAATTCTCTAAATATTATATATTTATCAACGCTCGTACGTCTTTCATCTTATACTGTTTGTGCCTTAAATATTATAATACAAGATGACATTTTTGTCGCGTTTGTATCTTAAAAATCGCAATGCAAATTATGACTAAAAAGTTACATTTTTTAAACTTCAGGCCTAAACCGCAAAGTGATGTTTTGACACTAAATTGCATTAATAAATACACAACATTCTTGTTACTTGCATGCTAGAAATATTACTATTAGACATTTTTAACACTTAAGTACCTTAAAAATCATAATCTGGAATTTTGACACTTTTGTACCCTGAATACCACAAAGTGACATTTTGACACTCTATGCCTTCAAGAGGCTAAAATGTGACGTTTTTGACATCTTCTCGCACAGCTCCTTCAGTTTCTCTTACTTTACGAAGACCCCTTGTAACCGTTTGTGAAGCTAGTAAGTTTGACAGATGGAAAATGGCAAGAAGACGAAGGTGATGAATAAATAAAAACCTTTTCATTAATAATAAGTTGAGTGTTTTGATATGACGAATGCTAAGATACGTGGTAAAGGTGAACTAGTGTCTATCTACCAGGCTGCGAAGTGACAAAAATATTTTAGTATATTTCTTTGCTCAGCCATAATTTAGAAAATATTTTTGACAAACGAGAGAATCTAATTGAGCAAAAGTAATATCTAAGCTATAAAAATTTAAACGTGTATCCTTTTTTCCGCCTTTAAATATAAAATGTATCATAAAATTGTTTAGCATTAAAGAAAGCGTATTTTTCTCAAAATATTGTACATAAATTCATGCTCAAATACAAGACAAAGCCTTCTTCAAAGAAGAATTTTTAAATATACAACGGAGCACAGTGAGAATTTTTGGTGATCATTCAAGCGAGAAAGGTATTATAAACAAATTAAGTACACGTTGGCGCTTTCTTTGCCGGAGTAAGAACAAAAAGGGTTACAATCTCCGACACCCTTCAGCGATACTTTTACATAAAATAACAGGATAACTCCTCGAGGAATACACTGCCAATAATAGCGATTGATATTTTTCAGTCCAACATTGCTGAAGGTTTAATATATTTTTTTTAATGTTAAAAAAAATTCAGAATATTGATTCTTTATACAGCTTACTTTTATGATTTACTGATGACCTCTGCGGCCTAGTTAGTAAGACAAGACGACTGTCTTCCTGTTTACTGTTGGGTCTTAGATTTTTAGAAAAATGTTTCTAGTCTGGTTTTCGGTTACGGTTTGTTTTAACATTTTTCTGAATGGCTGGAAGAGATTGCCACATAAAAATAAAACTGGCAGGCTGTACAGCATACAACGAAAGTGTAATACAGTGTAATGTTTTTACTTACCGATGAATTGTAATTAAACAACTAATCCTCAATATAAGAAATCACACATTTAGAAAAACCCTGATAAGGACTGAATATGAGCTTAAGGCTGATGTGATGAATACAAAATGATATGGGATGAATATGAAATTAAGACGGTTGTGTTGAGTAAGGTGAGCAATACACGCTGAGATGATTGGGGCATGTGGAACGAGTGGAAAAAGAAGGTATTACAAAATAAATGTAAAGTGTAAATGAGAGTGGAAGGCATATGAGAGCAAGACAAGGAAAGTATGGTTATATTAAGTGAATAATATTTTGATGGAAGGAAACGTAAAATGTCAGAGAGATCGTAAAAGTGGTATGAGAAAGTGTATGGATGTAGAGGAGGCTAAAAATGTGATTCAAGATAGAAAAATCTGGCGCTCTGTCCTCTGCCTACCCCGGCAGAAAATTGCGTATTGTTATGTATGTATTTAAGCATGAAACCCCTGAACAATAAAAACTTTTG
The DNA here is from genome assembly GCA_949825065.1 of Odontocerum albicorne. NCBI lineage: Eukaryota > Metazoa > Arthropoda > Insecta > Trichoptera > Odontoceridae > Odontocerum > Odontocerum albicorne. Next base: position 19,421,524 of record OX463851.1, on the reverse strand, counting down.
AGATTTCGTGAACACAAATCCGCCTTAACAAATCCTCTATTTTTTTTCTGAAATGGTTAATCATTGTCACCGTTAAAACCCTAACTTTTTTTTATCGATGATGCCAAATCCTTACATATCAGTAGTAACGGAAGTAAATTGGGCATATTAGAGGCCCTAGAAATTTCTGAGTCAGTGCATTGGGGTGAACATCTGGCAAACACATATATTCCAAGAATCTCGTCGCTGCTCGCTGAGGCTGTCTCCTCCCTCCTTCCACCCACAGTCCCCAACCCGAATGTTTACCGTTAGAAGCGTGTATGTCGGTACCAATTCAAACATAATTCAGTATTGTTTGTGGTCCCCTGATGATGAGGGGAAAGCCTTGAAACCGGTAAGGTTATGCCGTTACAAAACGTGGAATAAACAATGTTTGATACAACAAATTACAAAAACTTTTGATCGCAGCAATAGAAAAACATTAATAAAAATTATAAGAAATTACCATAAAACTTCCAAACAATCGGACTAACGTATCCTACTGACAGCAAAGATACCTGTGGGAAGATCTAGACGTGGAAATCACAGAAATAAGACAATCCATCGAGGCGTGAAGGACTGGAATGAGAGGAAAAAAGAACTGCAGATGACAGCCATGGATGGACAAGGATCCTGTTAATGCTTTTTACTCTTACTCATTTTATAAAATAATGAAATAGAATATGTTAGAAAATATTCACCAAAAATCACATGCTTATAGTGAAGAGTAGTCGAGTAGTCGTAGGATTGTAGTCGAAGCACGTATCGATAGTTTTGAAATGTAATGTGGAATACGTTAAGTGAAAAGGGGTCGGACTTTCTAAAGGGCATTATTGGCAAGATGTATAATCATTTTGATAGAATAAGTATAATCATTTGGCCACATTGATAGGTAAAGTTGCGAAATACTTACTAAACAAATATATTTGTCTAGAATGAATGGATAACGTGAAAGAGGTTGACCAAGTAAAGAATGAAAGGACATAGTCGAAGAAAACCGATTAACTGCGGGACAAGTTGCAAGTATGAGAAACAGGAGAGCATGTATAACGAGATTGGAGGAAATGGATTATGCGAGATGTGTGTTCATGGATAAAAGGATATGGAGATTGTCCTTTCTACTTTTCTCAAGAAGTACATTGCGGATCATACGAGTATGTACTTCTATCGTGGTTAGATAACTTGAAATTTTAAAATTCAATGAACTTGCATTATGAAAGTTAATTTCTGTTCCATGTATTTACTTTACCATTATTTCGTCTTTATATTTTAATCAAACAGTGTAAATATTTTATTTTTATTGTTTTGGTATTAGTCTAATTTTCTTCGCAGATGATCTTCTCATTACAGCATCTTAGTTCCGCCTCCCGGTACGTGAGTGTGGGCCCCACGTAATAGGCCTCTTCCAAGGGCGGGGAGGCTATACTCGTATGTCTTCGTCCGCTTAACGATGACACTTAGTGACACCGTGAAACGAAATATATAACCCCCGTCCCAGGCCCGCGCCCCTCCGACGCAATAATTCACTAATAAATGGAATTGTGTAACATTGCCGGGGCGGATTGAAGCTGCTAACTCGGCATTGTGTAAAATCTGATGATAAGACAAAACATCTGGAAAGTAATATTGTAGAATTTATTTGTGAGCGCTCTTTTCTAATCCTGTGTACATACCATCACGCCATTTTTCTATCGGGTTAGGCAGACAGGACTGAGCGCCAGACTTCCCTATCTCGATACACATCCTTCTAAATTCATACAAATTCTCATACAAATCCTAAGATTTCTCTAACTCTACGTTTCCTTCTTTCAAAATACAATTCACTTGATCCGACCATACTTTTACCACGCCTTCCACTCACGTTTTGTTACTCATTCTTTATAAATTCATTCTGCATATCCAAACCATCTCAGAGTGCTGTGCTATTCTTTATCTTACTCAACACACCAGCCTTACGTTTACATTCATCCCTAATCACTTCATTTCGTATTTTTTAATACCTTATCCCCCCAACTATTTGAATGAATAATAAATATAAGTGTATTGATAGCAACATCATATATACATATGTAAATACATTCCAAAATCACATATATATCTCAAGATAAATAGCAGAAAATATATTGAAAAGAAAAATTATCAAAAGGGATAGGCTCATCTCATAACATCCCCCAGCCGAGATACATCTCACAAATATATGGTGTACCCAGCCGCGAGAACACCAGATGTTTTTCAGCCCACACCTTTGTACATGTAGATTAAGAAAAAAACAGAAACTAAATAAATGGCAGAAAAAGTAATCTGAGTAATATTATCTCAGATTAACTCTAATAAATAAATATAGGTTCTTTGACAGCAACATAGTGTGTACATACGAGTACATAAATATATTCCAAAATCTCATATGGTATACACATATATCTGAAAATAAACTCCTGAAAATGCATTTAAGATAGAAGCCGATTTCTCAGCACATTCAGTTTTACAGAATTTATTCGGTTCCGTTCAGCCTTTTTCCATGTCCACATTTCACTCCAATATATCAAATTAAATACTAAAATACTGTTGTGAACTATCAATCATCTCAGCAAATTTTGATACTGTCCAATTCGAGTATATATGTTCTAATGACCCGTTCACTTTGTTTCTTATCGCTATACGTCGTTCAATATCTTTCTTAACTCTACCGTCATCTGAGAATATATAACCCACAAAAATCAAAATTTCTCAACTTGCTCCAATTTTTATCGTTCTCCCACATATCGCTTTTACTTTTCCTTTCTCAGATCTTTCTCTTCGTATCTCTTATACAATATAATTATCAAACTCTATAATTTATCTTGACTCTCCGTTAAACTACCACGTAATCCGCAAACATTCTCATATAAATAAATGTATTTTCTTATCAAACACTTCTTTATTATACAGTGTGCGTCCGCTTATCAGGATCCCGTTTACGGTGACATTCACACCTGTAGAAATATATTTTCTTTTGTCTTTTCAAGGCGAGGCATTTTGTGTTTTATTATCTACGTTTTTAGCACTTTTTTCTCTATAAACATGAAAACGAGCCCATCTTTCGAACACGAGGTTATGGGTTCGTGTGCCTTTTAAATCTAATTTATTTTAAGAACTGGGTTTCAGTCTGAATTCCATATGCCTCTATAACATATTACTAGTTTGTTGGAAAAAATTGCTTCATACCAAAAAGGCTACCAGATTGTATTGTGTACAACAAAGTTAAGTGCAATATTTTACTATGATAAATGGATACTTAATTATAAAAAATATATTGCCGTTTTTGTACATGAAAATGATTTGATCTGTCAAATATTGACTATCTTAAATTATGAAATATTACAAAAGGATTGGCAGTCTCAATTATAAAGATGTCATTTTCAAGTTTTATGCAACTTATTTTTTAAATTATGAAATTTAAAGTTTTATTTTTATGACTGTATAATGTGTTAGAAACACCTCATACATGCGAATAAAAAAATATAACTGTTATTATACAACTTTACCTAGAGTTAAAAATTCTGCCTTCTTTAAAATAATTAACAGGGCCGGCACCACAATTTTTGTGATGGAATCTGCAGTAAAAGACACCACTTGTCTCATCTTCACCGATTTCCTTAATCGGTGTTGCATAAAAAAACCTTTTAGTTTACAAAAAATACGGAGAGTGCGTCAAGTACGAATAAATCAAATCAAGACCTCCTAAGAAAAATTCGAGTGTAAATAAAATACAATTGAATCAATGTTTTGATAATTTTATTTTTGTCTTTTGATCTTTTCTCCCTCCATTTTTATATCCATATCCGGATATGAACGGCTACTTCATTAGTAAGTTGTATTTCGAAATGTTTTATTTCATCGTTTATTCAAAATTAAATGGATAATTTTATAAAGACATTGAATATCCGCGCATCGCAATAGTATGATATTATGATATTAAAATGTCAACTCCCAGGGCGTACGAGTATTGTTAGGTAAGAGTATAGCTTTGACCCGAAATTTTCATAATAACTAGAATATGGATGTATTCAGGCCGCGTTCTGTATCACAGGGTTGACAAAATTTGTACAATTTATCATCATATTTTTCCCCTTTCACAGGTCGGGTTTCCACCCCTTACAACGAGTTTTATTTCTCAAGTGGCTCCCATAACTTCCTTGACATTTTGATATTGTTAACCTAGCCACTCCCCTCACGAAGTATGCGTTCTTGCTATGTATTTCTGGTACTCCTTGAATTGATACTCAACAGATCGTTGACTGTTTTTATGTTCATTAGTTGCTTCTGAATATATGAACGTACTGACACAGTAAGTATTGTTAATAATTGGTATCTACAAGTGTTATATTGTACAATTAGTATGAAAATACGAGAGTTTGGGAAGACCTATAAAACGTGGCACGATAAATAAATCAAATCTGAAAGAATGAAGAGTGAAACTCCTTTATAATACTGTGCAAGCAAAGTATGTATATTGAAGTGTATGGATGTGGCAGAAGCAAAATATATATTATATTTATGCCCGAATAAAATTAACAAGAGACCTGTTCTCTCAGTCTATACCAATAGGAGCATGGCGTGGTGATTGGTGATTGTGTATTTGTTTTTATATTTTGACATTTTCACATTACAAATTAAGGTATTCCTGCTCAGTTTCCGCATCAATGTTCTTATAATATGTGTTCTCTGTTCTCCCGATTTCGACTTATGATGGACCGCTGACTGATTTCGCATTCAGACTTCACACCTCACTAGGTATGAAGTCTGAATGCGAAATCAGTCAGCGGTATCTGTGTATCTTAGTAGTTATCTCGTGAATCTTCCTCATGTTTTACTTACTACAAAATAACGAGAATTAAATCATTCTTTTTTTAATGGATTCAAGTATCTCATTCTTGAACATTTCACGTTCAGATTTTCAGGAACAATTAGTTGGACGAATTCTCGGAAAGCTTTTTAATGTAAATTTCAATTAACCCGAGTACATGGTTGAGAAATTTTAATTGAGACTACCATATAGTTAATGTTAAGAAATAGTTACATTTTTATTATTATATTACACCTTCGTTATATACAGTACAACATGGCTGCTATGTTTCAATCTCTTCAAACCAACCGTATCAAACCCGCAACTCCCGGATTGAAAGACAAGCATATTACGATTTAGACCTCAGAGGTTGCCTTCTCACTGTTTTTTGTTTGCAATAAGCTTCAAATGTGCTAATTGGGCAAAATTGATTAATGTTTTCACTAATTTCGTATTTTATAAATTCAGTTTAAACATCTATTTAGTTGACTTAATAAACATATACTACTTGTCATCATCATAATCACTATATTTCTCTATTTCTTTACACCCAACTTAACGACTTTCATTTTTTTTAAAAGAGTTTCAATTTGGTTTTCACTTAAGCGTTCAATAAAATCTTTCTGGTTAATTGGAAGAGATTTTGATATATGACATTTAACCCGCCAGATTGTATCGTATACAACAAACATGCAATACAATATAATTCTGCCTCCAGTCCAGTTCCACCTTATCACACCTGCTTCCTCCAACTTCTTCTGCGGGGATCAACAAATTTTCTTCTAACTTGATTTGTATTCGTGTGATGAATAATATTAATGTGACTTAGGGAAAGGACAGTTACTATACGTCACTATTGAAATAGGTTATATGTTATGTCAAGAATATTTCTTAATAATATGTATTAAGTCAAATTTGCGATGAATCCGATTCTCCCATTTCCGGGAATTCCCCGATTATTATTTATCAGGAACATGCCTATTAAAATGTAAATGGAATAATATGCCTCTACAATGCGTATTACTTCAACCTTGCAGCTTTGAAAGCGACTGAGATGAATCCGCAGTCCAATAATGACGACCCTTAATCGGTTCTGACTAGGTTCACCCTCATCCACCGCAGTGCCTTGAATTATTTATTATTATTTCGATAATATTCCGGTTTAAACAACCGTCCCTTTTCCGAATGGCTGGCTCTATCTCTTGTAATATTCATCAAAATCATAACAAACAACTCGGCTAATTGTTCGTTGAAAAATACTTTGTTTTAATGTCGTTTAATTGTATCATTTGGGCATTGTAATTGTGATATCTGAATTATTTTAATTATGTATCCTGTGAATAATTGAATTTTTTATTATCCACAATACATCAATAAATAATCATTATTAATGATATTGTATAAGTCATTGGTTAGAAGCAAGCTGGATTGTGCCTTTGTAATGTGAAACTCTTGTAGGTTGTACGTTGGTTTAGTTGGGGAGGTCCAGCGGCGATTTTCGAGGTGTCTCTTCACAGAAAGGGGTTGCTGTTCTAAATTGGTAGGGTGATAGATTGTATTTTTTAGGACTTACCTTTGATATTGTATTTCTTTATAAAGTCTTAAATGGTCTTGTGAACTCACCTGCGGACTACATTTTTACAAAAACAAACGAGTACAGGCTCACACACCATAACGCCGTGCTCCTTTTGGAAAATCAAGGACAGTTATCCATTATTCCGTTTGTTAAAATATTCCTAATAATTACCTGTCAAGCTTTATCTTCCTCTATTTTGATTTATTTTAGACGTATTCGTTTTATAATGCATTAAAATTTATTCTCTTGATGAGTTCAAACCTTCTCAATACACTTTCTTAATTCTACCGTCTTCAACAAACAGTTATCTTTAGCCCGATTATTTCTTACACTCCCATACATTAGCATATCAGATATTCTTCACAATTCAAGTATAACTGCCGTTTTTATTCTGCTCTTGTGACTGTTTTATTTTCATTTCTAGAATATTTATCTTCCATGGTTACTAGCAATCAACTATGAATTATCATTTTTGAAGAGTTCTCAATTACTTTATTGGTAAACACAGAGTTCTGTTGACTTTGTTTCCTGTTACAACACATCTTTCAATACCATTCTCAAACTTGCCATCTCTTGAAAACATGCTTCCCTTATAAAATCATCTAAATTTCTCAAAATATGCTTCCCTTATAAAATCATCTAATAATCTCAAGAAATTAAGTCGCTCGCATTTCTTGGCTTTCAAGTAAGGGGAAAATAACAGCGTGCCTACTAAAAATGTATTAGATTCAGATATTTTATATATAACTTTCCATTATTTATTCTAGTCGCCACGCTCTACTTAGCGCGATACACTTTAACCTAAGTTTTTGGGCAATTTTTGTATAATTCAGCCTTTTTTTTTAAAAATCGGCACTTTCCCCCTGAAAGATATATTGCGTTCCAGGAATCTTATTTTTTGCAAAATAGTGAAAAATAAAAGTTTAAATATTGTTTATCTTTGCTTTTTTAACAATTTCTTTGTTCTCAACAGCTTTTGAATTAAGTATTTTACAACCGGTTTTATTAAGACTCGCCGTTTTTAAATTACGATAAATATTGTCTTGCCTTCCGACACGGAGGTTACTAGTTCGATTTCCTTTAGAACGCATTTTTTTAAAAAGGTTCCCGTCTGGTTTTCACTTAAAGCTCTCTCTGGTTAATTACTTAAGTTGTACTATATTCAACGAAAGTCTAACCTCTTTAGACCTGAATGACTAAGATTTAAAAAAATATATTCTCGCTTGTGAGTGTATTATTTACACTAAATACAACATTATGTCGTATTAGTTTAGATAGATGGCGCCCAAAACGTTCAAAGTCGATAATACAGTATCCTTCACTTCATTCATATAATTGGGAACAAAAATATACCACAAAGTTATTTACAAAGTGCATATGAACCGTGTGTCCATTATAATGGACGCCAGGTCTGAAGAGATTATTGCAATACAATAGTGTGCGTTAAATTACTTGAGGATGAGATATTTGATCATATTTTATTATTTTTACGTTAGTCACGTACACATATAATATTGAAGCAACGAAATATTAAAGCATCTGTCCCAGTTTCCTATATCTTCCTCCTTACTCGTATCTAATTTAGTTTCCACCAATATCTCTCTTTTAAATTACCTTAGTAACAATGGTTAAAATTATAACTTTCGATTTATGAAATTATTTTTTCTTTTATTAGTAATTCGTTTAATATACTTGTACTACAAGAATATTCTTAAAAATGAAAATAAAAAAATATAAATAAAAACAAAGTGTATTATTATGAGACACTTTGATTTGGTGACTTTATTGTCGCACTAGACTTAACTTCTTCCGTTTATCCTTCACACAACATTAATTCAATCCTACTCAAATCTCTAACTCGATGGAGTTGCCTCTTAATTCTTAAAGAACTCTCTTGAATATACTTTATCCCGTCATATCTTATTAAATTATGAAAAATTAGGATACCTTGTACAAATAAAAAATAATTATTTATGCTTATACGATCATCATTTTCACGCCACGTCGTCATTAGAATATGCACAGAAAACACATCTCAACTTCATTTTATGCTGGCACACATCTTTCGCTTCTGTCACGCCTAAACATCTCATCATTCATATCCTCCTATTGTAAAGGCTTTTAAATTTGGCCTCTTGCAGAATTTGAATCAGTCAATCTTAACACGTTTTTTTGTTGTTCATTCTTTCTACATACGTTATAGATCATTCAGCCAGAAGACTCATTTTGCAATAGTGTGAGTAACACTCTCTGTATTACACAACTTATGTAGTGGTGTTGGTTTTAGAATGCCACACGATTGGTTCGCGCAAAGCGCACATTTGTATTGTTGTTAAAATACTCGGTGATTAGAAAAACACTACAATGTCGAAATTAGGAGTGCGATTTTTGTCTAATGTAATGTATAATTCAAAATTTTTCGAAAGCTTAGAATGTATTGGGTGTTAACATAAGTTGTGTCCGTTTTTTTCCAAATTAAAAATGAGCACCAAAAGTAAAACAAAATGGTAAAGGTTATACGTCATTCGAAAAAAAAATTCTGCTCTACAAGATATTGTGTTTGGTTTTACGTTACATGTATTATTTTATTTGATTACAAGCCTGATACAAAACTTTGTTATAACTTAAAGTTTCCTAGAATTTAGTATCACTCCATCCACTATTATTTTAAAACTTAATTTTTGGAGGAATATATCTTTTAAGCGCATTTCTCAAGCTCTTCACCAACATCCTAAGAGAAAAATTAGAACAAATTGAAAATAGAGATTAACAACAAGGATTCCGAAGAAACATCTACTACAGATGCTATATTCATACTGCGGCAAATTAAATAAAAGTCTTTGGAATACAACAAGACTGCTTACCTTGCTTTAATCGATCTGAACATGGCCTTTGATAGAATCCAATTGGAATATGTAATAAGCATTTTTCTCGAAAGGAACGTGTCACCCTCCATCGCCAAAACCATTAGAGACATAAACCTAAATAGCTCCACAAGAATTCGCTTAGACGGAGAACTCTAATGACGTTCCAACACCAACCGGAGTAAGACAAGGAGATAGTTTAAGCCCATTTCTCTTTAACTTGGTTATGGATAAAATTATAGAAAAAGTTGCCGCCCTTAACTTGGGATACAAGATGGGTGACAATATGCTAAACATCATATACTATGCTGACGATGCCACCATCATAGCCGAATCAGAGGAAGACCTGCAACAAATGCTACATCGATTCCACACTGCTTCCAAAAATACAACATGTCTATCTCCATCAGCAAGACTAAATACATGACTCTAGCCAGAGAGCAAGTTGGATGCAGTGTGGCGATCAACGACACACCAATTGAGCAAGTTACAACATTTAAATACTTGGTTGCTAGCATAATGTGCAATAATGACCTCTATGGTGAAGTACTTGAATAATCACAAAAGGCCGCAGCTATTTCCGGATGTTTAAAGAACACTATCTGGAAAAACAAGTACATGAACATCCAAAGCAAGGTGAGGATATACAAGATCTGTGTCCGCCCCATAATGACGTAAAGTGACAAGTTTTTGTAAACGCACTGTTAATCACACTATTGCAAAATGAGTCTTCTGGCTGAATTATCTAAACCATTGTTTTCAACTTTTTTAACCTAACGACCATCCAAAACATAAAAAAAAATATTGAGTCCTCGCAAACCCCCCCCCCCCCTTCCTCCTGTAAAAAATTAAAGCTTTTTGACATGTGTGCAAATGTTGTATTGTAAATTTAAAAATAAGTATGTTCGTTGTTCAGCAAAGTTTCAATTCGTTATGTTCGTTTCTTAGAAAATACGAGTATATTATTTTCCCTTTATACACGTAAGTATTTTTTATATTCGCGACGCCCCTGATATTTCAACGCGATCTCTTAGGGGGTTGCAACCCACAGGTTGAGAATCGATGATCTATTTCTTAAGTTCTGCTTTGTTTGTCTTAAACACTGCAATCTCTTTCAATCCGTATTCTTTCCACACAGGTGACACTCTCATTTCTACCATATTTAACATACGAATATTTTCATCCCTCTTTTTCCATATTCATAATTCGAACGCATAGCAGCATTTTTTTTAGATAATTAAATTCATAACTTTTTGAAATGTATTTATTTATTTGTTTAAAGTTTATCCCTGTTATAAAAGGTACGTTTATTCTCCGTCCAACTTAAAACTCCCATTTATTTACGTAAATTTTATATTCCTCGTAATACAAAATATCATTTCTTAGGAGCGATTGAAGGCTTAGCAGAGTTCGTCGTTTAGAAGTTTTAAATGCCTCTTAAATTCACTTACCGTTGGCCGTGGTCGTTAGAGCCTAGCTTTAGCCCCCTGCCTTCCACCTTTCTCTCACTCTCCATCTCTCCCTACTATGTCGACCATCGCACCCCCAATTCACTCCGACTCTCCCCTCGCTGCCACTCTTACCACCGCTTACTTCCTGGGCCGTATATCAGCCATATAAACGAGGGGACACTAATTATAGGATCAACTATTTTGAGACACTCTGTGAACAGAGCCAGCTAATCTTTGCTAACGGCAATAATTTTGTAAACCCGATACTATTCAATTATACTGTGGAATGTTTAGAAATATTATATACTCAAAATGGTTTTCATATTATTCTAACGCAGATAAATCATTTCGAGTAGCTAAAATGACCTTTTGTTTTACACTAGTATCGACTTACAACCATTTTTCGTTTTTTTACCAAAAATGTTTTTCCCAAAATATAATATGTAGATACAAACTTTTAATGAAGTACACGAGTTGTTTAACATTGATTTTTTTCTTAGTAAACATATGTTTGTTAAATGTGTTGAGGTTTTCGCGGTTCTTCGTATCAGTTGTATGAGGTAATTTGGAGTATTGTACCGCGTGGTTTGGCTAATGCCGACACTTCGAAAACATTGCAGATTTAATCTTCACGGCTTATTTATAGTCAACCTCTCATGGCGAAATCGACTGCGAAAAAGCCCTGAAGGTGCCACATTTTCAAACGTCGCACAGTATTCGGATTGACCAATCTAGAGGGACAAAATTATTTTTCATGTCATTTGACATTTTTGTTACATTTTAATAACTAGAGGCTTAGAAAATATAAACAATTGGTTTTTAATTAAATAATAGGTTTTTAATGTATCAAATACACCAAAATACATTGAGAATAAGATAAATTTAGAAACGTTAAAAACTTCATACTTATAACTTTGAAAAAAATATTAAAAAGATAACTTTTTTTTAATAGCATTGGAAAATTGCTTTCATACACATGTTTAACTTTTTTGGGTAATTTTCTAATAAGACTTATTTATGTTACGGATCAGAAGAAACTAATAAATATTCAAATAAATCGTAATTTGTCCTAACATGGCAAGTTTTTAAAGTGTAATGTTGCCTAATTTTTCTAATTTCTTTATTTTTGGCCTCTGATGCCTCTTCAGGCATTTGTTCAATAGGAATCAAAGAAGAATCGATGATCTCAGCACCGTGCGTTAATATTTTGTGCAAGGCTGCTGGCATATTGTACCACGAGTATAATGATATGTATAACATTTTTGTTTCCTTAGCGTAATTTTAAAATTTTGCTGTTCAAAATATCTGTTACAATTATGCTCTCTACTTCTGGATAACAATTGTTTTTTCTCTTCTAAAACCCGATCATATGATTGATATAAATTAAAACCTCTTTCAGAAGCTTCCTGTTGGATATTTTTATACTATATACATTACCGTATTTTTTTTTGCATTGAACAATGCTAAAGCTTCTGGGGAATAAGGATTTTGTATTGGAGTTGTTAAAATTTGTTTCTTTACTTTTTTATAACTCGTTGCTCTTCTTGGTGATGCAGTCAACATTTCTTGTATTCAATTTGCCCCATCACGTCTACCACTGACTCGAACACTAACTGCAGCTTCATATATCAATTCTTCCTTCTCGTAGCTGGTAACCAAATCACGCACTTTTCTCCTTTTTGATTCGGATGAACATTCTCGAAATATTTTAGCTGTATGGCCTGCCTTATTAATTGTCTGTATTGGAGAAGAAAAATCTAAATCTTCACAAAACCAAAGTTGGTAGAGTTTTAAAAACAAATTCAAACGTCTTTGTTTTTGAACCCATTTTTGACGAATTTTCTCACATTCGATTTTTACAAAAAAATTTAATCTTATAGCTTCTGCTTCTTTATCATCTTGAATATTGTAAAACCTTTTTACAAAATCATAAACACGCTGAATGCGGTGTTTCGAAGGGTTAGAACGCCATACTTCAAAAATACTAATTCTCGTAAGTCTGGTCCCTATAACAAAAAAATATATATATTTAAGAAATCGCACAAAATCGCGGTAAATTGTGATACTTTATATTTAAAGAATATATAAGATTATTTTTTAAACTTAGTTTCATAGCCCTGCGACATATTGCACATAACCTTACATCTTATTAAACTTTGAACTCAATAAAATGCATAAGTTGAAATTTCATGAATTTGTTATTGTTATAAAAATAATCTATTGTATAAATAAATTAACATAATTATGACATAAATAAATGAATAAATACCTGTAGAACACCATGCCATCACGAAAATTATTTTCAATATTTTTTTAAAACACTGTTAACATGCACAAACTTCAGAAGTCAGAAATGTACTAATAGAAATATTTTATACCTGCGACACAAAGCGTCACTTTGTCCCGTCATAAAAAATAAAATAAGGGTTTCTTGAAAAATCTGGCAATTGCATCTTATCAATAGGTTTGGTTTGACACACTAAAACGGCATTTTTTATGTGAAGTGTTGATTTTCATTTTTAGGAGTTTGTCCCTCTAGATTGGTCAATCCGAAAACTGTGCGTCGTCGGCATAATAAGCCAAACCAGCCGGTACTACAATCTGAAAGACCTTGTACAATACGTTTGCTGTTAAAATTTAATGTACTTAACTGCTTTCAAATTAATGATAAATATAATTACACATACTCGTATGTATTCAGCATTATAATAGACAACCAAGAAAACACAAATTCGAATAAGTTGACGGTTACTATACTAATTAATGTCATATATTGAATTACGACTTTGACAAAACAATAGGAAATACAGCTGCTTCCAATACCAGAAATGTAATTAAAAATATTGAAAAAAATAAAAAGCTTACGCTACGTCCATTAAAAGCTTTACAATTTGATTAAAAAAGCTCGAACATTCGTTACATCCATTAATTAAAAAAGGCAAATATATTTCCAATGAATTCTGTTAAATCCACCGCTGGTAATCAGAATCCGATCGTACATATATCTCATTAAATTCACATCGGATATTATGAATAGCGAGGATTTGGAAATCGTTCATGATGTTTTAAATAACAAATATTATTCAACAAGACAAAAGAAGAAACGTACCAGAAATAATTAAATTGATTGAATGTGAGAAAGAAGCGCAAATATTGCCACCCTTAACTTAACAAAATCTCGCCGAAAATATTCAGCGTATTTCTGATCTTATAATGAATTTCGATTATGGATTTCTAATAATGGTCTACGCTCAAGCAGATAATATTTATTCGCCTTCACAGGTTACTGTACTTACTTTTTTAATCATCCTTGACTGTCCATGCAGTCAGTCTCAGAACCATGTAACTAATATTAGACTCGCTCCATCATTGACACGTTTCAAAAAAGGATGTAACGTGTTTCATTTCCGATTTTCATCTCCTCTCCAACATACCTTCGTTTTCCCTTTAATTAAGTATTTCATTTTTATAGATTTTTTATACCGTTGAGAAATTTTGTACAAAAATGAATAATTATTTGAATAAATATTTTGACCATTTAATTTTGTTTATTTAGTTTTTTCTGGTTGGTTGAAAGTTGATAAAAAATAAATAACATTTTTTTTATATTGTCTATATTTCAGAGGTTTTTTGTATATAATACTATAAGTTTTTTTATCTTTAAGGTGTTTGTATTTACGACATTCGAAAGGTTTTTTTATGACTGCATGTAAATAGATTCCATCAGTATGTTCACATTATCTATAACCTTGTATTTTTACTTTGTTCCTGACTCGATCTATTCCCCGCATGTCCTACGACAATTAGCTCGGATATGATATTTCCTCAGCCGAACGAGACCAGAACCGTAAAATCCGAATCCGAACCAGGGGCACGGCACGCACTTTGCTTTTCATATTTCTACTTTTATGGCAAAATGCGGACTGTGGTTTTATCGTTATATTGTCAACACAACTAACATAAATCATTTCAATAATGGTTCGTCGAGAGCGAAATATTTTTGCGTCGCAATTACAGGCTAAGTATTTTTAAATTATAATTCAACTGAGAACTTATTTATTGACAAATTAATTTGTTCGTTTAGTAATCCTCAGCATACCCTCATTTGTGATGTAGGCATGTAGAATATCATGGCTTGGAATAAACGTTCTATTTTACCTTAGTATTAAAGCCTCCGAATTAAACGAATCAAGTCGGCACGTCATTTGCAGTTTATCGTCATATGTATTTATTTATTGTTAAACTAAATTACACTTAATATATCTCAGTAACAATCAATAAACAAAAGGTAACGTACCAACATCTTTAAAAAAAAAACGTGCAATTTATGTCACATACGTCTTTCGAAATATGGTTCATTAAAATACCAATATATACTATAAAAACACAGGTAGTAAAAATATAAAATACAATTGATCGAACTCGATAACAGAATTAGAAAATAAATTACAAAAAAGATAAAACTCAATAACCTTCTCTCGGGCAAGATTTAAGAAATGCTCCTAAAATCTACATGTCAAAATCAAACCTTTTAATATCCAATGTTGCATTCTCACGACTGATGACTTACAACGTGCAACTGTGTTAGCAAATTGCAATAACAAATTAGATCTTAATTGAAATAAGAATTAATCCATTACAATATAGTATATCCAGTTTTCAATCGAAGAATTAATCCATTACAATATATCCAGCTTAGGAAACAAAAAAAGTTCAATTTGATATTTCAGCTTGAGTAACGAGGTGGAATAATTTAGTACAAATAAAATCTCGTCCGATAATATTACACTTGACAAGAGTGTTCTGTAAAGGTCACTTTAAAATTCATATTTAAAAAAAATCACTAATATCCGTAAATTTAGAGCCCTGAAAAGGTCGTTCAAATATCCCGCAATGGTAAAAGTGACAAAAATATCGCCGGTCAGCGCAAACTATTACTTTGTAGAAGGTTTTAAAATATTATTTTATTCTTCCATGGTATCTGGTGAGACTAATGTGGCCTTCTAAATCAGTTGAAACTAAATGCTTGACCAATTGTTTAAACCTGCCAATAGAAGCCTGGAATAAAATACCGTAATATCAATAGAGATAAGGATACTTGACTCTACAGCCTGTTTTGGTTTTCTTCCTCGCCCTTATTAAAGATTATTTTATTTTTATCATCCTGTAATAATTTTTACAATGTAATCACATTATATAATATTATATTATTTATAGTTAAGGCATTAACATTGTGGAGATTTAAAGACATTATAATTTGTGTTATCAAACACTGTTTATTCCACTTTATGTAACGGTATAACCTTACCGATTTCAAGGTTTGACCCTATCATCAGGAGAGCACAAACAAGACTCTTATTTGTGCTCCCCTGATGATGAGGTGAAAACCTTGAAACGGGTGGGGTTAAACCGTTACATAAAGTGGAATAAACAGTGTTTGATAAAAACAAATTACAATGTAATTACTTTGTTGACCAACTAAAGTTATTGTCAGTTTTTTTCTGTTTCCTTGTACAAACTGTTATTAATTTTTATTTATAATTTATTTATTTATAATATAATTGTATTATGTGATCGAATTTGCTTACTATTTTTGTTAGAAATTTTATTTTATACTTACCTGTTTTTTTATTAGGTACTAACTGGAGTTTCTTTTTGTACATTTTTCCTTGGTGTTTATTTTATATAATGTAATAATGTTGATACTTGTCTTTACGTTACTTTAAGTTTTGTAACGTATTATTTTCTTGTTTTTATTTATAACTTTCTGTTTTCTCTAAGTGTGCAATAATTTTTCTCTGTTTTAAAATGATTGTATCATTTTTTAAATACTTATTTTCTGTTACTACGAGTATTAATATTTTTCAAATACCCCTTGGGCGTAAATGTACCAAAAATAGAAAAATAAAATCCAAATCTTTAGAAGCATAACGTAACCTGCACATTCTTGTATATTTGTCAATAGAATTGAAAATATATTTTTATCATTCGCAGAATCTCGTACCGAATGGATGTATTTACGCGTGGTTAGATAGAAGGTATCCATCAAGGTTGTTAATCCAACTAAAATATCACAAACTCTTCTTTAAATTTAAGACATTTCCCAGGATCGGAAAGAAGAGAAGAGTTAATTATAAAACAGTTCAGCAACAAGAATATTTAATAATATCATACTCAGTCATGAACATGTCGATGCTTAGTCTTGGCAATAAGAAATAACTACGGTTAGAAAATAAATACAATACATGGAACTACAATTGCCATACGAATCAATATATCGACTAAAATGGCATTAATATAATGTATGGATATTAGTTATACGAGTATGTATTTCACGACAAGAGTAAAAACAATATGAGTTCCACACTGAGAATTATTAGATTTTTTTTTAAAATCCGGACGGTTTTGTGACCATGTTTCACCGCAAGAGTAAGTTAAGTAATTGTCTGTAGTAATGTCAAATAGTGGATTATGTTTTCACAAATATTCATTTATTTCAAGATCTTTTCCAAGTGACGCGCATTGACATGTTTTTGTCTATTATTGAAAATGCTGATAAATAATTCACCCTGACCGGTTTCTCATGGCTGAGGGTCGTGATCTCTTTAGACTTTATTTCCTCGATTTCGTCTACGACGATCCTTCAACTATCTCTTAATTTGGGCCTCTCGGAGTAATTTAATGTATTTATGAGTATATGCACTTATTATCGTATCCGAATTGGTGTTTGGAATTCGAGTTTAGGTCCACTGGAGTATGTATGGAGTGCGTGATTTGGCAAAACTACTTCATGTGAAAGTACAACACGTCCAAAGCGCGAGTTTTCACAAGATGAACTTTTTTATTTTTTTATCCGTAACGACCTCCGTAGCCAGGTTGATAAGATACCTGTTTTTCAATCCAGAGATTGTGGATACGATTTCTGTCGGTACTTAGATTTAAAAATATTGTTGCAATCTGATTTTCACCCATGGCTTGTGTAACAGCTTTGTGGCTTGTCGGAAGAGATTCCAATACGACAATAAATTCACCAGGCTGTAATATATATAACTTAAGTAATATAATACAAAATCATTGAGAATCGAACCTGACGCCTCCGGGTGAAAGTCAAACGTCTACCGAACTCTGTCACAATAACGTGTCGTGTTTTTGAGTTGATCGGTTAGTAGAATAATTGGTTGTCCCCTGTTTCACGAGTCTTTCCATAGCTAAATCTGCAACTAAAAAGACCAGAAATTCAGTAGTATTAAAGTATGTCTCGCATAATAGATGAATCTCTCACTGCATGGCTTTAAGCTGCCCTTTCATGGCAAGAACTTCTCGTATTTCCGATGAGCGCTCATGGGTAATGAGCGCAGTTAGGGGGCGGCGCAGGGCGGCCATTTCCCTTTGAGAGGCCCGGCCTCGCCCCCCGCCTGGGAACATCCTGATATTTTTAAATTTCACGCTTCCAACTGGTTTATTTTATGGTTCCTTAATGCCGTCAGGCGGGCTCATTTAAAAAAAAACTTATGTTGATGAACGTGTAGGACTCCTCGATGATTGAATGTCTACATTCTTTCGTATAACGTTCAAGAATTAGATATTTTTTAATTCTTATTATTTCAGATAACTTACAATTGTAGTGAAATATGTCATAATATCCGCACTGAAGCTTCTTTAATTTTTTTAGCCTCTATGAAATTTGTTTTAGTGTCTATTTCTTTTTTTAGCCTCTATGAAATTTGTTTTTAGTGAAATAACAGTTAACTAGTATAATCACATATTTTTATATCACTCTTTAAGCACTGGTGATATTATATAGAATAGCAAACGTTTTTCTGTTATTCGTCATTTGTTTATAAAATTTCGTGATAATTCTGTTATAATTAATTCACTACATCCTGCCAATATTATTTTACTATGACAATGTCTTCTGGCCAACCGAAAAAATGTAAAAGAGGCATTAAGTGAAAACAAATATGATATGTAACTTAAGTGAAAACAAGTATGTGTGTTTTTGAAAAAAAATGTGCACCAATGGAAATTAAACTCACAATTGCGCTTTGAATAACATCGGGGTCGTTTATATTACATATCATTCCGTAGCACCAAATTGCTTATTATTTACAGTTTATGGTGAATCACTTCCTTATCAATATTTCAATTTCAACAATGAGCTGTATTAATGCTGTAAAAATGCGCGCACTTTTACAGAAACATACATGGGGGGACAATGTACTATGCGTATCCAGAAAGTAAGTGTACTGAGGCTCTCACGACCGGATGGATTTTATTTTCGACATGTTGGCTACACTTCCGTGTAGCCTGACCCTTCCCCTCCGCAACGAGACCGGTTCGAGGTCAGTACGTTGAGAAGTGTCGACGCGACAACACGTTTCGTGAAAAATGTCAACCCAATCTCCCGCCAAGTGCGAAATACGCGGCGTCATCCGTTATCTCGTTTGGAAGGGAAAACCTCCGGTTGAGGTTTATAATGAGGTGAAAACTGCATATGGTGATAAAGCTATGAATCGTACGAGTGTTTACAAGTGGTGTCGCGAGTTTAAAAACGGTCACGTCACACCTCTTCACCCTCCGCCAAAAAGTTCAAAACCACAATTTCAGCCAAGAAAATCATGGCATCCGTGTTTTGGGACTGTCAAGGCATAATTTTAATTGAATATATGCCTCAAGGGAGACCATCAACTCTGCAAGATACTGTGAGACCCTAAAAAAATTGCGGAGGGCGATTCAGAACAAGAGGAGAGGCATGCTGACAAAGGGAGTCTGCCTGCTGAACGACAATGCCAGACCACACACGGCCAACGCCACGAAGGAACTGCTCGCCTCGTTTAAATGGGATGTCCTGACCCATCCCGCGCATTCCCCTGACCTAGCACCTTCAGATTAGTATCTCTTTACCTCCCTGAAGCTGCACATGGGTGGAAAAAGGTTTTCAACCGACGAGGAGGTAAAGGAGGAGGTGGAGAAGTGGACGGAGGAGTTGGCGGGAAACTACTTCGAGGAAGGCATCAAAAAGTTGATACCCCCGCTTCACCACCTGCATTGAGAGGAATGGCGACTATGTCGAAAAATAGCTTACATATGTACTACGGTAACCACGTAATTTTTTTGTTTAAATAAAAAAAAATGTAACCTACAAAAATTCAGTACACTTACTTTCTGGATATGCCTCGTATGATAAAACAGGATATGGTGATTAGGGATGAATGTGGACTTAAGGTTGATGTGTTGAGCAAGATGAAGAAAACCACTCTGAGATGGTTTGAGCACGTGGAACAAATGAATGAAGAAAGGCTAACAAAACAAATATACAGTGCAAATTTGTGTTGAAAGCTTGAAAGAGGAAAAATAAGAAAAGTGTGGTTGAATCAACTGAATTATATTTTGAATGAAGGAAATTTAAGAAGTAATATAATCGTAAGAGATGTATGAATACTGTTGTACGACTACTTTCAACTAGGATTATTTGTATTTTACTCGTACACATTTATTAATGAGTTTCAGTATCGTTCGAATTAAAATGATTAAACTTTTCGTTTCTTTTTAAATACATTCGACATTTTTTCATGAAAATTACGCTCGTTTTAATTGTGACACACACACCGAGGGAGAGAAATAAAATATTTAAAATATCAAAAATTTTTGCTTGAGCACTTTTCAAATCTTTCCAAATATCCTCCCTTCAAGCGGCATTGTTCATATTTCATTTGCAATTTTATATCGCGCCGTATTAAGGCATTCTTTTGACAAAAAAGAGGGAAGGAATTGTTCGACCGCCTTTTGCAAAATAAAATCTTTTTGACTGTCGCGTTGATGAGTTGAAAATTAGATATCTGCGTAGCAATGTGGTGAAATATATCAGTCAGATGTTATAAATTTGTTTACGCGAACTATTTTGTTACGTATAAAATCAGTATCACACATCGTTCAACATATTGCTGATCGAATACCCTTTTCAATTACACTGCAATCGATTGTATTGTAATCGATGTTACATAACACCTCGCCTTATTGGATCGATTCGGAACAATAAATTTATTCTATGATGACGAAATTTACCTCACTGCTCTCCGAAGGAACATCTCTCAGACACAGATTCCAATGATACAATGGGCACATCCCATTAAGGGACTTGAATGCTGAGAAACAATGTTTAAAATAAATCCATTCGCGGCGCTTGAGCCAATGTAGACTTTTTAGAAGTTGATAACCATTAAATCATGTTGAAATAATGTATATCTTTAAAAAAATTGTAATTTCTGAGAAATTTTAATGTTTGTAACATAAACCGTGTTGTATTATATAACCCTTCTCCTGTAATTCCCTTATGAGCTAATCTCTTAAACCTAAGATAACTCCATTAATGAATTGTTATGTTATAATTTGTTATATAATATTTAGCTCAAATATGAGCTTGAGCTTATTCACACGGGTATAAAGTATAAGCTAGCCCATCGTAAGGCGAAACAATAATTATTGTCAATAAATAAATTACGTAGACAACTCGGAAAAAGCGGTTTATTTTTCAAATTTTTCTCTATAACAATCCTGTTTATTTGTCAGACTTTCTTTATGCAATTATATTGGTTTACACTTTCGTTGTATACAGTACAACCTGGCGGGTAGATCTCTTCCAACCAATTTATTTTTTATATACATAATAGTTATATATCAACTACACATATACATTTTACTACACCTAAAGCTGAATGTGTTACTGTCATATGTAATATATCGAAAGATCTACAAAGGTTTTTTAGTAGTTCGTCTCTGAGGAGATTTTCTTTTGATCTATCCATATGGGGGTGTAAGCGATTAAGAGACATACATAAGGCCCATGATAGGTGGTATCGACCTGTAGGTACTCCGTAACTATCCATGTCCGTAAGCTTTTATTTCAAGCTCTCAAGGAATCACCACGCTCACGTTGCGGAGATCTTTTAAGGGAGTACATAATACCCGTACATTGAATGAAAAGACATATTTAGCGGTCAGTATGTCAAGTGTAAATCATTTACTGTTATTATTATTAATTTGTATTTTTTTTGTGCATGTAATTTTGTAAAATTGGCGTAATTCGGTTATCAAGTATCTCCACAAAAAAAGAAAGACTGCGAAGTAAACCCATGACGACATACAAATCACAGTGGTATCAACGCTTGCATCTTACATACCTGTGGAAACATGGGCTGCTGAATTCAAACGTGGTCGAGACAACATTGAAGATGACCCTCGAAGGAGAAAGTAAAACGTCCATCATAAGGGAAAATACTCGTATTGACACGATAATTGGTTATCGAATATTGAAAGTTCTGTCTTGAGCCGAGATCCTTCACATGCATATAATGCGAGCAAGAGAATATCATCATCATTATCACCATCATGATATCTCCCTGTTAGGGAAGACAGAGAGAACAGATCTTTATTTCATTCTATCTTGGCACAAATATTTCGCTTCTGCCATTTCCGTATGCAGCGTTATGCTATTATGCAAGTTTTTTTTTAAATTTGCACTCTTCGAATTTTATTATTTTTAAGGTCTTCATATACTTCTTTACTGCTTGTTTAGATTATTTTTGTAAATCTTTCATCATTTATTCTTTCTATCATATGTTACGTATTCAAACCATGCCAATGCTCCTCCCTTCATCTTAAGCACTGCATGTTCGTTCAATCCACATTCTTTCCTAATGTTCTCATTCCTTGTTCTGTCATACATTGTTTTCCACACTTTCTACGCAATGTTCCCATTTCAACCTTATCAACATTATTGCTTTGTTTTTTTTTAACAAATATAATTTCCGTTATAATAGAATCGCGGACCCAGAGTTGGAAGTATTGATATATCGTATATTAGAACATAGCTGTAGCCTTCATTAAGAAAACGGAAGTCTTTGGGGAGTTCAACTCTTCAAATATCGTCATTAAGGGATATATTCAAGCATTTCATTTGCATTTTTCAGCAATTAATTTTCTTTAAATTACTTTTTTTGATTACAATTGTTTTTCTCGGAGTTTACTCCAGATATTTATGTTTTTAACAACAGAAATATTAAGACGTCAAGAAAACAACGAAACAGTTTTTTTTTTATTTTCATTCTTTTTTAATTACAGTTCTTTTAACATCTTGAGTTAGTTTTTTAGACCAAAATCATTGTAGTTACATTATTGGAAACTTTTTTTTCTTTTATACTTCTTCACATTTTTCACTCACGCTTCACGGGCGTGATTGAAAACCTCCGAGACCTAGTTGGTATGATGCATGACTTCCACTTGGAGGTTTCAGATTCGACTCCCGATGTTACCTTACAACAACGTATAAAAAAGGATTCCAGTCTTGTAAAATACTTAGACGCGCTTATCCCTTTTTCCCTAGAGAGCAAATTTTATTTTGATACAGTTTCTTCTCATACACTACGTTAAAGACACGGATACGATAAATTATTAATAATTATAAACATTAATAATAATGAAGTAAATGCTGGTTGATTGGAAGAAAATGCTTTCAAACAATAAATTCGTCACATGTATTAAATAAAATAAAATATTTCTGGTTGATTGGAAGAGCCAATACTGTACATACTGTAAAAGTGTTATGAATTCATTTTACTTTAGTCTTAAATCCTTCGATAATTGAATATTGCCCGAAATATATGAATATTTGAATTGAAAATTATTGTTTCCTGTTTAGGGAATTACAAATTCTAATCCTTTGTAAAAAAACGAGTGTAGTACAATACAATAGTAATCATATTGTAAAAAACGAGTGTAGTACAATACAATAGTAAAACTTATC